>OZ005660.1:62053208-62653208 GCA_963930645.1 Salticus scenicus | reverse complement strand
TAAATGTCAGAAAAAGTGACTTTTAAACATGGCCAGCAAGAATAAATTGTTATTTCTTATGTGATTACTAGCACATAAAATGAACATTGAGCATATGGAAATTTGCAGTCAGAAAAAAAAAAAAAAAAAAAAAAAAACAACATTGGCATTTAAAGCGTAGCTTATCTAAATTCCATAAAAAGCTAATCAAAACAAATGTTATTCTTTAAATACAGCACCATCTTAATGCTCAATTTAATACCGTGATAACATCATCCGAAATGACTGTAGGAACTATAATTAATTACAAATATGAGAAATTGCCAAACATGCATGGGTTAGTGCATGTCCTTCTAAGGTATTCTACCACATTTACAGAGTAACGTTTTCCTCTTAATTAAAGCCTATGCTCACTATACAAACAGGTGTATGCACTCATAGTTTATGCATGATGAAGCCCTCGGCTTACTTTACTTTTTCACTGTAGTGTGACATTTCCTGAATACTATTTAGCCCATTATTTCATCTCCATTTTACTGCATCTAAAAACCACAAAGGCACATTTCACCACTGATGGTTTAGCTTGAACATCTTACTTTGTTTTTCTACTATTCAGAATGGAATGTGATCTAATAGTAAATACTCATTGTTTGCCTTGATGGGTACAATCAATCCTCTTATTTTATCGAAACCCATATAAATAATTGCAGTATTAATTATTCCTTAAATTTATGCAACTTCATACTTTAAATCATGATCAAGGGGGCTCAAATCATAATTTTAAATTAAAATGAGAAGATTTGGAAATACAAAATGCTACCCAAATTATTAGAAGTTATACCCAAAAAAAACATTTCTTACTTTTAATTACACAATAAAAAATGGTTTATCAAAGGCAAGTTTCAATTAAACAAAATTATCTACTATGTTGTTAAAAAATGAAATTTTTGAAGCATACATTTTGTGTATGTTTGTAAATGATTTGTGAGTTTGATCTTTTAAATTCATTTTCTATGATCACAGGTTAGAAATTTCTAGAAATCTTCTCCAAGTAATATGACTTTCAAGATCTAGTAGAATAAATTTCAGTGTGAAATTTCAATAGAATGAATTTCCAAATTTGTGATGTCATAGGACAGGGATTCACTAGAATGGAGATGGTCTGTATACTACTATAAGTATCTAGGAGTATCTTATGAAAAACCAAAACTGAAAATATACTTAAATACAAGTAATATTCCAAGACTATGCATCTTACCTCACAGTAAAAAAAAAAAAAAATTGTTAAAATTTCTTTATTCTGTAAACAATGAGAATCGATTCTGAGAGAATATATGTAACAATTCTTTATCCCGTTCCCCACACATACATACACATCTTCTTTTTTCTGCACTATAGTGTGTCCACAGCATCACTGCAAATTATGCATTTTAAAGAAATAAAAAGCAGCCTGTTTTATTTTCAATTATAATATATATCTAAACAGACACAAAGTTTTAAAAGGATATTATTCAGCTAAGTTATTCATTAATTATATATACGAGGTGCCCATTAAAACCAGTTTCCATCCTTTTAACTGCTGAGTGGCTGCAGCTATAGTAATAAAAGTAGTATCTAAATATAGGTATAGTAAAATGGCATGTGTTACTAGATGCAATCATTTACTTTCGAAAGCTGTTAGAAATTTGTCGAGCAACATCAATTTAATATTAAAACACACATTATAGACATGAATGCTAAAATCAGAACACTTAAAAGATGTGTTAGTTTGGAATTTCTTACACAGTGATGTGCCAAAACGGTCTTGGAATGAAAAAGAGAATTATTCACCACCAAATACATTTGAACTACACACGTTATAGTTTAGTGAGTTAGTTTTCTACATAAAGTTCAAACAAAGGTCCAGATTAGAATTCAGCTAATGGACAGAAGTTTCAGCATCAAAAATAAAATTAACTTAGGCTAACTAGTTGCTTTTTATTTCTTTCCAAGACTATTTCCTCATGTCACAGTATGAGAAATTGCAAATAAACAAATGCATATTTTCAGCATTCATATCTACAAGGGGCTTTCTCATAATAAATTGATGATGTTCTACAACTTTGTAATTAACTTTTTTCCCTTATCTATTATTGTTTTCAAGATAATGTTAACTCAACTGTTTTCAACCAGGTGGCAATGTAAGAGGTAGCATCTAGTAGATCATATCTACTTTAATATACCTAGATACCAGTTTTATGACTATAACTGCAGTTGTTCAGCAGTTAAAAGGGTAGGAAGAGACTTTAGCAGGCACTCTATGTATGCATATTATTTATGTTGTTATTGTTACAAAGACATTAATATATTTTGTTGTTATAAGATAAATTTGTAAGTAATAAATATCTGAAGCAACAAAATTTTGAATTAGAATAACCAATGCATATTTTATCAATTTTTATTTTTTACGTGTATGAATTTTGTCTTATAATTTTTTTCCCTTCATGCAGGTGATTGAATTTTATAAAGATTCATAGCAATTAGCAGCTATAGCACTGTATATAACTACTGTACATAATGTAAATATTCTGTTTGTTAATATGAAAAAGTTTTTAATAAAGTATTTGTTTGTTTAATAATTTCTCTTTCTTTTAATTGCATTCAAAATATTGTTACCTGAACTTATTTGAAAGAATTATTATTTTTTAAGTAAGATCATTGTTTTTAAGAAGGTTTAGTCATCTAAACATATACATTCCTATTTACATTTCTTACTTTTAGAAGTATTTGAACCTGTTACTTTAGAGCTTCTTTCATTCATATGTATGAATAGAATCTTAATGAATAAAACATTGCTAATTCAATATGCATTAAAATAAAATTATGCGTTTCATCTTTATGCATTAGTGATTGTGTGCCTTTAGTTTTGAATACAATTGTATTCTTTAATGTAACATAACAGAAATGATTTATTTAAATGGTGATTTTAAGCATTCCTGTGAAATGTTGTTTGTAAATAAACATAGGAGGCCTTTTAGATTTATTTTTCAAAAACAAAAGTTATAATTTGAAACTATAGTTAAGGCTCTCTCTCAGTATGCATAAAAATCATTCCAATTTCCATGGGAAAATAAAAATAATCAGCATATTCATTACATAATAAACATTTTTTAATTCTATTTTCACACATTTTGTTAAATTATGTATAGTAGTTTTCCAGAAATTGATTTTTTTTTTTTTAAATCTTTAAATATTTTAACCCCCCCCCCCCCCCCCCCAAAAAAAAAAAAAAAAAAAAAAAAAAAAATTCAAAAGGCTGATTTAACAGTCATGAATTTTCTAAATGTAAAAAGGAGTTTAAAAGTATGTTTTATGTAATGAAAAATTGGGGATTATTTTCTCATAGGTTAACATGGGATTTGGATGACCTTAATGCTCACCAAGAGAGATTTAAAAAAGATCTCATAACACAAAAATGCTTTTTCACTCATTTTCATTGTTATCTAACAATGTGTCTTAATATTTTGTGCGACTCTGTAAAACAATCATTGTTGCTAAGAGCACCGGTAAAATGCTTATGTACATCTACATAATGCATGCTAATTTCATGATGTTTTGCACAAGATAAAAGGTATTAAAACAAGTTTTAAAGAAAAACCTCTCAGACTGCAGTGCTTTGCAATATTTTTGTGGGATATTGTACACCATTTTCAATAGGAAAAAAGGTATAAAAAAACCTAAAAAAGATATGTTTCAAAGCATTCAACAAATATTTACATTTATTAAAGCATAAAAGTGTTTATACATAGACACACTTTTCAACATTATTGACAAGTATTCAACAGGCTCTACCAAGCCTTTGCTTCTTAATTAATTTTTTTTCTGTATTTTGCTCATGCTTCACTTAGTAATCAGATCATACATATAATGATTCAACACTGCAGTGATCAAACACCAGGAAAGAAGACTTGAATTATTCAACAAACGGTCACATATGGACGTGAAGTCTTACACAAGGTAAAAGATATTGAAGAAGTTAATATGAGTAATATAGATACAGGGTGTCTCATAAATTGAAAAGCAGTTTAATTCTTTATCTATTTTGGAAAAAAAAAAAAAAAAAAATGAAATAAGATGAAAAATAGCTTATTAAAAAATTTCTTTTGGTTAATTTTAAAAAGTTACTTTTTTATAAAAAACCACTACACAAAATTGGTCAAATTAGAAAGTTTTTATTTTTAATGCAACAGCACTATATATATACAATCCTGTTCAAAAGTTTAGCAAGATTTGCAAATGATCAGTCTTTTTCAATTAAAAAAACTTATCCCTCAATGAAATGTTTTGAAACATTGGGTATTTAAAGAACTGGGTCTTCCTCATGTTTTTTAGTGAAGACTGGTTTAAGACAACATTTAGGGGGCTGGTAACAAATTGAGCAAAATCAATAATGTTTGTAATCACCCTGTATCGTTAATTGAACAAAATGAACTGTAGCTTTAGGATAGGTTAACATAGACCCAGTTCAATTTGTGGAGGAATTTGCAGGTCAATAGCTTATTAAATAACGGAGATATAAGCATTTATTTTAAAACTAAAAAATGTTTTTCATTTATAATATACAGAGTTTTTAACGAAATTTTTTTCCACTTTCAGATAGGATGAAAAAACACTTTTAAAACAATATACTGCAATTGGAATACAAATATCTTAAATATTTTAAGAAAAATGTTTTAACTGCGCATGTGCGAAAGATAAAAGAAATTTTTATTGCATAGGTTAAAAGCTATATATATTGAGCGACTTTTGTCAAAAGTGCATTTGAATAGAATATTGCTTATTTTTATTCTATTCAAATGCACTTTTGACAAAATGAGTAGATTCAGATATTTCCATAGCTTTTCAACCTATGCAATAAATTTTTTTATCTTTCGCACATGCAGCAGCTAAAACGTTTTTCATAAAAATTCATTTCAGATATATTGTATTCTAATTGCAGTATATTGTTTTAAAAGTGTTTTCCCAATTTACCTGAAAGTGGGAATAATCTTCATTAAAAACTTATATTATAAATAAAAAACACGCTGATTTTTTTTTTTTTTGAGTTTTAAAGTAAATGTTATATCTCCGTCATTTAATATGCTATTGTCACACAAATTCATCCACAAATTAAACTGGGTCTATGTTAACATATCCTAAAGTTACAGTTCACATTTCGTTCACTTAACGGTACAAGGTAGTCACAAACATTATTGATCTAGCTCAGTGTGTTACCGGCCCCCTAAATGTTGTCTTAAACCAATCTTCTCTGAAAAACATGAGGGAGGCCTAGTTCTTTAAATACCCAATGTCTGAAAACATTTCATTGAGAGATAAATTTTTAAATTGAAAAAAACTGATCATTTGCAAATCTTGCTAAACTTTTGAGCAGGAGTGTATAATCTGTATCTTTAAAACTGAGTGTTATAATTAATTGAAGGCTGAGCATAGAGACAGTATACCGAAACAGAAATAAGAATAATAAGTAGCATGCCATAGAAAGATAAAATGCATATTTACATTAGAACCATTTTTGTGTGCTTAAAATAGATCTGTGACAAATATTTGTTAAATCTTTTTTACGCAAGACACTTAATTTGAAATACATTCAGAGTTCCAAATGTTTGTTCTGTATATAAATTTTTATAATTTCCAAAACTAAATTCAAAAACTGGCGTACAATCAATAGAAAGATACTATGTGCTACTGCCTCCAAGGCAGTAGCATGTGTTTTTTGCACCTGATGAAGAAAGGCTACGTCCTTTCAAAACCGGTTGTGCTGTCTTAAAATTTATGGTGTGTGAAGAAGTTTTAATATTTTTCTATTTTACAATTTCATTACATTTAAAAATTAAATAAATAAAAACTTTGTAAAAACATAAAAAAAAAAGTAGATTATACTTTTTATTTTGTTTTTAATTATTACTTTTCAATCCAGTCCTCCAGTGCATTTTTAAATGCTTATAAATCAAAATTTTCTCCAGAATTTTATCAGATAACAGGATCAAAATACTGTTTTTAATTTTCTTATTTAACTGAAAATACATTCGATATTTTTCTCTTCACATTTATTGGAAAATTTCTAAATTTTAGGAAAATTGGGAGAATTTTTGTAACAAAAAATAGTAGATCAATAGAACTGGTCAAAAACCAATTTGGTTGGAAGGTGTGTATCATATTAATAAAAACAAGCGCGAGTTCTCTTTGAAGTGCTTTATGAAATTAATTGAGCACCAAGGCAGATCAGTATTTATCTCTGTTTATTAGAGCTTTTTGGGCATTAAAGTTTTTTTTTTTTTTCTTTTTAATAATGCTTATCTTACAAATATTTTATACATATAGTATTCGATCTGAAGATTTTCATTGTTAATTTACAGACAATTCTTATTTTTACCATTAAAACAGCCTTTTAAGTGACATACATAGAAAAGTGGCATAAGTCAAGTTTTTCTCTACATTACAATTTAGTTAGCTTTAAAGATCCAATTATAATTTTTTCTAATGATCTTATTGCATGGAAAACAAAAACTTTTTAATTGATCTAATTTGTCTAGAGCAGTCATATAAATAATTAAAAAGAAACTTTTTTTTTTAATGTATCTTTTTTTCCTGCCTTATTTTTAACTTTTAATTTACATTGTCAACTTATTTCTAACAAATAAAGTATTAAAACTATATTTGGTTCTTTTTTGGGATACCCAATCTATACCAATTTCTTCAAAAAGTTATGATTAAATTTTTCAGTGCTCTTCGTCGACACAATCTTGCAGCTTTTTCTACATACAACTAATTTCGTGTTTCTTTAACACGTTAATCGCCATGTCAGTCATATGTGCCTGACGATAAGAAGTTCTACATGAGCCATGTCAGACATATATGTCTGACGTATGCGATTTGGTAGAAGGCCACGTCAATCACAGATGTCCGACGCAAACGATACATTTGCATAAACAGGTAATACTTGTTGTATGTTGTTTGGATGCGTCAGACATATAAGACTGACACGGCTTGTCGAGAAAAAAAGTTTTAATATAGGGCCATGTCAGTCATATATGTGTGACATAAAAAATAGTGTTTTTCCGGGAATTTTGGCAAATTTTTTTTTTTTCTGTGATACATTAAGTTTCCTTGATACATTTTTAACTAAATTATCTAATAAAGTTACCATGGCCCATGTGAAAATTTTTCTGATATTATCGTGGCGATTAACATGTTAATGTAAATCATCTTCATCCTTAAATTTTGCTTGGAATTAATTTATGCAAAATTACCTCAATATTAATAATACGAAGTTCTAAATAATTGAAAGCAAGAATTATGTAGTAAAAAAGTTTATTGACATTGTAGAAGAATACAATAAAATAAAAAATTATTATAAATACAAATTTATATAATATTCAATCAGACTTTGTGGGTGGGGGAGGATCCATTTGAAAAACTGAAGGAAAAAAAAAATGTTGGTGAAAAGAAGTTCAAATTTCTGGTTGAAAAGCAAATTTGAGCATTTATAAAGAAATCTATTATGATTTTATAATGTGGGTACAAGCTTTTTTTCTGCAGTCCTCCTTTTTACATCCCAATTATAAACTCTAGCCATATCTAAAGATGATGTTAAGTCAATATACCACAAGATAAAAACATTTTGTTATGCATAAGTATTAATATTTTTATATTTTATAATGTAAGTAAAATTTCTTTTATAAACAACAGTGTAAAAATACAATGAAAAATTATTAAATAATTATATCAAACACTTTCTAAACAAATTAGCAGTTGCTAAGGTTTAGTTTATCACTGTATGGTAATTTCTGGCACACAAACAAGGGAAGTATAAATCAATAAAATTCTTATTGAAACAAAACTAAACTTAAAAAGTATGATTGAAAACACTGAAAAGAGTACAAATTCTGTGCAGTATTACCTCCTAGGTTATATAAAGGTATGACACTAGAAGTTTTAAATGTTTCTATCAAAACCAATAAAACAATATTGGTTAGTAAGGATGTGTCTTAAGGCGTTTGACTCAGATTCAGGTAGGTGCTGTATTCAAAATCTAGCAGGGTACAAGAAAAAAATTGTGTATTGGAGGAAATACCCCCAGGCATGATAAGCATCTTAAAATGTGAAGGATTTCAAGTATCCTGGAGCCATTCATGTTAATACTTTCCTGACACAAAATGCAGCTAAGAGAGTTAACAAATCCAAAGTGGTATAGGTCTGTAAAAAGTCATGCCCAGTCAGCATTTGGAATATATGAGACCGACAATTCTAGGGAGGTTTTTTTTTTTTTTTTTTTTTTTTTTTTGATAGGAAAGAAAAAGGAAGGCTATCACAGGATTTACCAACAATTCTCACTTTGTTGGTAGTTCCACATTGACTTAGAATTTGTTTAATTAGAAGTTTATCGTTTCTTAGGATTATAGAAGGAGACATGGCCAAAGATTGGGGGGGGGGGGGGGGGCTAAGAGATATGTCTCTTTTGTGATTTGTCTGCTTTTTCATTTCCCCATAAGTCGCAATGGCTGAAAATCTGTTTTGGATTATCTCCTTTTCAGTATATAGCAGAGTATTAATGATGTCTTTACAATTGAATTCAATGGCTGTAGGCATTTTAACTGAAAAAGTTTTAAATTTATTTTTTACAATTAAAGTAAAGGAATAATTTAAAGCAGGCATGAGAGTGCAGAAAATTAAAAAAAGAGGAAACATGCATGTTCATAAAATTAATTTAAAAAAAATAATAATGCACGCAGGGAAATTTATACAAATGTACGATCATAAAATTTATTTCAAATGAAAAATAATGCTCACAGGAAAAAACTATACAAAATATTTTAAAAGTGACAAATTAAACTAAAAGAATAATGCACATCAACACAAGAAAACATGTGTTAAAAAAAAAAAAAAAAAAAAAAACATTAGCTAGCAATCAACATTTAATCATTGGCAGGTGGTGGAAAATAGGAAAGAAGGGGGGGGGGGTAAAAAGTAGTTCGTGAGGGAAATATTAAACACAATTCTACTTCTTTATGGGTTCTAGAATATCATAAAGTAAGCTTAAAATTAATATTGTGGATGGATAAAAATTCAAAAATAAAAGGCTACCCGCAGAATGTTTGATCGGCAATGGTTAGAGATGAAAAAAAAAGGGGGAGGGGGACAAGAAAAAATTACATGAGTGAGAAATATTGAATAACGTTTGAACACTGATCGTTATTGGAGTTTGATTTTGACAAAATAAAAAATCGCGAAATTAACGAAAATTGCAAAAAAGCGGAAAATCGCGGATCCGCAGAAAATTCTCATGCCTGCTCATGTCATATTTTTTATTTTACATTTAGTTAAAATTTTGCTATTGATTTAATGTTTTATGTAAATTTTCAATTAGAAAAATTTTAACTTGTTGCAAAATATTAAGAATTTTGTATTAAAAACAAATTTTATCATAAAACAATAAAAAATATGTTTTATATTTCCCTATATCAGGGTAGAAATCTTTATATTTTTAAAGCTGCAACATTGGCAGATAGATATGCTTCTTTTATTACACCTATTTCCCAGACCTAAAATTGGCCTACCAAATCTGGACGCCTATCAATTTTCCTGTAGTAACCAATACATATTAAAGGTTATCTAAAAGAAGATTTACATAGCAAATTTTAAAGAAATTGTTAGAGCTGTTTTTGAAATATGGGCTAAATTAAAATACTATCCCACTTCCAGTTTTCTGTTTTTTACCAAAAGTTGGCAAACTCATTTATACAACAAGCTTGTTTTATTTATGTTATGTAGTTTCATTCTATCTTTTTTCATTTTGGAGATATAGCCAGAATTGACTAATATTGCCAAAAAAACACTTTCTTGGACTCGGGAAACCTTAAAAAAAGTAAATTTGGTGAAAACTTGGTACTGAAAATTTTCCCATTACCTATAGTAGTCGGATAATGCAAGTAAAAATAAACTATACATAAAACTTAAAAGCAGGAATGAAAGAAAATAATAATGATAAACAGTTACTATAAAAGGATACTGACTTCAGTAGTTGTTAATTGATCTCTTAAAAAGTCTAAATCAATTTCTAATTGATTCAAATTTTTTGTAGCTGTTTGAAGATTTTTTGATAAAAGAGCTTCAGCATCATCCAAAGTATATTCCAACATCACATTTGCCTAAAAATGCAAAAAGGTGAAAAAGAAAGAAAGAAAGAAAGAATATATATATATATATATTTAATTCAAATAGAGAGGTAGGTATATGTAACCCCCCGCCCTTTCTTAAAAAAAAAAAAAAAAAAAAAAAGTTTCTATTGATTTGAAGTGTGAGGAATTGGATTGTATAAAAGAATAAGTTGTGGTATGGAGCATTAAGGGCCCTCTTCACTCACCGCCGCCGGAAGCCGAAGCTAATGTTATTCTATGGGAAATTTTTCTTTACAAATAACTTATTAACTAATACATATTTTTAAATTCTATTTTCACATTCTGAAAATTCCCAGCTGTTAAATTGATGGACCTTTTTTAAAAAAATATTTTTATATTTTATTTTGAAGCTGCAAGATACGAATTTTCAATATGTGAAATTTTTTCATTTTGCAATTTCAAAATAAAATTTAAAAAAAATACATTTTTAAAAAAAGGTCCGTCAATTTAACAGTTGGGAATTTTCTGAATGTGAAAACAGAATTTAAAAATATGTATTAGTTAATAAGTTATTTGTAAAGAAAATTTCCCCATAGAATAACATTGGCTCGGGCTTCTGGCGGCGGTAAGTGAAGAGGGCCGTTAACTGTGTACTTACTTGGCTTTATATTTTCTGTACAAAATTCTATATTTAAATATGCATGAGGAAAATTAATGTCATTTAAATTGATAAAGAATATTTCTACTATAATCTGTTTTCTTTCTTTCTTTTTTTTTTTTCCTTATTTTAGTTTTGAACTCATGTTATTCTAAAAGTGACAAATTAACTTTGTTGATATAAATCACCTTTTTCAGTAGAAATAATCAGTAAAAATAACCATTAACACAAATAATGTTTTAAACTAACATACAACAACTGATTAAAATTTAAATGAATCTTAAAATGTTTATTTTTTAATATTCTGATGACCTGATTATATGATAGTTTTATAGGAAACAAGCAATTAAATTTACTGTTAAATTACTTGCATATAATCTGAAGGTCAGATAAATCAATTTCACACCAGAAACTTCAATTAGCAAACAAAGCTACATTTCTAAATAATATTCTTCTTAAAGATATACTTTTGTTTGTCAATTAAAATTTCTGGTGTACAACTGATTAATCTTACCTGAGGAAAATACAGTACTTGCAGGAAAATACAGTAGTTTCATTTATTTTTAACATATAACACATGATGGTATTTCTGATATTGTCATTGAAAATAAGCATTTAAATTTGTCTTAATTTCTGAAATGTGATCCAGTAAAACTAATAATAAAACTAAAACACTATGCTAATACAATAAAATATATTTTTAGACGAAAAAAAAAAAAAAAAAAAAATTTTTTGGATTTAATGCAAATTATGTAACAAATATGGGAATAAAAAATCGAGTAACTCCACTGGACTTCTGAACACTAAGTAATTAATGGTTGTTTACTTTCCTTACATAATATATTCAGAAAGTAAACTAGTTGGTAGTGCTGGACGATATCAGAAATTAAATATCGCGATATATCACCAAGTTAATATCGATATTAGTGATATATTGCGATATTTCTTTCAAGATAGGAAAAAATAGACATTTGTTATTTTTTAACAACATATGCACACGAATTTTAAAGTATACAAGTATAGAGTGTTTTCCATGTATTCCTGGTATATTACTACCATAACTTTATCATTAAAAAAAAAAAATCATAAAAAGTGAATCAATATTTTGTGTTTCTTATAACTTATACTATTGCTTTTTAGTATACCTCTGTATAGTTTATCCTCTATTCTTCCCATTTTAAGCTTTAATTATTTTAAAATCATATTTTAACACAGCTAATATGTGATCTGTGTTTTATTTGTACCAAGTATATCAAAATTCATAATTCTACTAAAAATAAAGCTTAAGAAAATTTGTCTTAAGATGTAGGTATTAAATAAAAAGGAAAATCATTTTAAATAGTTAAGAAATGCCATTGGAATTTGATACACCTTTTTTGGTCGTAGAGAGTAATATTTTTTACTTAAAACTCTTATATGCGTCCTAAATGTCAGTTACTTGTCATTTTTATTTTTGTTTCTGCTTACCAAATCATTACAATATTTTTTAAATGTATATGTGTTCAATTCACATTCATAATAGTTTCACAACAATTGAAAATTGAATTATATATATATTATATATATGTATACATTATATATATATGCATACATTGTCAGTATAAAAATTATATTATTTAAACAATATTATGTTAAAGTTTCATTTTGTTACTTAAAGTAACTCATTTTGCATTTAAACCAATTTTATTTAACATGTACGGCTTAAAAAAAAAAAAAAAAAAAAAAGGAAGAAAGAAAGAAGGAAAAGGAAAGAGAAAAAATAAACGCTACACAAAAAAAGTAATAAACTATCCAATATTATATATTTCTATAAAGAAACTGTCACTGTAAAATTACTGAAGATAAAACTTTATTTTACATCAGTCAGATAGCACCCTTTCTCCCTTCCCATGTTATCCAATGGGATTTTTGTCACGTTGTTTTATAAAAATATTTTATTAAAAAATGAACTTTTTCGAATTCTGTTTTTTGAATATTACTCTTTGAACAGGTCGTCTTTTAGCTTAAATTCTGTTTATTGAATATTACTCTTTGAACAGGTCGTCTTTTAGCTTAGTGAGCAATTTTTCGAAAAAATAAATTTAAATATTTTACTTAGAGATCCACACTTAAGAGTCCATAATTTACTTATTGAAATAAAATATTTAAACTAATTTTTTCGAAAAATTGTTCACCAAGTTAAAAGGCGACCCGTTCAAAGAGTAATATTCAAAAAACAGAATTCGAAAAACTTTATTTTTGAATGAGATATTTTTATAAAACGAAGCAACGAAAATCCCATTGGATAACATGGGAAAGGAGAAAGGGAGCTCAAACAGTGATGCCAGATGATCGAAAATTATTTCCCCAAACAGGTCCTAAATTTCCCCAAATCAAGGGTTTTTTTTTTCGAAAAAATCTCCAACAGGTTTTCCACTGAAAAGAGGAAAAAAAAAACATTTTTTTTTCAAAAAAGAATATCAAGCAGATTTTTCTGATTTGAGCTCAGATTTTTCCCCAAATGAACTCAATTTTTGAAAAAAATCCCCAAATAACAATAAAGCTATTGAAAGTCTCTAGTCGTAGGGATAAATCATTACGTTGCCAACATTGACAGAAAGTTGAACTCCCCAGATTTGTCCCCAAAAATTTTAGAATTCCCCAAAATTGTCCCCAGAAGCTTCAAAAATCCCCACTCTGGCATCACTGAGCCAAAAGCGAGTTAAACACATTGAACGTCGCATCTTATTGGCCAGAAGTTATCCACACTTTGAAATAAACCAATATCAATGAACCAATAGCAGGAAATGAGCTAAAACAAAAGATATTGTATACATTCGTCATAATAAGCGTTTGTTTTCATATCGCCCTGTCTGTGGTTTGGTTACTGTGGTATTTGGTATTACACCTACGATCCATAAGTGGTGATGTGGAATATTATCAAATACTAACGGTAGTATAAATTATTTCATATTATCGTTTAGAGTCAGTAATAAATAAGTCAATATACTGCGGGAAAAGCAGATGGCTTTCAATAAATACTGTTTATTTTTTTATTATGCGGTGGACTTATTAAAGCAGTGATAATTTAGATGTGAGGTTTCTCATGCAGGAATAAAGGAAGGGGAAGTATATGCATTGTGTGAGTGCAGTGATCGTTTGGGGGTGGGGTTATATTTTTTTATTTTATCAGTGAGGGATGGGAGAAAAAAAAGAGAATGGGTATTAGTATAAGATATTGCGCGCTCTTTTTGTTCGGGTTCCGTTCGCTGATGGGATCGTTCGCTCGCTCGGAATGTTCGTTCGCTCGGGTTTCATTCGGGAATTCGAGTTTCATTCGTGATGCGCGCTTGCGCGGAAGCACAATTCTATTAATCCGTCGTTGGCGTTTAACCTTTAACGGTACTTATCGGCATATCAATTGATCGCGCGGAATATCGTTAAAGGGATATATTGGCAGAGCAAACTCTTAAATATTGTTATCGGGATATTTAAAAAATATCGATACTTGGGGATATATTGATAAATAATCCAGCCCTACTAGTTGGCATAGGTGGACTCTGCTCAGTTCCCCATCATATTTATGTTCTCATAAATGTCTAGTGGGAGACATATTATAATCATGTTAAAAGAAATGAATTTGACCAAAGCTTGATACAGTGACAGAATGAAATCTCCGCCTAATAGGCTATCCACCGTTCACTTCGATATATTTATCTTAGTCTAATCTATGAATTTATTTTATCAGGGTCAATTCTGTTGTTCAGTTTTCATGCTACTATTTCCAATGCAATAATCCTCAAAATTCATATTTATATGAAAAATTTACAATTTCGCTATGTTGATAAAATCTTAAATTACGAAATTTTCCTATTAGAATATTTGTATTCAATCATGTTCAAACAAATATCATAAATGTAATTTTGAAGTTGTCTAATGTATTTAGGATCCTCAAAATGGAAGTTTATGCTCAATTTTGCCTTATTCTGCCATTTTAAGTAAATCGTAAATTCCAAATAACTTACGAATTTTTTAAACTGGAAAAATCATAGTCTATGATATTCATGCCAGTATCCAAAATAATATTTAAAAAGTGGTTTGACATCTTTACGATGAAAATATCCCTCAAGATTGACATTTATATGAAATTTTGCTCTATTCTGCCATGTTAAGAAATTCGTAAGTTTCCAATAACTTACGAAATTTTTATATTGGAAAATTCATAGTCATTAATATTCATGCCAGTGTTCTAAATAATATTTTAAAAGTAGTCTGGAATCTTTACGATGAAAATATCTCTCAAAATTGACGTTTATGTGAAATTTTGCCCTATACTGCCATGTTAAGAAATTCGTAAATTTCCAATAACTTGCGAAATTTTCAAAGTAGCATATTTATAGTTACTGATGTTCATTCCGGTATCTAAACTGATATTTTAAAACTGGTCCGACATTTTTAATGTAAAAAGTTTCCATTTAATGCACGTTTAAGTGAAATTTTGTCCTATTCTCCCATGTTAAGAAAATCGTAAATTTCTCATAACTTACGAAGTTTTTTAATTCGAATGTTGCAAATGAATAGGGTTCTTGTCAGTATCGAAAGTAATATTTTAAAACTGATCTGACCTCTCTGCGATCATTTGTTCGTGAGATATCGTGTTAACAGACTAACAAACTAACGGACTGACACACTGACAGACACCATACAAATTTTGTCATTTTCAGATTCCTCACACCTGTAACGTATAAAAAAGTAAAAAAACCGAGGTCGAAATTTTTCACGATTACCTAAGTTCCCCATACCTATAGTCCCAGGAGCAGAAAGTGCTTAAAACTGCGACGCACGTCGCAGAACAATGGAGGCTTTTGCAGAACATTTCATCTATCCCCTAACTGGATGATGTTGATTGATACAGCTAACATTTTAAAATTAATAAAACCTAGATGACCTGTAAATCTGTTACCATACTAGAAAATTGATGGAAACAGTCATTGTTTCAGTGTATAGACAAAATTTATAAACATTTTGTAAGTTAGTATATCCACATTAATGTGACAATATTAATGCCAAAAGCCATTGAAAAAATTGCAAATTCTGGGTGTATGCCTCAGTTTTAGATTATAAAAATTTTAAACCATGTTTTATTATAAATGTGTAATAAATATTTTACTAATAAGTATTATTTTTATGCTTATTTTGCATTTTACTGTGCTTTGACAAATTTGGACAAAATACCTGCAGAACATTTGCAAATTTTAATGTCTCGTTGCAGAACATCGGATATAACTCTGCTCCTGGGCCTATAGTATGATGGGGAACTAAAAATCAGATTATAATCTCAATATTGAAATATCTTCATTAAAGAAAAAAAAATATGATTTTACACTTAAAATTTAGTTGTTTCTAAAATAAAATTTCCTTGACACACTAGAATGAATTTTGTAACTGAATAGAATTTTCGTCTACCATCTACTTTATTCGAAAATGGTGATCATTTGCTGTTATGTTTATATATATATATATATGAATAATCACAATCTGGTAGTAAATCCTTACACCTATCCATTTTGCATGTAAAATAAATCACAAACTAAACAACTAGTTGGCATAGATGGACTCTGCTCAGTTTCCCATCATATGTATGTGCTCATAAATTTCTTGTACAGGACATATTATAAACATGTTAAGAGAAATGAATTTGACCAAATGCTTGACACAGTGACAGAATGAAATCCTCGCCTAATAGGCTACCCACCATTCAGTTCGATATCTTATTCTAATCTATTAATTTATTTTATTGGGATCAATTTCGTAGTTTATTTTCATGCTACTATTTCCAATGCAACTTTCCCAAAAATGCATATTTATATAAAAACATTTTGCTATGTTGATAAAATCTTAAATTTCGAATAACTTACGAAATTTTCCTATTAGAATATTTGTAGTCAATCGTGTTCATACAAGTATCATAAATGTTATTTTGAAATTGTCTGATATATTTATGATCCTCAAAATGGAAGTTTATGCTCGATTTTGCCTTATTCTGCCATTTTAAGTAAATCGTAAATTCCAAATAACTTAAGAGTTGTTTAAATTGGAAAATTCATATTCTATGGTATTCATGTCAGTATCCTGAATAATATTTCAAAAGTGGTCTGACATCTTTATGATGAAAATAACCCTCAGGATTGACGTTTGTGTAAAATTTTGCCCTATTCTGTTATGATAAGAAATTCGTAAAATTCTAATAACTTACGAAATTTTTATATTGGAAAATTCATAGTAAATAATATTCTTGCCAGTATCCTAAATAAAATTTCTAAAGTAGTCTGACATCTTTACGATGAAAATATCCCTAAAAATTGACGTTTATGTGAAATTTTGTCCTATTCTGCCATGTTAAAAAATTCATAAATATCCAATAACTTGCGAAATTTTTAAAGTAGCATGTTTATAGTAACTGATGTTCATTCCAGCATCAAAACTGATATTTTAAAACTGGTCTGACATTTTTACAGCAAAATTTTTTCATTTAATGCAGGTTTAAGTGAAATTTTGCCCCATTCTCCCATGTTAAGAAAATCGTAAATTTCAAATAACTTATGGAGTTTTTTAATTCGAATGTTGCAAATGAATAGGGTTCTTGCCAGTGTCGAAAGTAATATTTTAAAACTGGTCTGACCTCTCTACGATCATTTGTTTGTGAGATATCGTGTAAACAGACTAACACACTAACAGACACCATACAAATTTTGTCATTTTCTCGGATTCCTCACACCTGAAGACGTGTAAAAAAAAGTAAAAAAAACTGAGGTCGAAAATTTTCACAATTACCTAAGTTCCCCATACCTATAGTATGATGGGGAGGGAAACTAAAAAAACATGTTGATCATGTGGTAAATTTGGTGAAATAATAAAGTAGTACTACAGTAGGATTAATTTGTATGCATGTTCCTTTGGTAAATATTAACATAAATATTGGTATCTTATTATTTAGTTAATATCAATTTTTGTCTTTCTTCAACTATACATTTCAGTAAAAATAGCTCTAAGCTATCACCAAATAGTATATTCAATAAGCACACTGACAAATATAATTCTAACTCACCCCAAGCCACAAACCAACTTTCCCTGCAGGTGGTACTTTAGCCTTAACATATAAATCATCATTAAGCATAAATTGAGTTTCCACAGTTTCATCACTTTCCTAAATTTATAAAAAATAAATAAAAATCTATAATGCTACATTTAATTTAATTAAAAACCTGTCATCAATTATTAAATATTTTTTTACAGAAGTTAATCAAAAAATTACATTTAAAGCATATAAACATTAAGAAACTTACTTTTTTCGATTTTAATAATTTTAACATATTCAGAGATGTTTTCACGTCAGGAATTTGCTTCTTCAAACTACAATTTAAAATATAAAATAAATTAGAGAAACACAAACAATGAAGAACAATTTTCTCAGAATAAATAACATGTGCAGAAAACATTGTTATCACTGCTGTCACATTAAAGCAATGTTTTTAACACTTCAGTTTTAATCATCAATTTTATACAGATTGCCGCATACTCAAAGTTCATGGATTGTGCAGTGGCGGCTTGTGAACCGAAAATAGGTGAAGAGCTCAAAAATAATATTTAAGTATTTTTAATCATAATTTTTATTGAGCATGGTTTTAACCAAAATTAACTAAAAAAATTTTATTAAGCATAGTTTTAACCAAAATTAACTAAAAATACTTATTTAAATGTAAATTTATATTCTATAAATGAATACAGCGTAAAATACAGTGTGCCTCTTCACTAATTTTCGGTGCATGAGCCACCACTGGAATTGTCTATGAATGAATAACAGGTCTTGCAGAGGCTTAAAATTTTATTTACAGAATATTTCAAAAATTTACAAGTCTATCAAATTTAATATCAGCTTTTCAGATTCACAAAAAAATACACCTTCAATAATAGCTGACAACATAAAAATTACAGTATAAACTGTATCATAGCATAACACAGAGCCACAAGCTGTAATTAGTAACATAACAAGCAACATAACCTGTATTCATTAACAGGGGGCTCAGTCAGAGATCTCCTAACTCTTTAATGACTTGGTCTCAACTGTCGAAATGTGTTTCCAGTATTTTGTGAGATATTCGATTTAGAGCTTAGATAATCAATATATCGATAATAAGGAGTTTCTTACCAAAGTCGTCACGGGGTGATAAACTCACCGAATTTGTCACTAAGGCCATTTCTGCTTTCAGAAAGCTTTTTAATGAGTTTTTAAAAGAAAATGAGCTATTTTAATGCCAAATCAAGGCAGAAATGCAGAAAATCAACATTTTATAACCTGACCAAGCCTCTTTAAATGAAATTACATAAAAATAACGACTTATTTACAAACTTGTAACAATATGAAATAATAAAATAAAATAAATGAGTTAGTTATAGTTTAGCATGGATAACAAATCATGAAAGGGACAGGTGAATTACGTTTCATAAGTTTATCCACTGACACATTATGTTGACCATTTCTTAATTTTATGACAGTGTTGTATAAAAAGTGGCATTCTGCCAATATTTCTTTTTTACCCTTAAAAAAAAAAAAAAAAAAAAAGTTTTTGCAAAAAATGTAAAAGCACCTCTGCATGCTATGTTGTATGTGTGTCTAGATTATATACTCTGTACATTTATTTTAGTTCACAATACAGCACATGAACTTAGTAACGTTATTATGAGGCAAATTTAAAATATACATATATTCTTTAAAATTCGATTGTTTATCTTATACAAACGTAAACAACATGCAGAGTAAGAGTGCAATAATAATTATATAGTGGGTGATCAAATTATTAGAATTTTTTTTTTAATTTTGATATTTTTTCGATTATCAGAAAAAATACTACATGAAATAGCCTGAAACTTCATGCATGCAAAGAACATTTTAAAACTTATATTGTCCACTATCGATTTAGTACAGCGTGCAATTAGGGGATCAACCACAAATTGAAGAAAAGCAAAAATACTTTGGATCATCCTGTATCACAAAAAGCTACTTATAACTTAAATACATTGTTGCACATACTATGCGCAATATTTGTATGTTTTGGTACAGGAATTGCGCAATTATTTAGGCATACATATATATATATTTTTTCCCCAAAAATTACCATATTTTCCTGCCTATAGTCTGCGGTGTATAATCTGCAGGATGCTATTTTTAGCCCTGACAAAAATTTTTCATTGGATAGTCCATACTGCCGTATAATCTGTGGATACAAATCGTAATCAACATATAGATTATTCATAAACTACCATCTTCTTTATTCATGATAGCAGTTTATTTAAAAGATAGTATAAATATAAAAGATTATCTTAGAATACAGTCAAACCACGTTAATGGGAATCTCAAGGGGGATAAAAAATGTGTTCATGTTATCAGTAGTTTAGGCTATCAGTAACTCAGAAACTAATCTTCCTGTTCACATGGACTGTGGACACAGTTCATGTTAAAAGTAATTCATGTTAACGAGGTTCGACTGAAGAAAAAATAATTGTCACTCTTCAGTTTAAAAAAACCTTTCATGCAAAAACAATGCTGTTTTAATAACAAGTAAACAGAAACATGTTGCCATTAGGAGGCTAGAAAAGTATGTCTTGAAAACGGAAGCCACTCTTAGCACAAATACATTATATATGAACCAATCACTATCGGCTTTGCGATTAGCCAACTAGATACACAATCTGAAGGTATTTGTTTGCATCTTGTTGACATAAATATTCAATATCTGGTGTCAGACAGCTGCTTAAAAAAAAAAAAAAAAATGCAAGGAGATAATCCGCATTTAAAAATTTTTAGGTTTTATAACATATAATCCATAGATTATATGCCAGAAAATATGGTACTAATTTTTTTGACAAGTTTTTTGCTCATAACTAGAACAGATTTCTATAAAATTTTAACTAAAATGGATTTCTATAAAATTTTACAAAACTTGCTGAAAAATTGACAAAATGTTAGAGAAACATTATTCTGAAATATAAAATTCACACATGTAACATTCGCTGAGTCGCATTTTTAGTAAATATTATTTTACTAAGCATGCGCAAACGATAGAAAATTTTTTATTGCATAGGTTGAAAGCTAGACATATTGAGCAACTTTTGTCAAAAGTTCATTTGAATAGAGTAAAAATTAAGCAAATTGTCAGCAAAAGAATGAGCAAGATTTTAGGTATTTTCCACAGTTGAAATTTCATAAGGGGCTTTTCACATGCCGCATATTTAATTTGAAGATCCAATCATTTCAAACACATTGCAAAAGTTATTTTTTGTGAAAAACCCCTTATGAACTCACAAATCTCAGTAAATAAATAAAAATACATTAAAGTTACAAGCCTATAAGAGATTTTTGCAAAAAAATTACAAAAAATGAAAATTGCAGTGTAAGTATGGATTAATTTCACTCCTGGCAATTTAACTTTGACAAAAAGCTATCAGACTGTACAAATTAAAAGACTGAAAAATAAATAAATAAACATCCATGTCATTTTTATTAAAATTTTGGAATAGACTTTAGGGTTTTACAAGATATAATAATAATAATAATAACAAAAAGTATTCTGGTTACAGTAGATGGAATCCTATTTCCAAAAGAAAGGAAAAAAGAAAAAAAAATCATACAAGAAAAATGTGAATTTGATAATGGTAAATTTACAATATATATGTAGGTAATAAAACATCTTACATCCTCTTTTTTCGTAATAGGCTCATTTCCATAAACTTATATTTGCTATGCTGTTCATCAAGTCTTCTTATAACCATATCTGCACTTTCATGATTTTCTTCTTCTTTCATAAAACTGTCAACATCTTCCTAAAAAAAAATAATTTTATGAATAGAAAGACATGCCTTTAAAAGAAAGATATTAAACAAGTTAATCATGTATAATACATTGGGTGGCCAAAAAATTAGACATCTCTTATTTGAAAGTGAACTAGTTGGTAAGAATGCACAGCTTCTTATATTAGAAACATTCAGCTTTACAGGATACATATACAAATATCATGAAAGTTTATGTCAAAATGGGTAAGACAAAAGATTTAAATCAAAGGATAATCATCAGTGCATGAAGAGCAGCGACAGCTTTTCTGAAATGACGCCTTATTTAGAATTATCTCACTTAATCTAATAGTATTTTCGATCTTCAGAGAAAGATAATTGAGGTTTAAAAAAAAAAAAAATTCCAACGACAAGGACAGTTCTTGGTGAAAACGGCTGGTGAATGTAAGTGGAAAGAGGTGAATATCACTGGAGCATCAGAGGGGCAATAACATAAAAAGTTATAGCTTAACCCCTTCCTTCTCTCTCCTGTGAAGATGACGGGGTGAGGTTTCACTTTCTATTTCTTGTGCCTATGATATGTCCGAGTTGGAGTGTTCAAAAGTAAACCACTAAAACGATTTAAAAACAAACCATTTCTGATAAATGGAAATTTTTTTATTTCTAATTTTATACTCTAGATGGAAGTAGCAAATTATTTAAAATATGATCAGAGATAGTAGGTTTATTTTAAACCATCAGCACTATCAAATTTTAATTATTTGTAATAATTATTTTATAATCTTAGCTCAGTTAGGATTTTGAATGCACATAATTTTGTGCTTTGTGGTAAAATATATTATTTAATGTGTACATTATACAGTCAGAATCACAAGGTGACTCAGCTTCTAATTTTAGTATGAACTAGGGGGCTCTGCCCCCTGCTCGCTCTGCTCACCAACCCCCAAAGAAGGCTTTGCCTCCCCCCGACTCGCTTCGCTCATTAACCATTGTGGGATTCTACATGACTATTCACAACTTTGCCTTCCATTGAACTGGAATATTAATAATACTTAACACAAGAGAAAAGTTGAACAATATTATAGAAATCCACCATATTTGGTATCACACTGAAATACACAATATTTAATATTGTATCATTTATAATATGTGAAAGATCTGTTTTGACGTTCAACAATTTAATAAAACAATTTGCCATTATTTTGAAAGAAAACATATGCTAGACAGCTAGGCACACAAAATAAATAACAATAGCGCTAACTTTTTAGAACAGACAGAAATTCTTAACATCTAAACCATTTAGCGTTACAGCTTTAGTATATGATCCACTTGTTAAATTTTTGGCATTGTTTGACGATGAATTTTTTGCATATTATTGATTGATTAAAGAAATTATGAACTTATTTTTTCTAATGCCTATATTTTTTACTATTGAATTTTTTTAGTTAATTGAGGACAATATGTAACACTTTGCATTTATTTCCAATGTACCAGCTAGGTTTAAAATGGTGCTTATAACAGTAAAGATGCAACTTTTTAAAGTGCATTTTTTCTAGAATATGATTTAGTCAGATACATTAAAAATAAATATCTTATGTGATTAATGCAAATATTTTAAACATTTCATTAGTAGTAGGACGACAGGGCAATTTCTTTGAGATAGCGATTTTACATTGTCGCCATTCATTGTATTACACTTTGAATTTGCCAAGATGCCCGCTAACACAGGAGCAGAATTATATCCGATGTTCTGCAATGAGACATTAAAATTTGCAGATGTTCTGCAGGTATTTTTTGTCCAAATTTGTCAAAGCACAGTAAAATGCAAAATAAGCATAAAAATAATACTTATTAGTAAAATATTTATTACACATTTATAATAAAACATGATTTAAAATTTTTATAACATAAAACTGAGGAATACACCGAGAATTTGCAATTTTTTCAATGGCTTTTAGCATTATACTGTTACATTAATGTGGATATACTACATACAAAATGTTTATAAATTTTGTCTATACATTGAAACAATGACTGTTTCCAGCAATTTTCTAGTATGCTAACAGTTTACAGGTCAGTTGAACATATCTAGGTTTTATTAATTTTAGAATGTTAGCTGTATCAACATCATCCAGTTAGGGGATAGATGAAATGTTCTGTAAAAGCCTCCATTGTTCTGCGACGTGAGTCGCAGTTTTAAGCACTTTCTGCTCCTGGGCCCGCTAATATCTGATTTTACCCTTTAATTTCTTAAACTATATTAAATACTAACAAGGAAACATTCAAAAGGTGTCGTCTTAAAAAAATATATGTGATTCTACTCTTCATAAAACACCAGTATATGAAAAAATTATTGGCTGAAATGAATCATAGCGACCACAAAAAATTATCAAAATTAAGCATATTTGGCGATTTAACGCTGTTAGGCATTCAGTTCGCTAGCACTGAGATTGCCGTGTATGAACAGAACTGTGTTTTGTTCATCCTTGATTGTACTGTAAAAATGAATTGCTGGTTTGAAGTATTCGAGAGAGACCATCACCATTCATAAATTGAATGGCTTTTGAATATTTGTTGACAATATTTTCTGGATAAGTATTGATGATGGCTCCTGAATACTTGTTGGCGATATCTACTGGATATATATTGATCATGTTATCTTAATAGTTGTTGGCAATATCTCCTGAACTTGTGTAAATAATGACTTCTGAATAGTTGTTGGCTACATCTTCTGGATATGTAATGATTACACTTTGATTTTTTTTACATATATATTATGTAATATTGAATTTAGAAAATAAAAAATGCACACTGAGAATGAAATATAATGATACTGGATAATTTAATTTATAGACGTGTCAATGGTATAGGAAAAAAATAATTTGGACATTTTCTTTCTTATAATAAACAGAACTAAAAATGGATAATATTTTACCTGGAGACATTTTGTACATTTAGACCAAATAAAAAATGTTCTTTTTCCCCTCTTGCATTAAGTTAAAAAATATTTAAAAAAAAAAAAAAAAAAAAAAAAGAATTGTGCTAAAGCAATGGTACAGTTTAACCTCTTGGCAAAATTTGAAACCAAAATAGTTTCGACGTTTCTCGAGAAAATCTTGATATGCATAATTACGATAGATAATTCAAGTCATAGTCAAAATAACTGAAAATTTTGAAATCTGCCAGTGGGGTCCTATATAGCTGTAGCTAAAATATTTTAGCAATGCAGTTACTGCATACCTTTATATGGAAAAATAGACAAAAAAAAAAAAAAAAAAAAAATGTCCTGTCGTATTAAATTATGTTTCTAAATTTGAAATCGTAGAAGCACAATTTTCCATTTGGGTTATACAGTAGAGTGCTGATTATCTGGACGCCGATTAACCGGATCGATCAAGGGGCATTTTTTTTTTCCTTTCTTTTTCGTCCTTCTCCCCCCCCCCCCCCCCAAAAAAAAAAAAAAAAAAACATGAAAATCAGTTTTTACCTTTAGATTCTCTGAAGACGGTCGAAATTGTTCCTTTTGTCCCCTGCCCCCTCCATTCATTTTCTTCCACACAGTTTCAGTGAGGGTAGAAAGGGCTGAATGAAGGGATTAGGAATTTTCTTTTCCTAAGAATTAGAGAGGGTAGGAATGTGTTTCCTGGTTCATTTTCTTTTCGCTGGCTCTCAAGAATTTCTTTTTACCATCACAATAAATTGATTTTTAAATGTGTAATACTATGTAATACTATAATTTCTATGTGAGCTTTTATGCAAAAATTTGTACCATTTTTATAGAGAATAAAATTTTAAAAAGTTAAAAAATTAACTTGTAAACACGCCATTTGTAATAGGGTAAATAGGCACTACTACAATTGCCAGTCTTAAGACTGGAAAAAGTGTGAAGGGAAGTTACCTAAAAAACATAGACTTGGCCGTTTTATAAGTTGTCCAATTATCTGGATATTTCGTTAACCGGATCGGTCTCAGTACCGGCCAATCAGGATAATCGGCTCTCTACTGTATCTTCTATTTCTACTTCTACTCTTACCTCTTGCCTTTCCAAATCATACTCTTCTCGCATATTCTGATCTCGATTGTCTTTGGTAACTTAACTTTGCAACTTGGTTCTTTAGTTGAGAAATTTCTTTTAATATTTTGGTCATAGAATCCAACTTTAAGGATGTTGAATAAATTTCGAGCTTCACATTCATTTCAACAATTTTGTCAAAACCTTGTCAGAAACATCCTCAGTCACAATGTTTTTTCCTTTTCTGTAACAGTTCGCTTAGCTTAAGATCGCCAAGTTTGATGCCTGTAATCAATCACTTAATTCTTTTAGTTTTGCTTTTTATAATGCATTTAGAGCAGTGGCGGATCCAGAACTTGACTTTTGGGGGGGGGGGGCTAAGATTCTTCAAAGTGTTATTCTAGACCAATAAAAAATTTACAATTGCAATATTCAATTGTGAATGTCAGTGCTTTTGAACGGGGGGGGGGGGGGGGGGGGGGGGGGGGGGGGGGGGGGGCTTCAGCCCCCTAGCCCCCCGCTTACATCCGAGAGTCTATATTTGGCTAAAGTATACTTGTTTTGTTAGTAGCAGTTTTATCAGTAACTATGTCTCAAACGTTTTCGAAATATTTTGGTTCAAGTTACAAAACAAGATAATTGAATTTCATACTTTCAACTGTGATATTGTTAATTTCAAACTGTGCTTCTATTTGAAAAACCATATTTCTGGTTTTTCAGTCCAAAATGGTGGAATTTTGACACTCACGTCATGGTTTTCAGCTTTTTGAGAGTCCAACTTTGCATCAGTTTTATAGTCCATAGTGGTCAGGTCATTTCTGATATTCTTCTATTTCTTACAAATAACGGGTCACTATATATAGCCGCTTGTTAGTGTTCATGTTATGCGTTTTTTAGAGGGCACTGTGCCCTGCCCTATTTCATTTTAGCACCGATGCACCCTGCCCCTTTTTTTCATACACCTTTCAATTTTTCTAAATGAAAATATGCCCTGTATTTTCCCATCTGTTATATCGTTATTTTTTAAAGATATTTTACCGTTTTTGCTGAGAAACATACATTTATAATATATTTTTATCTGATACAAAATCAGACTTCACATACCTTAGAACAAACGCGATCTGAAAATTCTATAAGAAGTCACTTCTGGGCACGATCTATGTGTCATCGGTCTGTATCTTCCGGTGGTTGACGGAAAAAATGATTGTAATAGCTGCGGTTTCTCAGATGTTTTTGTTCACGCCATTGCTCGAAGCCTGCGTATTGGGGATCTTATCGACATATCCAAGAGTAGAAATGACTGTTATGGGAAACAATATAATAAAATAAAGAACCACAGTAATTATGTTAAAGTATTAAAATCGGCACACAATTCTCGCATGCAGGATTTAAAATATTCTGCATATTTCGTATTTTGTGCTGAAGCTAAAACTTTTTGCTTAAAATCAGCATTTTCTAAATATCATTTTGTCAACTTGGCACTAAAATTAATTTATTTAAAATGAAATCAGCGAACATAAAACAGACCTTTGACAAAAGTTTTTTCATAATTTTCGGACGAGGAAATTGCATATATTTCGGTAATCAAAAATAAAAAAAATAAAAAAAACACTTCTATCTATCTGAGCATATAAAAGAAAGAGATAAATAGACACCTACTAATAGAATTATGTGTAATATAATTATTCTTGGGAAACAATGCTTAAGGCATTAATGCATGCTCTTTTTTTGAAAATATGTGAACACTACCGTTTGTGTTGTTGGCGACTAAAGTTTAATTACAATAGAATATTATTACTGCGCTTTTCTGTTTTTCTCAGTCTACTGGCGAACTTATGTCAATTGAAAAACTGCAAACTTTTCCTGGAAATCTTAATTAAGATTCAAATTTTACTGATTATAATGCATGATACAACACAAACATATAGAATAACAACCATTTTTTTTAAATTTCACAACTAATAAAACTTTTAACAGAGAACATGCACTCGCATGATCAAATCATGGAGTTATAGCCGCCTGTACAGTCACAGTTCTAAAACTATTTGTCTTCAGTAACAGTTAAAAATAATGATATTTATTATTTGATATGGGCAAGTATTTGGCCAAAATTTTGCTGAGCACCAAGTACATACCAGTTTTGGTTAAAAATTATTGTCTATTTTCATGTTATTAATGAGTAAGCAGTGATAATTAAATATTAACTAATTCAAAATTTTATAAAATTTAGTCTCTCTAAGATGAGAAAACTTATGTAAAATACAAATCGCACAAACTTCCAAGTTTTGAGTAAGAGAGGGATTTTTAACAGTTTACAAAATTCATCGATTTCAAAGCTTTGTAGGAGTTTGGAAGATAAGGTTAGACTTTTCTAATAAAAAATTTAATCTTTAACACAAGGCTTTTAATATGAAAAATAAACTAATTGGAAAAAGTAAAAACAAAATTAGATTAATGAAAAATGGAGATTTCAATTAGATAGTCTTTAAACATTTTTTAGTTAAATTGATAATTTTTCTTAGTTTTATTAAAATATTTTACAACGCACAGTTAAATTGATAGCAAAAAATATGCATAACTTACAACAAATATAGCAGCTGGAATTCCCAAACTGTTTTTCGGCTTTTCATCGGTACTCGACGACATGTTTGGAATAGTAATATACAAAACAATTATATTGATTCTAAACAATATCCTGATAGATCTTAAAAATTAAGAAAATTCAGTTTTCTGTCTCTGAGAAAATGTAAACCACCCGCACCCTGTTTTATTTCATCTTCGAAAAAATGTAAATTGTAAAACAAACAAATAAATTCTCTAGTGAAAGTGAAATAAATACACTAACTAAAATACATTTAAGCAAAGGAAAGAGCATATTTTTGATTGGTGGATAGTGGGTAGATAGTAAGTCGGAGGAGGAGCTAACCAGCTAGCGAGATATTTTCGATCCCAAACTATTTGCCTCCATGGGCTTTTTAAATGCTCTGCCCTCTATGAGCAATTTTTATATATATTGAGTTTTCAAGTTTACATATAGTAAAACTACTATTGCTTTTGCTTATGTTTAGTTTCTTTATAGAGCATTTAAGAATTGAATTGACTTGAATAGAGAAAATTTATTGATGTGACATGTTTTAGATTACTATCATAAATTTATTGCGCTTAATATTTACTAACTAAAAGTCATATGAAGCCGAAATGGCAGTATTATTAAGGGTTTGTAAAAAATTCTATATATTACTAGTTATTGTACTGTGAATACTTATACGTGCTTTCAGTATTTATCACATTTATCTGTTTGTGACAATTTATTAATAAAAACATTTGATTTATGATAGCATTTCCGTATAATTTTACCTAGCCATTCTGTGCATTGTCGATGTGAAAAATAATGGCATTTAAAATCTGTATACGATTATTTGTTGAATTATTTCTTTTCTTTTTTTTTTAAATAGTTATAGTATAAAAATTTATAGAATGCTATGGAAAGCTTTTACACTTCTCGTTATTTGTTAAATTACATATGTTTGTATAATTTTCAGTGTTTGTATAATATATGTCAATGTATCATTTAACTAAGGTAATGGAATATTAAAACTACTTATAGTTATTATTTACATTTAAATAACTAAAGTTGACTTAATTGACTGCCTTTTTCACTATGCTTAAAGTTATTATTACTAGATTTATTTGAAAATTCAGTTGTTTTTCATAGTAAATTGTAATCTATTAAAACTATGTTACTGTATTTTAAATCAAGATTTATGTGTTTATAACTCTTTATATATTAGTATGTAAAATATAGTAATATATATGATATTTATCTTTTTAAATATCAGAATTAAATGATATATAAAATAGATTTATTTATGAAAATATCCAGTAAAATGTATCAAAATTATGGAATTTTCATATTTAAAATTGGATTTCTTATTGATGCTTAAATGTCAATGAAACTTTATTTTGAGTGTCTATTAGAATATGACATGTGCTTTGTTTGCTATAAAATTAGCAAGTCAGTTGTGACAATAAATCGGTTTAACTGCAATCTAATGTACATCAATTTTGGTAGCTTGTTTTTTTATTGCTCTATTCTGCCAGATTTGTACCTTTATGTTAAGAATTAGATCTAAAACATTCACTACTTACAAAGTTATGCATGTGAAATGTAAAAACTTTAATTGCAAAAAAGATAATTGAGTATATTTTTATTATGTAAGGACCAGTGGTACATTCTCTGGATATGTTGATAGGTATTCACCACATACCTGCGAAAAACTATCTAAAGTTCAAACTTATTTTGATTAAAAAAATATTAATAATTCAACTAGTTTTGTTAGTCACTTGTTTTCACCTATCTGTTATCCATCATTCAATTTTTGAAAACTACATGGAAAGAATGTTTTTTTTTTTTTTTTTTCTGTTGCGTATTTCCTGGAAAAAATCAGTGTGCCTTTTTCTTACTATTGTAACATGTTATCGTTTCTTCACTCCCTCTTGCTTTGTTTAGGGAGCATTTCCGTTTACTGTGTAGATTAGAGGTCTGAATGAGCCGAAATTTTGAGGCCAGGCTCGTACGAAAGCTGGCCCAATGTGGTATGCCCTGTGACAGAATATTTTTATGCTTTCTGCGACAAGCCTTGTTCATGCAAACTTTTTCTGCAAGATAATATTGATGTATTTTCTTATTTATACATATGTACATATAATTATAAAGAAAAGTATATTATTAGTAGACTGTTGAAGAATTATCTTTATATATATATAAAAGAGCATGTCTGTATGTGTGTGTGGATAGCGTAGTGCAGATGCGGAAAAATTCAAAAGCTGCCAAGGAGAGGTTTAATAAAGTTATGTAGCTACTGGTATCCTGGGAAATGAGTTAGCTGATGAGCTGGCTAGGAAGGGTTCAACCTTCCTAGCCATTACCTTTATTTCACCTTTTATTGGTCCTGAACCTGTCCTGAGTATTTCTGGTAGTTTGTTGATGGGTACTATTTTCTCCATCATGAGGAACTTGCAGTACTCTACTTGGCTCAAGACTGAGGGGAGCAGGCAAGCTAAAGAGCTTAACTGTGGTAATCCTAGTGCAAGGGCTAAGGAGCTCATGAAGCTCAATAGAAATGGCATCAGCAAGGTGATTGGTCTCCTTACGGGACACTGTCGCTTAAAAAGACGTCTTTATGTCATGGGTATTGCTAGTGATCCATTTTGTAGGGGTTGCAAGTACAAGGAGGAAACTGCAACACATATTTTATGTGAATGTGAAGTCTTCTCTGCCTATAGGTTTGAGCACTTGGGGCGGCATATAATTGAGCCTTGGGAGCTTCAGGATATTCCGGTTAGGTGTCTGCTGGGTTTTCTTTCTGCCACAGGTCTTTTTAAAGATTAGGTTTTGTGGGTTAGTACAATAGACCTCTGGTCGCAGTGCTTGGTTTCTTGTAAACCACCCACTTATAATTCATAATTCAAGTTATGTAGCATGATAATGTTTACTAATTTGTTTATTTTTTTATATACCAATCACTATGCTAATTTACCATACAATAAATGAGCTGCTTTGTGTGACAGCACTTGCACACTGTCGGACAGAAATATTTAATTCAAATTAATATTTAAATAAATAAATAAAAATATATTTAATGGAAAATGTATTATAACCATAAAATCATTAGTTGTATAAAATATGGCAGAAATAATGCTCATAGCATATTGTTAGCGTTACAAGGGATTAAGTCTTTTCCCTGCATCAGTTGTACTGTTGTAATGAAAATAAAAATAGTTTTACAGGCAACGGGAAAATAAAAGGGCACTTCATTCACTTTCCGTGGGGTCAGCCTTGGCAGCAGACTTGGCGAGTGGACGACCAAATTTGGTGAAAAATGGTAAATTTAGAGTTCCCAAAGTTTCAAAGCTCTCCAACACACGGGAGCATAAATCTCGAGCTTTCCATGGGATTCTCAATAGAATCATCACCAGGCCCCATCGCCAAAAGTTATAAATAGGAATAGGAGTAAGTTGATTTCTGTGAGAGAGTAATGTAGTCACTGCGATATAGAGTTATTCAGAGACCTATTCTGAGTGATTGCGCTCTAAGCGACTCAACATTTTTCATGAGCTAGCAAAGATTTCTGCTGTGGAGTATTTGTTGTTATTTGCTTCACTCCTGTGGAACAAGTGACTGTTTTTTGCACTGTTCTAGAACATTCTTCGAATAGTGAATTTTGCTGTATGAGTAACAGCTTTACCTGTTTCCAGAATAGTCAAAGAATTAACATTATTGGACTGTTTCCGGGAATATTTGTTTTAATGATAGTTTTGTTTTACAGATTTGAGAAATTCAAAAAATATTTTATATCACCAATGAGGTTCCCTTCTAATGCTGTGACGAAAATAGTCGTCAATCAGAATATATTTATTTAAACATTTCAAATATTTAATAAAAAAGAAATCATTTGACCTTAGTGACCAGCGAAGCTAGCAAAACCTATTAGTTAAATATAAGACATAAGTTTCTATTTTGTAAAGATTTTTTTTTTTTTTTTTAATGGACAAATCTTTCTGCAAGTGACAATTTCTTTTCTGAGACAATGCCGCTGTGTTGTCTAAATTCTGCGACAGGGGTGGTATGATATTCAAAAGTTTGGCCAAGGACCAGCCTGTTTAATTTTTTTACAATGTATGGACTAGCCTGTTTAATTTTTTGAATCTATAGCTCAGCCCTCTAAAATCAGTCCTGACCCAACTTAGCCCAATCAAAAATAAAAATAAATGCATGTATTTCCTTGCAGAAAATTTTAGTAGTCTACTTTTCAAAAGGTTGTCTATAGCGAAGCAATAGAATTTCTATTTACGAAACTACTGATCTTTTCGAAGTCAGTTATAACAGAAAGGAATTATTGTGAACAACAAAAAGCACAAAGTCAGTCAGTCAAACACAAAAGGTCAAATCGATTTTTTAGTATTCATCAAACACTGTAGGAAGGTATTAAAATTGATTAATACGACCAAAACTCTACTTTCATTCATTTCCATTTATACTGTCGTGCAATTTATCCAAATTTTTTTAATTTAACACTGTAAGCAAAACGAAACGTTAATCTAATGATTTTAATGCAAAAGATGCTTTTGTGCTTCTGAAAAATGATACTAACTTCATTGCATTTAGTGCCCTGGAAAATAGCGATAAAAATATGTACTGTACACACCATAGGGCATAAAGTCAGACTTGGTCTGAATTTTGGCATTCATGCAAGTATTCATACGAATGCCCCCCTCCCTCAGGTTCCCTACACTCTTATATGTTTTGTTGTCCCTTTAAAAAAAAGTGTATTATATATTACAGTATATATTATATTATAAGGCTGGCTGCTAAATCAAACAAATTGTTTTGATAGTTTTCTTAAAACAAATGTTATTTGGATTCAATACTATTTAAAGTAAATATGTGCTGAATGACATTTTATGTTTTTCTATAATTGTAATCTAACCTTGGTTTCAGCCAATTGAATGTCTTAACAATCCTCATTTTGACTTACGAACGAAAATCAGGTGAAATTTTCACTTTGGTAGTACTTTTCCTTTAAAATCTTATGCCTTTATGTAAAAAAGAAAAAGAAAACTTAAAAATTTATTTTTACAGTATATGAGGATCTTCATTGCTATCATCTGTAACTATTTTCATTCTCTAGAATTTATGAAATAAAATGATTTAATAAATACATCTTAAAGTGATGAATTTTATTTTTAAAAACAGTCAAAGTGGCTCATAGTGCTCATTTTGATACATTTTCTCAAAATTTTAGTTCCTTTATGGAAAAAGGAAAAAAAAGAAAAACTATTTGTCTTTCTTTGATATGAATAATAGTATCAACCAAATTCTTGTGTTTACAGTTAAAACTAGCTTCAGAATTATTTAAGGAAGATAAGAAGTTTAAATTTGAGAAAATTTTAAGATACTATTTAGAGCAGTGATTCTCAACCACTGTGCTGCGGCACTTTTGTGTGCCGCCAAACTTTAGAAATGTGTATAGTAAAAATTATAATGTTTTTTTTATTGCGAATAAAGTTTGTTTAAATCAAAGAAAAATACACTATAAAAGAAAACTGTTGTTTTTACGGTTAAATACCATATTTTAAACTGTTTTTATCTTCGATAACTGTGACAACTTTTAAACTTATCTTTTTCTTTGTGTGCCTCCAAATTTTGAAATCGTTGAAAGTGTGCCATGACAAAAAAAGGTTGAGAATCACTGATTTAGAGATTCTAAACCAGATACAGGCATCCAAGCTGTTTAGCCAGCCTCGTTAAGATGGCTTGTAATTCGTAATTGTTCAAATTTAATGTTCCTTTTCTTCATGACTGGATTGATTTGCTCTATACGACTAGCTTATGAAAATAATGTTTTTAGAAATATTTCTGCCCATTAGCAGCTAAATAATAGCATTTTAGAGCAGTTAAACATAAATTTTGTCAGTTAATAGTGAAACTGTAGCTCTCAGGATCTATATTTTGTTTGGGCTTATTTTTTCATACTTTAAAAAAAAAAATTTCTTCCTGTATTTTTTCTCTTATATTTTCCCATATATATATTTTTTTACTTTCTTCTATATGTAATATAGAGAAAGTATTGGATTCGCGAAAATTTTCGACCTCCGTTTTTTGACGGATCTACACGTTTTGGGATGTCCTGAACACGAATTGATAGTTTTTAGAAAATGTGTGTCTGTGGTTTCGTGTTTTCACCGTATCTCATGAACCAATGAATGAAATGAACTGGTGCTGATTAGATTTGGGGATCAATAGCTCAACTGGTGGCGCTGTGATCGCATTTTTTCTAAATTTTTAACATGGCAGTATAGGACAAAATTTCGTATAAATGTACATAATGAGAGTTATTTTTAACTTGTGATTGTAAAATTAATATGAGTTATTGATAATAGTAATAGTTAACTAGGAAAAAATTTCTGTGCATGTGGGGGGGGTAAATTTTCAAGATGGGTATCTTTCGAAATATCTCGTCAATACCTTTAAAACGAATGGTTGAACTATAAATCTGTGAAAATTTAAAACAAAGTTATCGATTTTTTTTTTTTACTTTTAACAAAAAAAAAAAAAAAAAAAAACTTAGAAAAAAAAAACTTTTTTTTTTTTTTTTTAAATATTGTTACTGATTGAATATGTATATAGGAAAATATAGAAGAAAGTCTTGTGGTGGCCACAACATACTAGTTTACTTTTAGCTCCTATTTTTCTCTTTCATTATTTTTTGTACCAAGTTCCCTTTAGTCCCCGAATTAATAAAACGAAATTCAAAATTTATTTTTTCTTAAATGTTCCCTTTTAACTAATGTTTAATTTTTTCTCTTGATTTTATATTATTATAGTTTCACAATATATTCTAAAAAACTCATTTGACTATTATTTTGTGGGAGCATTGATAAGTTTTATTGTGTAAAAATATTTTTATGTTTGAATAATAAAAAATTGTATTTAAAAAAAATATTTTTGTTAATTAAAACATTTCATACCTTAACACTGTTATTCTTATTTTTTTTTTTTTTCTGTTTTTTTTACAACAATAATTAAAATAAGGTCAGAGTGTTTCATTAACTTTGTAAACTAGTACTTTAAAACATGATTTATTTTTTCATATTAGTATTGTTTTATCTAGTTATTGTTCGGTTAACTTGTAATTGTTCGGTGAATATTGTGATTTGCACAAGTAGTTTCTATGAATTTGTCCAAGTGTTTAGGGAAAAATTAAATGAAATTGTCATTACAGAGGCGTATTAAAAATAGGATGCGGCTTTTTAAAATAGTAAAATATAGTATGTGGATTTTATCCTTTTATAGCATATTGACTCTAACGGATTTTATAGTAATGATTTATTTTTGATTATATATTTTTGAACTTATATATTTTAACGGAAAATTTTAGTATACCTATAACTCTGATGAAGACTCAACGATAAAGAGTTTGAAAACTAAGAAGAAATTTATAATTAGAGTAAATGTTTTAATGTATAAAATAAAATGAGAATGTTTTTGTGAAACTTTTTAGACTTTATAAAGACTTTTTAAAGTTGTAATGTGAGATATTTAAATTGGTTATATTAAAATTTTAAATAATACATTGTTTTAGTATATGTACTGCAATTATAAGTTTTCTTTTAGTCTAAAACTGTTCTCATTTGAAATACAACTTAAAATTCAAACTGAAATTTTGCATGCATGTTTATTATGCATAGTTTTGCATGGCAATAAGTAAAATTTTACCTTATGAAGGGGGGGGGGGGGGAGAGCACCTTATTTTTTTTTTATGCTACTACATCGTTATTTTTTTTTTAATCGTCACATGATAAGTGACAAGCAAATTTTTTTCTAACTATTTCGATTTTTAATTTAGAAATAAAAGCATTTTTTAAAATTTATATTAATTAATGATGTGTGTTAAGTTGACTGGGACTCCATCACTATAAAAAATTTTTAGGGGTTGAGGTTGATAGTTGAGAACCATCGAATCGCCAAAGACAACAAATTTTTAAATAAATAATTTAATAATTTCTTTTTAAAATCAAATTTTGTTTATTTTTTAAATTAATTTTTTTAAATGATATCAATATCAGTATATTATTGAGAGTTTTTTAGATTAGTATTTAAAAGATATTTATTTAATTGTCCTTGTTTTATTGTCTTTTTATAATATTTAATGTTTTTTTATGTGTCTATTTCATTATTTCAGGATAAAGGACAACTATCCTTCGATGATCATTGGCCTAGCATGAGGCCAATTATTCTTAAATTACTGCATCAAGAAGCTGTTACGAGAACAGAATGGCAAGACTTATTTTGGTAATTTTGTAAATTGATTTATTGATTTGTTTCTACTTAAATTCGTAGACTTATTTTAATATGTACATACTAATTTACTTCTTAAAATGTAACTAGTTATTCATGCCCCCCCCCCTCCCCCTCCAAAAAAAAAAAAAAAAAAGCCAATTTGTATTTTTTTTTTTTTTTTTTTTTTTTTTGTGTGTGTGTGTGTGTGTTAGATTCCGTAACTTATTAATTTATTTTAAAACTTGATGAATCAAAGCAGAACTCGGAGAAACATTATTAATGTTTTAAAAACTTTTATGTTCTGTGGTCACTTGTGACTGAACCTGGATCATTGGCTTAGTTTTCCAGAGTTTGTGTTTTTTCTACTGTAAAACTGGTGTAAATATAGATTAGAATCTTGTAGAATAGAACATTATTCTATTATGTACTAGAATTCACAGTGAAGTGGTTTAAATAGTTTTACAAAATTTATATATTATATATATTGTCTAAAAGCAGTTTCAGTAGAAAAATGCTGGATGGATCCTTTATATATATATATATATATATATATATTTTAAATAAACTTTATATATATATCAAATTTTGTGCATATTGTATTAGATATTATAGATGCAAGCTATAGCTTTCCAATAAATGAGGAATTGTAGCATAGCAGCAACACTTGTTGGTAATATGTTAAAATCCAATCAGCACTATCTTAAATTTAAAAAAAAGAAAAAAGTAATTCACGTTGACAAGGTATGTAAATTACAAGGTTTATCTTCAAATGCTTATTATATATTTAATTTCATGTTAAAATAACTTTTATTTTAGTACATTGTAAAAATCTTAGAGTAAAATAATTTTTTATTTTGTCTCTTTCCAAGTTCGTCAGGGAGCTAAATTAATCTCATCTAAAAATAAAATTTAATAGTTTTTCAGACTTATACAAGTTTTATAGTTTCCTATTCAATTTCAATTTGACTTTTTTAAAAGAATTATTTAAGCATATAATTTACTTTTCAAAAATTTAAATTATTTGAAATTTTATTTGTATAAGAAAAAAAAATACATTTACATTTTCAGGTTAGTACATACAGTTTGTCTTTGGGATGACAAAGGACCACCAAAAGTCTACAGCAATTTGCAGGATAATATTTTAGATTTTATAAAACAAGCCCAGATGGTAAGTCAAGTGTGTTTATTACATGCTTGTTTCTTTTAAAAGTTAATTTAATTTCTCTATTTAAATTTTGTATGCTTTTTTGTTTATTCATGGTGCGCACAGGTGCTTAAAAAGTCCATAAAAAACTGATAAAGTTCTTAAAAGCTCCTTACATTTTATACCTGTTTGAAGGTCCTTAAAACTCCTTACTTTTCAAATACGTTTTTAAGGGTCCTTAAAAGTACTTATTTTTTTTGTTTATAGTAACAGTATTTAAAAATTCTTAAAAAAAAATAAAAGGAAAAAAATATAGCAATATCAATTTTTAAAACTCATTTATGTTAGGAATGATAATAAATATGAAACACGTAACTGCTTATCAACAAAGTCAGGAAAACATAAAAATCGTCTGTTTTTTATGCATTACTGAAAAAATGTACATGAAAAAATAAAACTTATTTGTGAAATATTCATTAGTTAAAAATAACAATAATTATACACTAAATAATTGCAAAAAGGAATAAGCACTTATATTTATTTGAGGACTAATCAAGAAATATGTGAAAATCAGTGGCATAACATGATATTTGAATTTGGGCATGCTCTGAAGTACTAGGGAAAAATCACTACTCATCAAACCAACATTGTTTTTCTTGCAATTTAAGTGCGTAAATTTCCAATTTCATAAACTCATAAATGTAATTTTATATATTAATTTTTTGTATTTAACTTAAAAGCATATATCTAAAAATCTGAGTGATATTTATATTAAATTATTGAAGGAGACTTTTGTCGCCATTTCTTCGCTGATCACTATATTTAAATAAATTTTCAAAGAACTTGAAATCCTATTTTTTTATATCACTTTGTTAACAAGAACTTAAAAAGAAAGAAAAATCGATTGAAATCGCACAAAACTTGGCTTCAGGTCGCTGCTACTTTCAGCTATGTCTCCATTAACCGTACTATTTTGAAAGAGATTTTAAAGTTATTTAATTTCTTGCAGAATGTCCTTGCTCATCAAGAAGATCAAGCTCTTTTAAAAGCTTATATCGCTGAATGGAGAAAATTTTTTACCCAATGTAATTATCTTCCCATGCCTTTTAATCAACTTGAATTAACTTTAGAAGGAAAGAATGCCTCTATTAGAACTAAATCGACGGGTGATGAAAGTGTTGTTAGAAAAGTATGTATCTATTTTTTATTTGTATACATTATAAAATTTTAAAAACTGATTTTTACAATGACTTTCTTCCTTCCCTGCTCTCTACAAATGAATAAAATATTTAATAAAAATATTTTAAATGGCAACAATATACTCCTAATGTTTGTTTATTTCACCATAAAAATTTATAAATTAAAGTAAAAAATAAAGAATATTCAACTGCTTCAGAACAAATTGCAAGATGATTTTAATGAAAGATTAAGATTTAATGAATTTTTATAATCTTTTATTTGGTTTTCACTGAATTCACTGTATTTGGTTTTCATTACTGTAAAATTTATAAAGTAATAAAAAATCTTTGAGAAATTTATTATAATTTTTCTTATATTAAAGAACTTTTGTACCATTATGTTTTATTAGAAATTTGGGATGGGAATCGATTAAGAGTTTTAACTGGGTTAATCGTAGTTCATTAATCGATTAATCGGTCGATGAATCGGATTTTTAATTGGTTTTCATTTTTCTTTATATAATTTTATTTAAATGATGAATAAAACTCTCATATTGTGTGTGTATGTATATATATATGTTATTCATAAGTCTGACTGAAAAAAAAAAAAAATTCTTTTTCAAAAATTTTTGTCTAATTAATTTTTTTTTGTTTCATGACTGAAATTTAAATCAATTTTCAGAGTGATAATTAATGACTTTAAGTGTTAATTTTATATAAATATTTTCACTTATTCATTTTTTTTTTTTTTTTTTTTTTAATAAATTAATTTTTTGATTCGTTTTGAAAGAAACACTAAATGAATTTACACATATTTTAGTTTTATATTTGCAGGCCTTGTCCATCTCGCTTGTCACTATTTTTAAATGAATTTTCAAAATTCCATATCATTATCATAAAAATCTCAAATTCTTATATTTTAGTTCTTTGTCACTTCGGACTAGAACACAGAATGTTATTTTCTGTTTCTACTTCAATAGTTACTATCAGCAATTCTGAACAGAAAATAAACGCTTGAAGATACTGTGAAACTCTGTTGTGACATTTCCTCCATCAAAGAAATAATAGAGAAATCTCAATCCTTTTTTTTTTTTTTTTTTTTAATCTTTAGAATTTCTATTTTTTGAAAGCTTCTTGTTTCTGAGAATACTATTACCCTAGCCAACACTTTCTGTAGAAGGCTACAGACAAGTGGTGTTGCTCCAGCATGCACATGAAGCGGCATTTTGTATAATAACTGTCCTTCTCCTTTTCTCTATCAACAAAAGTGCAAGAAGTTCTTTTGAGAGGTTTTATTTTTATTTATTTATTTTTATTTTTTTGCTTTTTCATTATTTGATGGATGTTTCTTAGAATGTTTGTTAGCAAAACATGTGAAAAAATATTTTGTAGGCAGAACAACATTTTTACTTGGATTTTGAAAATTTTTAATCTATTTAATCGATCCGATTAACTCGATTAAAAAAATTGACCGGGACTAAGCATTGATCAATTAATCGGCACAGCCCTAGAAAAAATATAATCAATAGTGGTACTTGAATTTTTATTTGTTTTCTGGAAGATATCTATATTAATAAAAGAATGTGTTTTTGTCGTCAATCTGTGTGTGTGATGTTTTCATGTGCTCTGGTCATAGAAGATCTATAAAAATTTGCTGCAGAAGTTAGTCTCAACAAATGCATTTGCAAGCCCAATTTTATTTTTGATTAGATTTTTAAAGATTTATGTGTTTTTTTTCAGGCTGATTTATGTTGCTATTTGTAATCTCACAAGAAATTTTATACACTGGCATATAATTATAATTAAAAGAAGCTATAATTTTTTTTTGCAGAAATCTAACTAAATTTATAGTCTAAGCATGTGCTTCAAAAATTGCACAATTTGGTTTAAAATTGCAGGTTTTAGAAAAATATTTAACTTTTTTAGTACCAACTAAAAGTATTATACCAATGTAAAGAATACTGAACCAATATTGCAAATTTTTAACATTGTTAAAATTAAGTACTGTTAAAAATTGTGATTTTGTAATTCAAAATGATGAGGAGGGTACCCCTACTAAAAGAGAGAGAGAGAGAGAGAAAAAAAAAAGAAAGCACATCAGATTAGCAAGTTTCTAATGTCCTTTGCATCTTGACAGACATTCAAAAAGTTACTAGTATACAAATAATTAACTCATCATGCCTTATTTGAAAGAGAACAGAGAACAGAAGATTAATATCGGAAAAAAAATATATATATATATATATATATATATATATGCTTTGAGAGCAGCAGATACCACCTTCGTATGTTTATGTGTTGCTAAAATTTACTTGAAAATAATCTGGAAAATTTAAGGATTTTTTTTTTTTTTAATCCTGTATTATTAAATTATAAATGATTTTCTTGTTTGTTATAATTTATTATAATACTATAAGTCATTCACCCATTGGCAGATGTACAACTCTCAAGAACCAGGTCAAAATCTCAGTGGGGATTCCCCAACTGGAGCCTGTCCTATATTAAGGTGCTCCCCTTGCACTTCACTTAAATTTATTACTATAGAAAAGAACTGAAGTTTTAAGAGGGATTCAGAAATCAAACCCAAGAAGAATGTCAGGAGCATTGGTCCTGCTTGTCCTGACTTAATTAGGCTTTACAATTTTTTTTTGTGTGTGTGTGTGGGGGGGGGGGAGAGTTCTTGGTCTGTGGTCACATTTTATACATTAAAGCTCTTTAGACAACTTACAGCTTAAAAAAGAATTGCAGGGAATTTTTCAGATTAAAATAATGGTATGACAATTTCACCAAATATTTATACTTAAAGGTTAAGTATCTTTGGAGGCCCCCACCATTGGTACGCCACTGCATTCACGTTCATGAGGGCAATAACAAAACAAAAACATCCATATTTCTGCATTTCACTTCCACAATCTTAATTTCCTTGAAATATGTATACATGAATGATAAAAAGAATTGAGATTTTAAATTAATATTGAGGATAATCTGAAGAAAATTTTTCCCATTCAGATTCAAAATTCTTAACTTGAATTTCATTCTAAAATTTCCCCTGTAAAGTTAGTTTCATGGCAAAGCACATTCATAATACAGAAGTCAGAAAATTGGACAACTTTTAGAATAAAAACTGCTGAATCATATGTAGTCTTCTATTTCTCACGGTAAAGTAATGCATATTAATTAATCCTGAATCTTCGGGGCTCAGCTAAACTGCTAATGATTATATTAAATTAATAGCCAATAAGGAAACGTAAGAGGAGAGTAAATTTGCACCAAAATAAGTGGTAATTAAAAATTAAGCAGATGCACATGAAAATCAGGGCCCTTTTGTGTGTTGCTCTTGCTTAAATAAATCCACGTCAAATCTTACCCCGGGCGTGGAATTATAGAACTGCGGTTCCAGGATGTGATCATTGGCTCTATTTGGCCGCCAATTGAATGGTTCAGCGTGCTTGGACTTAATAACTTGAAAATAAACTGTAATCTGTTTAAGAGATTTCAATAAAATAACTGTAAACCACTGGATTCGTTACTGATTAGGAAGGTCTCCATAGGCGCATACGCCAAAAAAAAAAATAATAATACAGAATGCTCTCCTAACGAGGTTATGTATGTAATAACTATTATCACTTGCCCTCACAACAATTAGAACATTTCTTCTATATATATATATATTTAATTTAAATGTCTTTTACTCACTTTTAGTTGAGGGAACTTAACTCTGTTTTAAGTCTTTAATCATTGTTTCCTTATTTCAAGTTCTTCATGTTTTCTACAAGCTACTCAACGGCAGTTACCGATCTTTTTTTACATTTTTTTCATTGTCATTCTCTGCATTTTTAATTTTACTATTTTCGTTGTTGCCATCGCATTGTAAATATTTGATTTAAATTACAAGGATGTTTCAGCATTGGCCATAAGGTAGCGTCATCATCGATGTTTTTAATGCTATCGATGTTTGATAGGTTTATGCAAATATGACGTCTTGTAGAAGTATAAAAGGACGCTATGTCTATTGAAATATGCAGTTGAGCAACAGATGATCAGTTGAGTAGCAGCAAGAGTTCTTGGTGTGTAGGTGGTGAGCTGGCCTCACGTGTAATTTTTAAAATGACTTTCGTTAGTTTATTAAGTGAGGAATTTTGAAATCTTTTCAAGAACAGATGTGTTTAAAATTTGATATGAGTCAGTTTTTATATCAGTTAGTTCTTTCCTGTAATAGTATGTTTAAAGTGTAGTATGAATTAAATTTTTATTAGTTAGTTTGTTTCAAGAAGTTAATATATAAGGTTTATTAAGTTCAGTTTTTGATCAAGTTTTTTCCCGAGATGAAAAGAAACTGCTTTTTACTGTTTGAATGAATTTTCGTTTTTACCTGCTGATATATTCTGCTGATATATTTGACTGATCTTGTATTACCTATGTAAGTAGTATAGACCTCTGTAATTTTTTTCACAAGGAGGCTTTCCTTGTGAGTGAAAACCCCCCTTCATCATGGATAATATATGTTGTCACCAAATAATATCGTGACATACATATTTGTTACTTTAATTTCACATGGTTGATCAATGCGAATGTGTTTTTAGCCATTAATTTTTTTAGAAAGTTTTATTTATTGTATGAAAAATAATTTATTTAAAAAACTTTTAAACCCAAATTCTTAATGTATCATATTACATAAATCTTTTTGAAGGTATGATTTTGCAAATTTTATTTTTAAAGTGAAATGATAAATTTCACCTTAATACAAAAAAAATTGCAGACTTCCATTGACCTATGCATTGCTATGATTGGCCTTTAGTCATTGTTGTGGTTGTGCCATCTATCGGTCATTACAAATGTAAATATGCATAAAAACTTTTTTTTTTAAATAACTGCATAATTGTTTTAGAATTATAAAAATATGTATACAATGTTGCTCCCTGCAAACAATTTTTTGATTTTGAGTTTTAAAAAATATTTTTAATATGTTTGTGTACTACTTTGTGAATTTATCAGTGAGTTAATTTTTATAAAACATTTTTATGTTATTTTTGCCTTAAATTTCAGCATTCAAACATAAAAAAAAAAGGTTTCTTAAAAAAGCTCTTCAAAAATTTTTAGGATACTGTGTAGTCAACGAAATATGTTCTTTTATCAATTCACATCTTTTCTATTAATTATCTGCAAAAATTAACACTCGAGACCTTCGGGGTATCGAACGCTCGACCACCGCATTACTAACATGGCGTTCTAACCACCTGAGCCACGGATAGACAAATGAAACAGCTTATATTTACCTTAAAATGGAGGTGCATTTTTTATTAGCTTGAGATTCACAAACATACCGTAGTGAATGACAGTAAGCACCAGTGGCGGCTTGTGCACCGAAAATAGGTGAAGAGGCACACTGTATTTTACACTGCATTCATTTATAGAATATATACTTACTTTTAAATAAGTATTTTTAGTTAATTTTAGTTAAGACCCTGCTTAATAAAAATTATGTTTTAAAATTACTTCAATATTATTTTTGAACTCTTCACCTATTTTCTGTTCACGAGCCACCACTGGTAAGCACATAAGAATTTGGAGATTAAAAGGAAAAAAAAAACTTTTTTTTTTTTTTTTTTTTTTTTTTTTTTTTTTTTTTTTAGTGAACTATCTTTTGGCACACTGTTATTTATTTACTTCTCAATAGCAGCACATAAATATTTATTTATTTCCTTCAAAATAGCCTATTTTTTAATGCTTCTCTGATTTTTTTTTTTTTTATAGTTAATGCTTGATAGTTGGAATCAATCAATTTTTTCAAATATAAAACATAGGCTACAAAGTAGTGCGATGAAACTTGTCCATTCAGAAAGAAATGGAGAAGCATTTGATTCTCAGTTGGTCATTGGTGTAAGGGAGTCATATGGTAAGTTTCTATTATTTTGCTGGAAAATTATTTAATTGAATTTATATATTGTTAATCCATTGTAATGTTTTGAAAGTGTGATTATGGTCTTAGATGTAGTTGGATTTTTAATTTTTTTTTTTTTTGAGAAAGTTTAGATAAAATATATACTTACTCAATTATTTTTTCTCAAAATTTAAATATTATTCAGAAATTAAATAATTTTAAAACTGTTAGGTTATGTAAAAAAAAAAAAAAAATCAAGAGGAAATTAAGTTTCTTGTACAGACTGCAAATTTTATTGGGATGATTATGTTCTGAGGCTACCCCTGATTTTAGAGATTTTAATCATCCATCCGTATTTTCAAATTTCCTAGAAAGTTATTTTTTGTTTTCATTGGTTTAATTTGTCATATAGGTGATATATGAACAAATTGTATATTTTTATTGATTGGCTAGTGTAACAATTGAGGACTTCTGATCTAAATGATTTCAGTATCACAGGGCATTTAGTGTGGTCCCTAAAGTCCCTAAAAGTCCATTAATTTATTTTAGGTCCCTAAAAGTCCCTTTTTTTTGGCAAAATGGTCCCTAAGTCCCTTTTTTTTCTTTGCCTATCAAAAATTTTAAGATTTTTTAGGTATGCCGGGGAAAAAAAAAAAAAAAAAACATTCAAATGCGATGAAATTGCTTAGGCACATACTTTATATTATCTACAGAATACTGTAATGACTAACTTTTGGCAGCCAGTTATCTGATGTGTTACAGGGACACTAATATTCATAGATAATTCAGCAAATGGGCCATGGGGGAAGGAAAGGCTAAGATTGAAGAGGTCATTGCGCTAATTGTCCTCTCACCATTGCATAGCGCGATACCACAGTTAGTTGTACTGCATGCATTAGGTCAGAAGCTCGATTATTTTCAGTTCAGTAATGAGCCCAGTTACAAATTCAACTCTGATGACTAGCAAAGATATGTATATCTTTAGGTTAAAAAAAAAAAAAAATGTTGCAGTACCCAGGGATCGATCCAAGCAAAAATTTCTACCCTTTTGCTGCCCCTTTTCAGATTTCTAAAATGAGTCCCTTTACAAAATTCAAATCTATAAAATAGGCCTTTTCACAAAATTTAGATTTAAAAAAAAATCCCTTTCATAAGATTTTGTTTTGTAAAAATGATAATTTTGTAAAATTTTTCCATGTTTCCAGTATTAATTTTAATGAGTATCTATACTTGGTTCAGTGAAATGCTATTAACTTGATATTAAACATCAGATAGAGTCACTGCTAAAATGAAAGATTTCATACAGTAATAATTTTTTTCACAAAAATAATCAAAATTTCACAAAAATAAATAAAAATTTCACAAAAACTTTGTTTTTCACAAAAATGGGCCCCAAAAATTAAAACCTGTGTCGACCCCTGATACCGTAACATTACTACTTTGCTTTGGCCTGGTAATAAATAGTTTAGATTTAAGTCTGGATGGAAATCTGGTACCTTTAACGCAGTTAAGGGAGCACGTATAAAAATTTGGTACAATGAAATACTTCTTAATACTAAATGAACATACCCAAAAATTATCTCAATGCCCAATTGTTGTGCAGTCATCAAGCCCAGGGGTGGACCCATAAAGTGTTAATGGCATAGGATTTCCTCTATGGTCGCATTTCTCACAAAATGCGTGTATACAGAATCACATGTATACAGAATGCGAAAATTAAACAAGAAATTTTTGCTTTTTTTGCTGAAGTATTTTATTAAACTGTTATTAAAAAAAAAATTTAAATGTTAAATATTTAACACAGAATAAAAAGAAACAAGAACAAAAAATCATGTGGTACGCATTGATTATTAGCATTTTCCATTTGTACATACTTGTTGTGTCATTATAACCTTCAGTATTATTTATCTATGTTATCACACAATGAAAAGGCAGACAGGTAAATTATATCACTCTTAAGCATTGTTAGAAAGCGTTAAAAATGCTTACAAATGGAAATGTAGCCATTAATTTCTAATTGCAGCTCTTACTGTATCTAAATATTTTAGTGTAGACCTGTAAATCTGAAGATTAAACATATTATTCTATACAAAACATTATTTTATCGTATTCACATAAATGTCAACTTCTTTATGATTTTTGCAGTAGATAATTATTAAAATGTGATTTATAAAAATGGCTATCCTAAAAAGCAATGTAGTGGCCTTTTTTTGGGGAAATGTCTCTGTATACAAACCAAGTTGTGCAGGACTCATTAATGCTATTTTAAATAGAGAACATTACATAATGAACTTGAATAACATATATCATTTTTAAGAAAATCTGAAAATATTGACGAACACTGGAGTCGAGCAGATAGACATAGACAAACAGACAGCTGGACAGACAAATACATTATTTCAAATTCTTATTTATACTTAAAAATTTTTAGAAAGTGTTAAAAATGCTTGAGGTAAACAAAAATGTAATTGCAGCAAATTTTCAAAAATAGTCCTTAATGTAACTGAATATTTTTATAGTCCCTTTAAATTTTATTGCTATCCGTACTATATTCTGTAGAAAACATTCTTTTGTACATATAACATATTTCAATTTCATTAAGATTTGTGCCAAGTGGTAGTGTGTGCCTGTATGGTTTATAGAAATACTTCCCATAGAATGAATGCTTTGGCATTTTTTCAAGTGTTCTTGTACACAAATCATTGGTGGTATTTACTCTATTTTCAATGGGAAACATCTGATAGTGAACATGAATAACATATTTTAATTTCATTAAGATTTGTGTAAAGTATATTAAAATCAGGTTTATTGTAATACCTTTCATAGAATGCAATGCTTTGGAATACTTTTGAGTGTCCCTGTACACAAACCAGTAGAGGTATTTACTCCATTTTTAATAGGGAATATGGGATAGTGAACTTGAATAACACATATCAGTTTCAAGAATTTCCATGAATAGGAAATAGAATACGGACAGATAGACAAACTGAAGTCATTAACACTTTTCATCTTATTGGATAGTGTTAAAAAACACTGATATACATTACATTGTTTTACTAATGTCTGATCTTTGTATGAAATGATGGGCATATTATGCATAGTTCCTTTATCGAGAAGTATAAAAGATTTTATTTATATCACATCCTATGGGGACTAATTTTCTTAAAACAAATTAAGTTATTTAAAAGTATGAACTGAAACTAATATATATTTCAGAATGTTTCTACAGAATTACGAAATTGCATGTTTACTATTTATTTTCTTTTACAGGGCTGCCTAAAAATTTCAGATATATTACTTGTATGTTCATTGACGGATATATGAATTTGGGAATAAAAACATACTGACATCATGTTCACTTTTATTTATTTACTGAAATATTCAGCGGTTCAAATTTGTTTAAACACCTAGTAATGCTCAAAATGTTCATGGAAGCCACTTCAGATTTTTTTAAAGATGTCATTATAAAATTTAAAACTTAGTTTGGAAAAGAAAAATGTAACATAAGGAGACATCTATAATAGCATACGAACAGGTATCATAAGCCTAATAGTATTGTAGCATTTTGCTTAAGACGGTTTTTTGATTTTAGCTTTTTCAGTAAAAAAAATTATGAACTCAGGTTAAACCCTGTAGTGGCAGCCGATGTTGGTATGATTCTTATTTTCACTTCTAGCTTTGAATTGCATTATTTATTTGGCTAATATCCAACTTTGTTAGCAACACAGAATGAGTGGGCTTGTACCTTTTAATCAAAATGTCATGATTATTATTATTATTATTTTATTTATTTATTTATTTGTCACATCATGAAATGCATTACATGTTTTATCTGCCGTTCAAACTTTTATGGACATATACTTTTTTCTGTTATTTGCAGCAGTTCATGACAGTTTCATATAGCATAGTTACTGCAAAACTCAGACTGCACCTGCAGCATATTGTGCAATTTTTTCTTTGCACATCTTAGTTCAATTTGCCCTATTGTGCAAAAAATGACCTTAGAGCTAAATTATTTTAATAATTAGAATAATTAGTATGGTTTTGCTTAGGTTGTTTACAAAAACGATTTTTGAAGCAACAGACACACAAGTGGCTGTAAGGTTCTCTTCTGAAACCTAGTTGATAAAAAATGCCAGATTTGGGTTACAATTGTGGGCCTTGCCTAGCTATTTGAAAATTTCTTTTTCTCTGAAACTTGCATGAATACAGGCTAAAATCCCTTAAACGGATCCCCATGGAGGGCAAAACACTCTAGGCACCTTGAGTAGGTAATGGAATGTTCCTCTTGTTGACCCTCCCACACACTTAGGACAACAAATTTTGAAGACAATAAATTGATAGAAAAATATGTATATTCTGTTTGCCAAACATAGTTTTAAATGTAAAATCTGAAACTTTTCATTTTGCATCATAAAGAGCAGTAAAAGTGAGCGCTTATCATAGAAATTATTGGAGGACCAAGAGTCTCATGGCTCATATAACTCAATGCCTGTATCTTAAGGTATTCAACAAAACCAAAAGAGTATGAATTCTTTTGACACTGGCTGTGCATATTTTTAAATTATTTGATTTTGGGCATTATACTTGGCTTATACATGGTAGGGGATCATAAAAGAACATGTATATATGTATATTACTGATATTTAAGCATAAAATAAATAGGTCCCTAAAGTCCCTTTTTTTTCAATTTTGGTCCCTAAAGTCCCTTTATTTTTGAGGGAGTTGTGCTAAATGCCCTGGTATCATATAACATTCTGGTATTTTTTTTATTTGAGACTCTAATTTTTGGGGGATTTACCTTTTGAGCCACAATCACTCCTATATATATATCATTGTATTAAAGAGAGAGAGAGAAATTCAATAATACTATCACTTGAAGATTTTACAAAATATTTTGTTAAACATAACTGAATTCAAAATAACTACCCTGTATATTGACTAAAAATTGTTTTGATTGGGAAAAAACGGGTTGGGGACAAAATCTCGCATGGTCAAAATATCGCCTACATAAATGAATGGAATGCAAAAAGGAGTTGGTAATTATTAATAATGTTGTATAAAATTTCATGACAACACATACCACAGTCAGAGTACTCACATAGACAAATCCACCTCAAAAATTGTTCTACATTTTACTTAAAAGAGTTTAAAGACTGTGTTAATTAACTTTTGTCAAGGTTAGTTATAAAGAATTCAGTCGTACTTATCTATTTTAAAATTTTTAATTAAAGTTTCTGAACAGTGCTCAGCTTTGATGTCAGCAATGATGTACAATATTTTAAAAATGTATTTTGATTGGTGAAAAGCAAATGATAAAATAACTTAAAATTAAACGTACATAAAATAATAAAATTCCATTTTATAATGTATTTATTTATTTAATTATTTTTATTAATTTAGATTTCTAAGGCCCTGGGGCCTTCACCAGAGATCCAACCAACGTGACACAAATACAAATTTTCAAATAGATCGTACTATTTTTTTGATACGATATTTTGTCCCGCGATATTATCTCTGGATCCCGGAAAAAACACTAATGCATGTTAGAAGGAATGTCCATGCAAACTTTCAGCTTAGTCAGTATGGAACTTTAGGCCCTATGCTTATCAAATTGAACAACAAGAAATTAGCTGGCAAATTTCACGTTGTCAGAGTGAAGTGTTCAGGTCTCTTAATTCAAATCAACTTGCAAATTAGTATGCTTTGTCATGAGGGTATGCTCATGGGCTGTGTAAAATATCACTGGTCTTTGGAGGTCATGCAGTTGAGGTTACAGGTAGCTGAAAAGTCCAAAAAGCTCTCTTGCTACAATATGCACTAATAGTGATCCATTGTTTTACTTTCCTGCATTTTTGATTGCTAATTTTGTTTCAGCTTAGCAGGTTGGAGCACTTCGACATTCCTAGATGTATTGAAATACATATTAGTATAGAATGTGTTTTATTAAGCGGTGTTATTCCCTGCTTCCCGAAAATAAATATTAAACTATTCTGCTAACACACATATATGTATATATATTACAAACTTGTTTGTATACAGATTTGTATATTATTAATGAAGGTAGTTTTTCCTTTTTGCAGTACAATTTTTTTTTTTTTTTTTTTTTTTTAATCCTTACTCTAGTTAATTTATGCTCAAATCCTGAAGATAAACTTCAGATTTACAGAGAAAACTTTGAAAAAGCTTACATTGATGCAACTGAGGCTTTTTATCGAGCCAAGGCTCCCCAGTATCTAGAAGCCAATGGTGTACAAAATTATATGAAATATGCTGACCAAAAACTAAAAGAAGAGGAGCAGAGAGCTACTAAATACTTGGAATCCTACTCTGGTTCTATACAAGCCGTAAGTATTAAAACAGGTTTTCGTTATATTATACTGTGTTAGTTATAAATTTTAGTACTATGTAAATTTCTATAGGGTTTTTGCTGAACAGAATTAGCAAAATGTGTGTTTTTCAACAATGTCAGTAACATTGATTTGTTATTGATATAAATTTGTTTAAAAAAAATTTTTAACGTTATATTTTCAATGCATTGATACTTTCTTTTTTATTCTTAGAAAAATGTATTGCTTTCATAAATAATTTTCGAATGAGCAGAAAGTTGGTACACATGTTATAGGTCACCATTGCACAAACCCTATTGATTTTGGTGAATCTAGTCCTTGTAGTTTTTTTATGGGGTCACAAAGAAAAATTTGTAGCATTATTATAGCCTATAGCTCAATGATAAAATTATGGGCTCAAATTATTTAAAGTGCCTTATTCGAATGAATTTTAAATGCCTCATTCGAATGAGCTGAAAATCTATACACATGTAGGTCATGGTCAAACAAACTGTATAGATTTTGATCAATCTAGCACTTGTAGTTTCTTAACAGGGACACAAAGTAAAATTCTTTGTTATTATGGCCTATAAGCTCAAATTATTTGAAGGGCAATAGCATTAAATTAAAGAACATACTACATGGAGAAAAATATTCAAATACCCTATTATCATTTTCTCTTTTGTTTACTTGGTGACTTCTCTGACTTTAATTTATGCATATAATTGTTATAATACAAGATTATTTACCTAAAGATAAAAAATTTTGGTGTTTCATTGTAGAAATGTATTTTTGCAGCTGATCAACAAAATATATAATTTCCTTATCCAAGTTTTTTGAAAACTTTTTTAAATCATTCAACTTTTGTGAAGGTTCTGTTTAAATTTCCTGATTTTTGTGAAAAATGAAAGGTTTTTCATTTCAAGTTTGTTTATTTATATGAATATCGTGTTTTGGGTTCAAAAATTTAAATAATTTGGCTCCAGAAGTGTACACAAATTCCCCTAAATGTTATTGTTATTATTGGGGTGGGGGGGGGGGGGGGCAATCTCAATGTTAAAAATTTGTAATCTTGGGCTTTAATGAGAACCCTGTATAATATTTTGTGCGAGTTTTTAATAATCACAAATAGTATCTGATTAGTTTATAATTTAAATCTGTCCCTTCAAATTAACATTTTCCTTTTTATTCACTTAAAACCTTTCAATTCATATTTTTGTTTAAAATTTTTGAAAAATTTCATTTTTCTAGCTAACTGAATGCTGTGTCAAAGTTCTTGTAACAACTTTTAAAGAAGCCATATTGGCAGAATGTCCTGCTATGATTAAAAACAATGAAACTGAAAGTAAGCATTTTTTATGTAATTAATGTTATTTTAATTCTAGATTATTTATTCTAAATTAAAAATATTTCTATTATAGTTTCTTCTTGTAGATTAAGATGTGTTGTACATTTGAAATCACCTTTCTAAATTAGCATCTGGCCACTATCAAAACATCTCAGATTAGTTTTGAAAACATTCTGAAATTGGCACAGTCATATTCCTCTTATTATCTATATGTATAAAATCATTTGTACTGGCTGAGTGAGTGACTTATTTTTCATTGCCCAGCCCAAAACCCTATACCTATAAATATGAAACTTGGTGAAAAGATTTCTTTTGTGGTGTAGACAACCACAGGGTTGCCAAGCTACCTGGAAAACATGGAGAACATGGAATAGTCAGGGAATTCAAAAATTGACTATAAAAGTCAGGGAAAAATCAGTGAATTTGAATATTTTAGCTAGAATTTGGAAAGTCAGGGAATTTCATACAATGATTGCCAAAAAAAAAAAAAAAAAAAAAAAAAAATCTGCCAACTTAGGTTCATTTTTCCGTTTTTTTTTTTTTTTTTTCTTAGTTTCCGTCATTTGTTTTAAACACCCCCACCCACCTATAAAAGAAATTTCTTATCTCGTTTATAAGCGACAGATGCTATCACTATATGTAACTTTTGTGTTTTCAAGTGAAACATAATTATTTTGCCCTCAGCACAGCCAATGCTCAATATATGGCATACTTGCCAACTTTTCCGGTTTTCCCGGAAGACTTCCGGTTTTTTAACGTATCTTCCGGTCTTCCGGACAGGTGATGAAATCTTCCGTTTTTTAAAAAAGTCGCGGATATCGTTCGTTTTAAAAAGAGAACCCAAATGTCCTACGAAAACTCCCGATTCCCAATCTTTCTCCATCCATAACATAAATGTCAATATTCATTTCAAACTTGCTTTATGAGATTCTAGAACATGTAAAGAAATAGAATTGTTAAATATTTCTTGCTGATGTAATTATTTTTTGCCCCCCCCCCTTTCATTTATCTCCAACTAGCGATCAGCAATCAAATGTTCTGCAGAAGTCTTTTATTTCCTAATCTTTATCCATCAGCAACATAAATGATAATATTAATTTTAAACTTCTTTCATTAGATTCTAGAAGTAGAGTTGAAAGAGTTTAATATTTCTTACTCTGTAATTATTTTTGTATCCCCCCCCCCCTTTCCCGGATTGTAATCAATGATCAATTCTAGAAACAATAAAGCAATGAAAGTGCTCAATATTTCTCACGTATGTAATTATTTTTAGATCTTTATTGCTGAATTTCATGAATCTGTTAATTTTTCCTCAACTAAATTAAATATTTGTATGTCATATTTATACCAAATGTGTAAACATGGGGAAAAAAATGAAGAAAAATTTTTCAGGTAGGAAAATTTTTTCCAAATCAATTGAAGAAAATAAATACTCAGTTGGTTTTATGCACGTTTGAAACTGATAATTAGCTACTGCTACTTTTTTTTTATATGCATGATTAATGTACATACACAAAAAATCATATTCTATATTTGTTTAAAACTATAGTTATACTTTAACTTAACTAAGTTTTTTTGTCTATTGTTAAATAAATTTCTTACAGATTCTGTTTTGTAGATATTTATATGTTGAAGAGGAATAACTTCATTTAAAACTTTTATATATTTAGTATAATTAATCTATAGTGAAACATTTTTAGAGATTGCTTCCAAATATTAAAATTGTAAAACTGTATTTTACGTCAAAGATAAAAAAAAAAATCTTCCCTTTTTTTATGAAATTTTCTGGTTTTTCAACAAAAATCTTCCCTTTTTTTATTAAAATTGGTTGGCAAGTGTGATATGGTTAGATTGGAATTTTCTTAGAATATTGGAAAAGTCAGGGAATTTCATTCTCCTGTTTGAGTGGCAACCCTGCACCCACTAAGAAGCGAATTTAAAAAATTTGCTTCACAAGTAGAAGGTGGAACAAGTTGTAATTTTTTTTTAATATGCTTTATATCTCATTGAACATTTTGTCCCATGCAATTTTGGTGTGCAACGGGAGAAGGGAGAGAGAGGGGGGGGGGAATGGAAAATGTGTGTTATTGAAATTCATTAACTAGTTGGTTATCAAAGGTGGCATAATTGGTTTATATAAGCATAAAGAAATAAATTAATTTTATTTTTATCACAAGTTTCACATTTATATGGCAACTTAATAATAAACTTAAATTGTCTAGCTCTTACTATGAATGTTAGACAGCTGTAGATAGATTGGTTAACGAACTAGAGCCAATATTTCTTAAGAAGACCATGCTAAAACTTCCCTTCAGCTTTTATTTTAGTTAAATTATAAGCAGCATTAAGGAAAGCACAAATATAAATAAAGCTGGAAAATGGTCATATCAGAACTTCTCAAGTTCCTTTATTAGTGCTAGTGAAATAAAATTATGAATTATGAAACAAAGGTTAATAACACGTAAGAAATTGAGGGGGGGGGGGGGAGAATTAGATGCCTTACTTATCAATTATGAATCACTTTCCCATACTTGTACACAGGTTTAACCTGGCAAAAAATATTTTTTTTAGCATTGTAACTAAAATGCCCAAGTACAGTTTCAGCTTTTAAAAAATTTCTTTAGGTTTTTTTTTTTTTTTTTTTTTTTTTTTCTTTCTTTCAGGGTGGCTTTATGAATCAAGGAAACTTTGTTTTGATTTTTAAAATATTAAGTGGAAGTTGTGTCACATGAGCAAAATGAAAAAAAATGATTTAAAAGGAGAGTAGGTTGTAGCAGTAAAAGTTGATTGATGTGCAATACCAGTGAGACTGCTTTTATGAAGTATAGTAATAATTATAACAAATGTTTAGATATTTTCACATTTAAAATCACCAAATACAAATGTACTAAATAAATAAGCAATTTACGATATTTGCAGAGACCTTTGTAATTTTTGCCCCCTCCCTGATTATTTGAATGAAAATTAGGTTATTATATAGTGATATTCTATGAAATGAAATTCTCCAATTTTCGCTTCAAAGAGAAATTCTTGTTGACATATTTTTTACAAAATATGATATCCTTTTTCAAAATGCAATAAATAAATAAATAAAATGAAATAAAATAAAAAATAATAGCTGTTTATATTCTGCTTGTAGGGAAAGAAATTGTCTGTAGTAGCAAAATAACTAAAATCTGTAGGCAACAGATTTCAATTTTGCTTTTCAATTGCTCTCTTTTAATTTATAACTTTTCTCCAAAATTAACCTTGACACACACAAACTTTTCCTAAACATTTCATTGCTCTATATTTCTGCATGCAGTGTAAATATTTTTGTTTTCTTTTTCATACTGTACAGCAGATGTTGAAAAATGTTAGAAGCCAATCTAGAAAACTTAGATACCAAAAGAAAAAAAAAAAAAAAAGTAATATGCAACATCAAAATAATAATAATAATAAAGAAAAACAAAAGAATCATGTACACATTACTATTGATTAACAGATCTTTCAGGATTAAAGTTCTTTAAGTTCATAAGCTTCTTAATTTATTCATGTGAGAAAGCATAGGCTTGAAATTCATTTTTGCTTTAAAATATTCTCCTAATTTTTTAAAGAAAAGGGAAATTAGCTATTTGGTAAAAGGAAAAATATCATTTAAAAACATATTTACTTGGATCATTTTATTGAATCTAGTACACTTAGCACAATTTACCAATATATATATAAGGAGTTAATATATTAATAAAAGAAGTTTAAAAAAGAAGTCAAAAAAAAAAAAAAAAAAAAAAAAAAAAAAAGAAAGAAAATTAACCATTTGAAATTTTCATCATTGTGGCACCCTGTGGATTGAGATTTTTCAAACTCTACTGTGCAGGTCTGTTTTATAAGAACATTTCTTTGCTACAATTATAAATTATTTTTTATTTCAGAACTTCAGTTAATGTTTAAATTAATGGACAGAGTACCTGATGGTATTACACCCATGTTGAAAGATTTGGAGCATCATATAATAAACCAAGGATTGGCTGATATGATAGCCTCAGCTGATATAATAACTCAGGTACTTTTTAATATTAGATTCAGTTAATTTTATTGTAAAACAATAATAATAATTTAAATGTATTACTGAATCTGTGTTCTCACTCATACGATAACTATCATACACATAGTTGCTTACTTTCCAATAAGGGATTTTTTATTTATTTATTTTTTTTCTATTTGTACGAAATTCCAATTTTCAGCTTGACAATGAATGTGTTAAATAAAAATATTGATTTTAACATTTAAAAATCCAAAAAAACAGGTAAATTAAAATACATTTAAAGAAACTGAAAGATTAAAAACCATTAAAACAATTTACTCAGAAAATGCTTTTGGTCACATACACAACCTTTTTCAATTACGACAGGAACCTCTGGAATTTCCTGCACTGCTCTCTTCTCTTGTACTCTTCTCTTGTACTCTTCTCTTATACCCTCTTCTATAAGATGAGAGTACAAGAGTACTTCAGTGATTTCTCTGAATTTTATAAGAATAATTTAATGATTTATATCGTTGATGTATACAATGGCATTATCTTGGAATTTATTGGTTTAATATTCACAATACTTAAAGTTTTGTATATATAATACAGACATAAAAATTGATGAAATTTTTATGTAAATGGGTTGATGATAAGGGGTGCTACTGGCAATGTATTCTAAAATGCTTAAGAAGTGAGTCCACAGTTAATGCATAGTACTGATTGACTGTGTTTTGCTTTAAAACCTTAAACGTGGCTTTAAAAATATTGCCTATACAAAACCATAAACAGCTGCCAAACAAAGTCTTTATATTCATTACACATCATTTAAACTGAAAATAAAATCATAAGAGTTGTTTTGGTCCACAAATGATTTCTATATAAGGTATGAAATAAAGTTAATAGCTTTTTAACAATAAACAGAACGGAAATAAATTACAAATGGAAATGATTTTTGTTTTTATAAGGAAAAAAAATATAAATTGAATTATGCTGATAAAAATTTTTAAATATAAACAATTCGAATTAAATTCCAAATAAAAAGAGAACACTACAAAGAGGAGAACACTACAAATTAAACTAAATTTTTAGAATATCTAATGTGAGTTGCATTATTTTAAAAGATTACTAAGTTTATTACTGAAAACTTTACTATTATTAATATAGGTCATTTATTTTAATTTATAATTTGATATTTATCAATTTTGTAATAATTAGATGTATTTAAAGAATATGTGTTCCAACTTGCTCACATATTTCTCCCCAACACCTGAAAGAAAAAAAAAAAAAAAATCCTCTGCTCTTAAGCACAACAAAATTGAATACAAACTATTTACAATATAACGACATCACACACATTATAAGCATTCTACAGCAAAAATAATTTTGATAAATAATAATTTTAGTAAATAATATATACTGCATGAATATCTTGGTAAAATACAGAAAAATGTCTTGTGGTGGCCATAACATACTAGTTTAATTTTTTCCTTTCTTTTCTTTTTGATATCAGAAATTTGTTGATATCTCTAATACTTTTTATTGAGACATAACATTTTTATATTTTATACTTTTGTATAATTGCAGATATTTATAAACTCTTTAAATTTTTGTTTTTAATTTATTTAAATCTTTTTAGGACTCTGAAAAATATGTTGAGCAGTTATTAGAGCTGTTTATGAGGTTCAGCAAGCTAGTCAAAGAAGCATTTAATGATGATCCAAGGTTCCTAACAGCTAGAGATAAAGTATTATTTTTTGCATATTTCTGAGATTGTTATTATTTAATTTGAAAAAAGAAAAAAAAAAAAAAAGCAATAAGTATTTAAAAAAATTTTCTTTGAATATTTATAATGTAAGCAGTTTTCATTTTTTGTTTTATGTATTTTTTATACAATGAAATTTTTTATTTCCTGCCATTTACACTTATATATACAGCAAATTTAAAGAAAATGCATATTGTGATTTAATTGAGACAAGTACTATAAAAATCATTTGGAGATGGGTTCAGTCAAGGCAAATGATAATGTTTTTTGTCTGTTTGAGAACAAATCAAAAATGTACCGAAATTTCAATCAAAAGCTGATCTACTAATCTATATTCAGAGTAACAGTGTGAAAGCAGGTGTTTTGTTTATCTGTGACTATCCATATATTAATTTCTTGTTGTATTATTGTAAGTTATAAGAAAATTAAAATAATAATAATAAAGCAGAAAACAATTTTGGATTTTTTCTGGAAAAAAAAAGGCACAATAATAGTGTAAATTTTTTTTTAATGGTATATTGTTTAATGTAATAGTTGTATGTCTATTATCATATCTATTTTTTGACATAAATTGTAACACCACAATAATCTTTTTGAACAAGAATAAATTACCAAAAATGATGTTAATAAAAAGCAAAGAAAAAAAGAAAATTTGTACCAATTATGCTTTCCAGCATTTTATGCTTTTTTTATGTTATGTCCCTTGAAAGTGTAAAAGCAGGGTTTTACTCTATATCAATCCTACACAACTTTAATCATGTTGCAGGCCAGATTATGGCAACTAAATTTGTCACGGGCCAAAAAAGAAATAGTGTTAGTGTATAAAAAAATAGTTATAGTGTTTAGTATACTGAAAAACAAATAATATCATTCAAAAATTTAATAAGGAATGCTGCATACGAAAAAAAAACAAAATATGTACTTAAAAAAGCATACTAACGAATGAAATAACAATATTCATTATTTAATGAGAAACACTGCATTTTTTTGTGTAAAATTTTGTCATATTTGGCGCTGCTGTTTTCAAGATGTCATCAAATGATCGTCGGTCAAGCATGAGTATTGCTTGTTTTTGTGGAGGTTCATAATAGAGAAAGTTTGATCGCATATGTGCGTCGTTTCAAACAGCTGAAAGTTTACAGGGCAACTTCAATAAGATTTTTATATTTTTGACAAATAAATTCTTATGAAACTCTTGTGAACTGCATTTTCTACGACAGTTTTAGTAAAAACTTGAACACTGTAGTTCAATAATTTCCATTTGCAAATGAATTGAACTCTAATTGAATTTTTTCTTCTTTCATTAAAGAAAACCTCTCATCAAATTCTGCTGTTAAAACATTGATTTTCATATATATATATTTTTTTTTGCATGATTTACCTGGCAGATATGTTACTTTTCAGCCTTAAGGCTGAATTCAGCCTTTTTAAGCTTGAAAATTATTATTCTTGGGATCAATGCAAATCTGCATTAAAACTTTTTGGACATGTGTAGGGGGGGAGGGGGGTCAGCCTGAATTTGTACAATATATTATTAGCAATTTCTATAGAATAAACTTATTTTCAAGTATATGTAATTAGTTTGTCTGTTTTTTAAGCACTTACAACTATTTGAATTATAATTAATATGATATTCAGTATAAGATTTATTGTTCTGACTTTGTTTATTGTGTGTACATGTATGCAATCAGATTTAACATTATATTTATTATTGAAAAATTTATATTGTGTCAGTTGCCTGATACCACTTTTGAGGGGGGGGGGAGGTCCTGAAAGGTTCAGCCTTTTTTTCTGCAAGCTTGTACCATGTCTGATCCTGGTGAATATACTGAGTGCATTTCGAGAAATGGCTAACTTCATCTTTCAGTTGTTCATTTTTGTCAAGTTTCAATTTTATCTTGAATGCTTTCACTGCTACAAATATTCCAAACATAAGTTTGTTTTCCCTGAAGTTGAACATTAAGGTCATTTAAATATGTCAGTATATCAGTAAGAAAAGAACAGATAATTCCAGTGCTCGTCTTTAAGCTTAAGAAATTGATTTTGTTCATTTGCTAGGAATTTTTATTATTTCCGCCTTCAAAGCAAGAAAATGGTTCAGTACTTAGCTACTTCTCTTCAGTTTGCGCATCCATTTCTTTTAAAAAAAAAAAAAAAAAAAAAAAAGCTTGAGAGATGGTCCATGTTTCAGTGCTATAGCTCTGATATAATTTCCAATATTAACCAAAATTGACATTACATATTCTAATTGTAAAACTTTGTTGCATAAAACCATCATGTGTATAATACAGTAATATTTAATTATTTGTCTTCCTTCGGATTTTCCAAGAAGTGCAATCGTTCCATTATTATTTCCAGTCATATACCTAACACCATTTGTACAAATAGCTCCTAAGCTCCTAAAATTGAAACTCAACTTATCTTTCAAACACTTAATTACCTCAGAGGGAGATATCTTTTCCTGTTGTGCGATCTGACATAGAGCACAATCCAGCGAGCTCTTCAGTACTATTAAAATTTTCATTAACACCTCTAATGAAAACGAGAAGTTGAGCAGTAACTTTTAAATCTGTGCTTTCATCAATAGTTAGTGAGTAAAAATGGAATTATCTTTCTTTATTGATTTCGAATATTAGCGGAAATACCAGTTTTTTGTTTTTGTCCGGTCATTCATGACAAACTGACATTCTGAAATATCTTCTTTCTTCTGTACACAATCCAGACACAGCAATCAATATGCATTTCTATATAAAGTACCCTTTGATGAAGGATTTTTCCTGCAGTAGCAATTTCCCTTGAAATCTGGAAGCTTACTTTAAGAGCTATCTCAGCTTCACTGTTTTTTATCCTTCAAAAATTGCTGTTCTCTCCATAGTTTTTCATAATTTCGCTGCTTTAATTGCGTTTTCATTTTGATCCATTTTTGCAAAACTAGTATGCTTCGATTTACAAATGTATTCGAAGATTGTATTCCTTCGATACAGCTGTTGTCTCACGACATATCATACATATTATTTCGTCATTAAAGACGGTAAAAAAAAAATAAGTATTTTTCTGTTCAGGAATGAAATTACGATGCTCTGTGTAAATTTTTTGCGTTTTGCTGGCCATCATCATACATACAGGATTGCACGCTACCTGGAAAACTTGGAATAGTCAAGGAATTTGAAAATTGACTATAAGAGTCAGGGAAAAGTCAGGAATTTTGAATATTTTAGCCAGAATCTGGAAAATTCAGGGAATTTTATACAATAATTGCCAAAAAAAAAGTTTTTTTTTTTTTTTTTTTTCCAATATAGGGTCGTTTTTTCTGTATTTCCTTAGCTTCTGCCTTTTTTTTTTTTAAAGATCTTTTAGAAAGACACCTCCCCCCTCCTCATGGAGGGCAATTTCTTCTTAGATCAAAGTAATATGTAACTTTTGTGTTCTCAAGTGATGCAGTAATTATTTTGCCCTCAAAATAGTCAGTGCTCAATAAATGGTTAGATTGGAATTTTCTTAGAACATACCTGGGAAACTTGGAAAAATCAGGGAATTTCATTCTCCTGTTTGAGTGGCATCCCTGTATATAGTGCATATAGCTGATGAAAATTGAAAATATTGAGACGTTTAATGCTAACAGCTGGATAATGCTTGTCAGAAGGTTACATTGATTAAAAACAGTGAACAGTATTCACAAAGAAATCATGTTAATCAGATACCAATAATCATAATGGTCTGTCCGAGAAGTTGAGCCTTAAGGGGGAGCATTCTTGAAACCTTCAGACATTTACTGACATATTGCCTGTTTTAAGTGAGTTAAATACTAAAGGGTTAGGTAAGGCGTGGCTAAATTGGTGGGGCCTTCTAATGTAGTATAATTAAAACTCTTCTAACAATACCATATTCAGGCAGGAAAAATTATGTAAATTTTATTCTTCAACTTATCTGAAGACTTCGCAGGCCACAAACTGGGTGTTGGTGGGCCACATTCCGTCCCGCAGGCCATGTGTTGTGCAGGTGTACTTTATATACAGTCGAACCTCGTTAACGTGAATCTCAAGGGGAATAAAAAATTTGTTCATGATATCAGTAGTTCATGCTATCAGTAACTAATCTTTATATAACTAAACTAATCTTCATTTTAAAGGGGATTGTGGAAATAGTTCTTGTTAAAAGTAATTCACGTTAACGAGGTTCGACTGTATAAATAATAATTGATACTTTTATATGCAGACAGGGTGGCTAGTGGTCAGGGAAAGTCAACAAATTGGGGAGGGAGGGATTTAGAAAATCCGGAAAAGCTAGAAAATAGTCAGGGAATTTTGACAAATTTTGTTAAAACAAGTAACATTTCAAAGCTGATTATGCTAAATAGCTTGATTTTTCATTGATGTGAAATTTTTATGAGAAATAAAGAGTAAGAGTCAGAAAAAGCTGGTGAAAATGGCGAAAGATAGCCAGAGAATTTTAAAAAGTTTAAATGCTATAATAGTAAATAACAGTAATATTAATAAAAAAAAATGCATTGATAATTTTAATTGAAAATAAATCTATAAATTGAAAATGTGTAAACAGTATTATTATTTACCCTTTTCTTTTTTGTATTTAGGCTTTTAAACAAGTTGTAAATGATACGTCTGTCTTTCGGTTGGAACTGCCATCAAAACAAAAAGGGTGAGTAATTTTATCAACATGTTATTGGATAATTCTTTATACCTTATCTGCAATAGCATTAGTAAGTATTCCTTTTTTACTAATAGTCCTAATATATCTTACTTTATATTTTTGTGGAAGTTTTATTGTATGCTTTATGATTTGCTATTGCATTATTAAAAATTTTACCTTAATTTCTTGTCTTTCGTCCTTTTGTTCTTCCTCAAAAGATAAAGTTTTTGATGTTTAATTAAACAAACCGCAAATTACCCAAACCATCTTCCTAGCTACCTTTTGTAATTTTATTATTTCTGTAATCTAAACTATTCCAGACAAACTTAATGTGCTATTTCTGTTAAAAGTATTGTGCTTTCTTTGTTTACAAAATCCTGCACACCATTATTAACTGATACACCAAGTATATTATAAAAAATTAGAAAAAATATGCCTTTTTTTTTTAAGCCTTTGAAATCCATATAACCCTTTAACCACTTCACCGGCCACTCTAGTACGTGGAAGGCTACGTTTTCCCTGAATTATCTCGGGATGGCCAGTGAAGTGGTTAAGTACCTTTTCTGTTTCTGTACTCAAATCACTAGTGCTAGAAATATCATTTTCTATTGGGAACCTGAATACATATACCAGTTTACAGCATTTAAACTTCAAACAATATTTATGGAAATTAGAACATGGATAGACAGATGAACCAATGTCAAGCACTTTTCAACTTAGTTAGAAAGTGTTAAAAATGTAGAAAAGTTTCTTCTTTGTGCATATGGGCCATAAATAACACAATCATCCAAACAACCAACAATCCTATTTTATAATGTTTATACAATTTCTTTTGATTTAATTTTAATATACTTTTAATATGTACATTGTTTCATAGGCTACATTTTTTTTTCCCTCTAGTGTTGGTAACAAGACTCAACCAGAATCTCGTTGTCCAGAATTATTGGCAAACTACTGTGATATGTTATTAAGGAAAACACCCCTTAGTAGGAAATTAACATCAGATGAAATTGAAGCAAAATTAAAAGAAGTGGTATGAATGATAGTCTAATTTTATCTTTTAAAAATACTTTATATGCATCTGTTAAAATTCAATGTAACAGTTCATTAACTTTATAAATAAATATATATGTAATAAATGTCACGCTATTTATTACGCACTTGTTGTCTCCAAAGTTTTTCTCTTAATTAAAGAGTCCAGTTATTTAACAAAGTTATTTATTGAGTGCTGTTGGAACAGGTTGCAGTTTATTTCACATCCTCAGGTCCATATAATACATGTTGAATATTCAGATGACAGCCGTATCTGTTCCAATCACATTGCCATACCGGAGTCCGATCTACCATCCTGGGGTGATATTGAGCTAGGGTTTATTTAAGCAGTGACAACGTGCAAAAAGGTGCCAATTTTCACATGCAGCTGCCTAAACAGTCCTCTTTTTGATGCAAATATAATTTCCTCCTACACTTTTTCATTGGTTATTAATTTAATGATTGACAGTTTAAAACCAATGTAACTTTTAAAATGAGATAAAAATACAAAAAATTTTAAAACATTAAAAATATATTTTAATTAAAAACATTAAAAACACAAGACAGACGTTTCGGCTAGAACACTAGCCCTCCTCAGTGTCAAACATACAAGTTCAAACAACATTTACAAAAATTCATAATACATCATAACAAGATTAAATACTCAGGGGGAATAGCTTTAGCCTCGTTCAAGACAGGTTTATGCATTATAAGGATGTCAAGAAAGGGTAGTTCATTATTAATTTCAGTTTCAAGGATAAACTGGATAGCAGGACATAAAGAATTAGCAAAATCTAAAATATCGTTAACATAAAGTTGCTTAGAAATTAGAAAAACATCATCCACATATCTTTTCCAGAAAAAATTTTTATGGTGTAACTGGGAATTAATTTTGTTTTCTAGGTGTTGCATTACAATTTCAGCTATAACGACAGCTATAGCTGAAGTTATAGCTCAGCTATAACCCCCCCCCCCCCTTCCCCCTATATCTGTCGTTATAGCTGAAATTGTAATGCAACACCTAGAAAACAAAATTAATAAAAATAAAATTTAAACAAAATAAAAATTTTCATTAAAAATCAGAGAAAATCAATTATAAAACCTGGAAAAACAATTTTTTTTTTTCTGTCAAGTTATGATTTTCTTGTTTAGTTTCGTATCAAAATTTAAATGATTAAATATTGTGAAAATACACATGTAAATATTGATTTCTACCTGAATTGCTATCATGATCGGCAGTAATATGACATTATACAGTAAAAGTAGCTGTATTTTGTCCTGTCTAGAGGAGCGTTTCTTGTAATATGTCGCTGATATTTCTTGAAAAATGTCTTGGAACTCAGGGAAAACTCAGGGAATTTTTTTCTCGTATTTAAGTATGAACCTTGTAGGAGACCATAATCAACAGTGGGTGGTTTAAAATGATCAGAATTTCCAAATATCCCTTACACAGTTAGCGAACAGGCTGTTTCGTATCATAAAATTTAAAGTGCCATCACAGTTGCCACAGAGCGGAAATTTGCTTCAGTTAGAAATTCCAAAGGTATTTACACTATGAGTGAGTAAGCTGTTGTAGGTTCTAAAATGGGGAGAAGGTGCTGTAGGCGCCACTGAATAGGAGTTTAACACGGTCAGATTTTCAAAGAATTACAAACCAACTGGTCACTAAAGGTGATTAGTGTATAATAAATCTCAAAATACTTAATAAATAAATGTCTAAAATACTGCAGGGGTAAAACTTTTCAGGGCCTACCCCTGATTTCAGGGTTTTGGGAAATTTTGCAGTCTTTGAATTTCATTTTCAATTACTTTGTTTTTATATAATTTTTTCATTTTCAATGTTTAATTTGCCTTATAATGTATTATAAAGTCTACAAATGTCACTTAATATAATATAGCCATATAATATATCATTAATAAATGTCCCCTATCTGCATGTAAGGAACAGTTTTCAGGGTTTTTACAAGCTAGGTAATTTCACCCCGATACTGGATTAAAACTGTTTTAAATTGTTTCTAGTAATATCTGAAAAATATTATTTATTGAATCTGAAAAATACATGGGCAATAATATCTGTCAACTATGCTAAGCTTTATTATTATTTTATTTAAATCCACTATATGCAAATTATGAATTCCAAATTATTGATTTCTAAGAAAATATATCTGCCCCCTCCACTAAAAATTATTATACTTAATTCCATTGTATCACAATAATTTTTATTTTTAAATTCTTTATAATTTTATATTTTAGTGCTAAAAGGTTCCAGAAATTACATTCATCTAAAGTAAGCTCCTAATATTAAATTCATTTTTAATGTTTTTATTTATATTTCTATAATGGGATTTTCAAAAGCGTGCAAAAGTGCCATTTCTCAAAAATCCAAATTTATTATGTGCTATTTCTCAGCTTTTATGAGATATAAACGCATTAAACTTAATATGTTATATGGATATTATGAAAAACTATGCTGATTTAATTTGTGTACGTTTCAGATGATAGAGGTAGGGCTGGTTTACATTATTTCCCATTTATTATGGGAAAGCAATATTTCAGTTTTTACTTATCAGATTTCTTTCAAAATTTAATGTGCATATCTTTGATATGAGATAAAAAGATTATCATATTTTTAATTAGGTATTATTTATCATTTACAATTTACAAGATATCATGTGCGTGAAGAGTGTAAAACGTCATACCTTGTCTTTGCTTGCTGAGACAATTAATTAAACTAGATAATTAAAACTGAATATCTATGTACTTACATAAAATGTATTTCAATTTCATTATAATGTATTTCACTATCTATTTATGGTCAGTTTTTCAGAGTTCATTATTATTATTTAGATAAATTATACTTAAACCTTATTGTGGATTTTTTTTCAGATTCATATGCATATTTTATATTTTTTTCATCTTTATAGCTACTAGTTTTGAAATATGTTCAAAATAAGGATGTTTTTATGAGGTATCATAAAGCCCATCTAACTAGGCGCCTTATTCTAGATTCATCAGCAGACAGCGAAAAGGAGGAAAATATGGTTGAATGGTTAAGGGTATGATTTTTTATTTATTTATTTTTAAGATTAAAATAAAGTGTAATTCCCATATTCTACAAAGTCAGAAAAAATTAATTCAAACAGGTTGGCCACTGGTTAGGGGAAGTCAGGGAATTTAAGTGAATCTGAAATAGTCAGGGAATTCCATGTAAAGTCAGGGAATTTGACAAATTTTGTTAAGATAAGCCATGTATCAAAGCTTATTATTATAAAATGTTAAATTGCTTGCTCATTTTGTGAAATTTTTGTGGGGAATAAACAGTAAATCAGGGAAAAGTCTGGAAAAATGGTCAAAAATAGTCATGGGAAAAGTCAAGGAATTTAAAAAAGTTCTAATGTGGGCCGCCACCCTGTAACAAAGTTAGGGATTTAAAATTAATAATGTCAATCAGAGGAAAGTAGTATTTTCATTTGTGAAAAAAAGTTATTTCATTTCAGTTTCATTATTTCAGTTGGTTTAGATGGCAACACCAACAACTACTGTAACTCCAATTTTTTAAGTTATATGCTCAAATTGACAGAAGAACAGTTTATAATTAGTAACTTTTAAAGTCATTTTAACTGTTAGACAGCATTTTTAAAAATAAAAATAATAAAATTAGTGGTGTTTATTTATGCACTTGTCAAATGTTTATACCTGAATATATACTAGAGCTTCATTTGTATAATGCAGAAGAATATTTTGTTTGCTAAATGTTTAATATAAGAAATAATTAATATAAACAGCTATTTATATATTAACTTTTTAACCATATAATTGATAGATATGTGTCAGATTTTCATGCATGTATTACTTTTTTGTCAAAACAATTTGCATACATATTAAATCAGAGAAATTTTGTTTAATTATTTAAGAGGAAAAATAAATTTTCGTACTTTTATGGACATATTCATTATATGTTAAGTTTCATAAATTTACTTAGATGTTTTGCCTCTAATGTATATTTTTTCTCTTAATGCAGGACGTTGGCATGCCTGCTGACTATGTAAACAAATTAGCTAGAATGTTTCAAGATGTGAAAGTTAGTGAAGATTTAAATCAGCATTTTAAAGATGTACATAGGAATAAAGCAAGTTTAGCTGGTAAGTTTATTATTGATTGATTTTAAGTATTTTTATTACATTTAAATTGTACTTAAAAAAAAAAAAAAAAAAGAAATCAATCTCTATATATATATATTTTTATATATAACACAATTTGACCATTTTTTGAAAATGTCTGTGTGTGTATCACAAATTTGGTGGACTCTGTATCTCACGAATGAATAAATTTTTGACCTAAATTGGTGCTGATTACATTTTGGAATCAAGTGGCGCTGTCATACTATTTTTTGCATAATTTTGAAATGACAGTGTAGGACAAAATTTCATATAAATGTTCATAATGAGTTATTTTTAAGGAATGATTGTGAAATTAATGTGAATTATAGATAACAGTAGTAGTAAACTAGATGCAAATGGGACATCACTGTATGTATTGCAAGAGATCCTTCCATAAATTTTCATTATGGGTATCTTTCAAAACAGTTAGTCAATATCTTAAAAAAAAATCTGGAGTGACTCCACTCGACTTTCTGAATATTGAGTAACTAACAGTTTTGTAGATAAAGTAAAGAAAGAGGAGTTGTTAAACAAACAAAAGAGAGAAAACCATAATAGAGTATTTGAATACTTTTCTCCATATATTACACAATGTTTTTTTTTTAACGCTACTGAACTTTGAGCCCATAGATCATAATGATAAAGAATTTTTTGTTGTGTCCCTGTAAAAACCTATAAATGCTAGATTCACCAAAATGCTTATAGTTAGTGCAACAGTGATTTATAATATGCATATAAATTTTCAGCTCAATTCAATTAAGCCTTTAGATGCTATCGCACTTTTAAAAATTTGATCCCATAGGCCATAATGATAATGAATTTTTCTTTGTGTCCCTGTAAAAAAACTGTAAGTGCTATATTCACCAAAATCTATACAGTTAGTGCAACTGTGACCTATAATACGTGTACAATTTTTTTGCTCAGTTTAATAAGGTGTTTAGACGCTATCGCACTTTTAAAAATTTGGCTCCATAGGCCATAATGATAAAAAAATTTTCTTTGTGTCCCTGTAAAAAAACTATAAGTGCTAGATTCACCAAAATCTATAGGGTTCGTAATATGGTGACTTACAATATATGTACCAACTTTCAGTTTATTCGAACAAAGCGTTTAGACGCTGGCGTGTTCACTCACAGACATACACACATACATACATCATCGCAAAAATAGTGGAAACGGACTCGGGGGACCTCGAAACTTACAGAAACATCAAAATCTGAAATTCCGATTTTTGACATGATTACAATACTTTCCTCACTATAGTGTTCGGAAAGTAAAAATGGTTTTACTATAAATCTGCAATAATTTAAAACAAAATTGTCTTTTTTTTTTTTTTTTTTTCCTTCTCTAAATACCAAATAAAGGAAGGAAAAAAAAAAAAAAAGCATTTTCCACAAATGACAGTAAAAAAAAGACTTACTTTTTTTTTGCAGCATTTAGTATTACAGTCCTCTGAGGTGAAAATCGTCTACACTCATTATAGAAAATAATTTGTACTGCATGAATTTGTATAAGAAAATATAAAAGAAAGTCTTTTGATGGTCACAACATACTAGGTTTTTTTTTTTCTTTGATTCATTGTTTGATGTATACAAATCTTTAATTTTTAAGAAATGAAAATTTAATTTTAACTCTATTTTTGAATTTCAGTTTTAAGCATTCATATATAATTTCTAGTGAGAATTTTATTTCTTCCAGATTCAATTAACATAAAAATTCTTAATGCTGGTGCTTGGGCTAGAGGTAGTGAGCGTGTACAGGTATCTCTTCCTTTAGAATTAGAAGATTTTATTCCTGAAGTGGAAGAATTTTATCGTCAAAAACATAATGGAAGAAAACTTCAGTGGTATCATCATATGTCTAATGGCACGGTAAATATTTCTTTTGACCATTATATCTCACATGCATTGAGATTTTTAACATTTTATTTAAAAAAAAGAAAATTTCTTTTATAGTTCATTTTTATTGCATTGTATTTTTTTTATTAGTAACTATGAAAAAAATTACATAGATCTGTAATTTTTTTTCTATTTTAAAAATCTTTGTTTTAATCTGTTTCAGTACTTTTTTCGCTCTTCATGAAAAAGGAGGACTATTTATTTGAAAGACTGTTCATTAACACAAATAATTTCTGAACACACATTCCTCTAGACATGGAGTGGCCAACCTATGGTCCTCGGGTCACATGCGATTTTGATGTGTAACACAAAGGGTGTTCACACATTTTTGTAATGATTTTACAAAGATATATATATATTACCAAAGATGAGAATAATTTAAATAGGCTTTTAAATGGAGCATGTTAAATTATAATTAATTAATAAACCTTTTTAAAGCTCCATACATTTTATTACGGAGATGATGTAGCAGCTTTCGGTGGCAGATCCGCCCCATCCTCAGGCGCACCTTTTGTGGCTGGCAAAACAATAACATTGACATAAAATTTCATAAAGCTACGAAAATCGCGAATTTTAACACTAAACCTACCACGACGGGTCAAATGACCCATTTTAAACTTTTTGTCAGAATTTCTTGCAAATAACATTATCACATCGTCCATGTTTCATCTACCGAATTGTGCTAAATAATATATTTTTGCTGTACATAGAAATATATATAACATTTTAAAGATGGGACACTTGACCCGCTGTGGTAGGAATAGGTATATATGAAGTATCTTAACAACCCTGAATATGCATTTTACCATGAAAGAGTCAAAATTATAAATAACCGGGATTCTTGTAATGGCCACGAATCATACGCAGGTTTAAATCAAGTATGGCACCACCTTTTAGAAGAACGTGAGAAAGTAAACAAAGAAAGCACTTAGTGTCAATGCCAGCCCGCAGCTACAAAGGAGATTGCTGAGGACAGGGTGGATCCGCCACCGAAATCTGCTACATCGTCTCCGTAACATAGGAGCTTTAAAAAGTTTATTAATTAATCAAATATAAGAATTTTATTTTCTAATATGTTCATTATGATAGCCCTTTTGTTAAACTATCATATTAAATTTTTATTTCATAGATAACAGAACATTTATTAAAACACCAAAGTTAATTTTGTTCCACTCCTCCTCCACAATCGTCCATAGTTTTTATCCAATGTTTTGGAAATCCGCTAAAAAAAAACTTGTTTTAAAAGTTTAAATGCAGTGGTGGCTCGTGCAAATTTTCACAGGTGGAGCCCGATTCATTGTATGATCTGTAATTTAACATTAATACTATTCATTATTCAAACATGAAAACAAACATTATTAAAGTGGAATGTAAAACAAAATTTTGGAAAAAAAATTTTCGATGACGAATCTTAAGTTTAACATTATGGGGGAAAAAAAATGCATAAAATTATTTCAAAAATTAAAGTTTTGTAATTACAATTGCAAAATTCTGCAATGTTCTGATCAATGGAATATCAAAATTTAAATATCTGGAAGCTAGTTGCTGGTAAACGCTTTCGTTGACATATACATTTGGAGTTTTCTATGGTTTCCTCCGGAACTCACATAAATAAGGGCTATGTAACACTTAGAAAGACTCTCTACAGAGAATACACTACTCAGGTCTAGGACCATCGTTTAGTCAACTGGCTTTAACCCTAACACTACACTAAAATTTAAACCTCAGCGTGTAATATTATTTAGCATGTGCAAATTATATCCCCATTTCTTTTAATTATAGAATTTTAAATGCTATATTCATGTTTTTTATCTTAAAAAATGATTAAAATAAACCTTAACCAATCTTTAAGAAGTTATATTGACATTCAGAAAGTCTTGATTAATGTAATATGGATACATATTAGAAAAATACCATGTTTCTGACTTTTAAGAGCTTAATTTTAGGTAAGTTAAATTTCAATAAAGAAAGAAATAAGACTGCCTATCATCTTAAAAAAAAAAAAAAAAGAAAGAGAAAAACATTGCAGATGTTTCTATTAAATCATATTTAAAAGAAAAATCATTTAGTAATAATAATAAATTACAATTTTATGCAGATATTTAATCCATTTATCCATGTAAATCCATTAATTATTTATCTAAAAGTTTTACAGTTTATTTGCATAAAAGTTTTAGTACACAATTCTGAAGGGAGGGAAAAAAAAAAAAAAAAAATCCCCATTTAAATTGAAAATACTTCAGTTAAAGAAGGTCTCAAATTCTTATACGAGCTTTTATCTCAAAACTTAATCTAGAAAAATATTTTTGACTATATGGTTAACATATTTTAAAGAAGACAGTTTTTTCCCCATAGTTTTGTACCAAAGGGTCAGTCCTTGTGTGCCCATCAACAAAAAAATTACAATGTGCTAACACTGATAAAGCAGTTCGTCACCAAATATGCTAACCTGCTGTTCTAGTAGAATAAATCCTGTACAGAAAAACATGCCAATCTCGGGCTGATTGAAAACGGCCCATTTTCTTAGATAAGGAAATGGGAAGTAGTGTTTGGTCAGTCATTCAGTGATTTATGACAGCCGAAAAAAATATATTGACAAATAAAAATGATAATAAAATTAGATGGATGTTGTTATTTTGTATATATATTTTCGAACAGTTACAAAAATAAAAGAATTATTATTATTTTAATCGAGAAAAAATGTAGTGGGGCCATACCCAACTGGCCCTTAAAGGCCACTGTCTAAATGTACAATAATCTATATGAGATATGTTAGGGAACTTGGGTGGGATGCATTTAAAGCGAATAATTTCAATTCTGGTTTCATTTCTCATAAAAAAAATAAAACAAATAGAGCAGTAAATTTAAGAGTCATGACTTGTAACCTTATCCTGTTGGAACTCAATGCAGTGAAGATTGTTTGGGTTAGGGAGGGGATGGAATTTCTTCTTTAAAAATAGGTATTAAAACATATTTCTGTTAGTAATTCGAGCTATGACATTTTTTCTAGTTTCCTTATTTTAAGATTTCCGTTATAAGTAAAATTAGTAAAAACCATGAAACCATTAGTAAAACTTTTCTTGTTTTCACTGAACCAACATTTTCTTTTCCGCTATTAAATCGATCTTTTTCTATAGAAAACAGATAATAAATATCGAAGCCTCATCAATATTATTAACTATATATTTCCATTTTTCACCCGTCAAATAATTTTCATACAATAATCTGCACATAGTCTTATAGAGAAACATGTTTTGGTATTAGGCAATGAACATAGTTGTATTATTATTCGTTTTAAATCAGATTTTATAATATTGATCACATTTCCTACAGGGATAGTTAAATATTTTAAGGTAGATCTTTGGGAGTTCGATTTTTTTTTTTTTTTTTTTTTTTAACATGAGATGCGACATTCGATTTAATAGGAGGTGTACAAATGTTGGGTATGAATTTTTTGCCTCTTCTCCAGTTAAATACAAACTTCAACATTTATTTACTTTTTTATTAATTATGTACTTTATTTTACATGTAGAAATATTAAAACCATGCTTTTTTCATCTTTTTTTAATAAACGAATATGAGCATTTCTGTTCGAAAAGCACAAAAATATAGCTTTTGATACATTCTTTATTTTCTAGTGACATTTTAAAGCAAAAAATATTTTTAATACTGTAGAAGATAATTAAAACCTATTACAATTTGATATAAGTCATGTTTTTATTGTGAATATTATATTTAAATTCAAAGAGAAAATCAAATTCGTTACAAAAATGTGTAAATACTCTGTGTATTTTGTGGCCAAAGAAATAATCCCCAAAATATATAAATTTACATTTTCAATTAACATAACAAAAATTAATAAATCTGTTCTGACTTTTCACAGTGAAAATACTTTAGAAAGTTCTGGTTGCTGAAGAAACAAATGTCATACGTATTTTTTTATTTTTTTATTTTTTTTTTTAAATATCATTAGATCTTTTTACTGATTCTTCTTATAAGTATTTATATTTAGTCATAATTTTTTTTCCTTGTTTTTCTTTTCCCTCCCTTAATTTTGAATAAGAATAAATTTTAATATTAAAGTATCAAGTCTTAAATTTAATCAAGCCTGTCATCTGACTACCACAAAGCACAACCTGAAATCTTCTAAGGTATGCCATTACACTTTGGCACACTCTTTGAGAATAACTCTTTTAGGCTGTGAAAATAAATAAAAAAGTCTAATCATAATATTGGGTATAATGATAGTAACTATTTTTTAACATTTTTGTGCTTTAATAAATAAATGTTGTTTTTATTATGTAAAAATGTAATAATAATTAAGTTGCATGCAGTTCAGGGTGGCCACTGGTCAGGGAATCATGGAAAAGTCAGAGAAAAATTTAAGTGAGTCTATAAAAATCATGGAATTCTGACAAATTTTGTGGAAATAAGCCATATTTCAATACAGGGTTCCCACGGGTCAGGGAGAACAGGGAAAAGTCAGGGAAATATCAAGGAAAATTGTAAATATTACTCAAAAACCTGGAAAAATGGGTGTTTGTGTTCAGGGGCTTCCCCTGATTTCAGGGTTTTTAATCTAATCCCATCTGTATCTTTATATTTTCTAAAAAGATATATTTTGTTTTCTTTGATTGTTCATTTGTAATTCAGGTGATATATGAACAAATTATAAAAAGATTAAGGGCTTCTGATCTAAATTTGAGTATCATTTGTTGATAATCCTGGGGTTTTATTTATTTGAGGCTGTAATTTTCAGGGTTTTTACAAATGAGTCACAAACACCCCTGAAAAAATAAACCTGGAAAATGCTTTTTGAGCATTTAGTTTATATCATAAGTCATGTTTACTATGTTGTGTTTTATGTCGTGAACTATGTTCTGTTTTATACCGTGAGCTATTTTTTATGTCATGCCACGAACCAAATTTTGTGACTGGAATTTTCTGAAAATAGACCTCGAAAACATGGAAAAGTCGGGGAATTTTATTTTTGATATTGAGTGGGAACCCTTTTCAAAGCTTGTTATTGTAAATTGTTAAATAGTTTACTCATTTTGTAAAATTTTTGTGGGAAATAAACAGAGTAAGTCAGAGAAGATGGTCAAAAATATTCATAGAAAAGTCAGGGAATTTAACCCTTTCATTCCCAATTTTTTCCATTCATAAAACAATAAATCTTACATTTAGTCTTAAATTTATTTCAAAGGTAATATATATATATATATATATATATATATATATATAATAAAGATGATCTATTAAGCACAGTAGAAGCCAAGCAACAGACACAAGATCACTGAAACACCAATGACCATTTAGATTAAAAAAAATCATCAGTGGATGAAATACATCAATGCAAAGAAACCAGATCTACTAATTAACAGTCTGCAAAACAAACAAATCAATAAAGCAAAACAACAAATCTTAACCTAAAACCATAAACTTATCAAAATTAATGAAAAAACAACCCAAGAAACACAAGACAGGAAGAAGGAGGCAGGCGGCAAGACCCGTGACCCGCCTGTGGGGCCACACTAGTTTTACGCCGGCAACACTCCCCCAGCCCGCCACAACCAGAACAGGAACCACATGGATTCAAAAATGCAAAACCTCAAAGCAGATGAACAACAATGAAACCACGAAGCCACAATGAAATTCACCGATCGATCACACTATGTTCAACAGCACAACCAGAACACCAAATATAGCTGACAACTCAAAAAGGAAAAATCTGAAATTCCATTGGAAAATGAAAGCCTGCATAGCAATACAAAGCAAATGCAACAAGCCTTCTACTTTTTTTTTTTTTTTTTTTTCTTTTTTTTTATTTAACTTCACAAACCCACCCAACCATCCAGCTTTACAACACCACCCCACCTCCGCAATCAAACATCCGCCCACCCAACCGCCACCCTTTTATTGTCTTTTATTATTTTATAATTTTTTTTCTGTTGATATACACAAGAGTGTACACAGCTTTTTTTTTTTTTTTTTTTTTTTTTTGTACTGACAGAGACATGGTTAGGGATATAAAATAGAAAATACAAAGTCCCTAGGAAAACCCATTTTAGCAGTGGCCGTGATCAGTTTATTAATATTCTTGTTTTTAAACTTTGCAGAGCATAAATTATTAATTCGAAATAAATGGTTAATGATGATGTTTCTAAATACCGAAAGATGCAGACACGATTTAAAATGTGTAAATAAGTTGACATTAAAACAAAAATCTTGCCGTTTGTCATAGATATCTGTGTAAAGTTTATTACCATCGATGATTATCTTGAGATCTAAAAAGTTAATCGATTGATTAGTCAGAGTATTTTGAGTTAGCTTTAAATTAGGTGGATAATTGAAGGAAAAGCCATTTTGTGAGTTCTTGTTGAGATAAAATACAATAATATCATCGATGTAACGATAAAATCGAACATCATCATTGCAAATTTGCTTTTCATAATAACAAAGATAGAGATCTGCCAAAATACCGGAGCCACAACCTCCTTGTGGGATGCCTAATTGTTGCAAATAGATAGCGCTGCTGTGGAAGATATAATTAATTACCATGGACAACAAAGCCAAGAAGAGCCCTAAATCCTTCTGCTTTAAAACCGTAAGGAAGATTAATTTAAGTTTTATATTCTTGAAAAAGACTGTAAATGATATTACTAAGATCTGATAACTCAATATCATTGAAAAGATCCTGAAAGTCAAAAGTCACAATATTGTCTATTGAATCGAGCGATTTTATGTATTGAATCAATTGAAAGCTATTTCTAAGACAGTGTAAATTATCAACCCTGCAAGTACATTTGTAAATCTGTTTTAGAATATCCAGTAGAGCCCTATTAGCATTGTTGTTATAAGTGTTACACCCAACAGTGACAGTGCGAAATTTAATTGGAGATCTGTGAAACTTAGGTACGAGAACCATATAAGGATAATTAAAGTTATTGAAGGGAAGTTGAAGCAGTTTATAGTAATTATGCATTTTTCGGTTATTAATAATAAGGTTATTATTAGTTAAACCGAAGATGCTACTATTATTGATTGAAGAGTTTAAAATAGAGAGATAGTAGGATTTACAAATAATGGCATAATTATTAGGTGATTTGTCAACATAAGTGATCACAAAGTCATCCTGTAGTGATTTGATTGAGTTAAGAAGTACAGATTTTTTAAATAACACCAGATTTGAAGAATTGATAAATAATGCATTTTTGATTTTTTGTAACACTAAAACCTTCCATTGAGTGAAGTAGGCAATTGGTTTATTATGAGTAATAGATATTTTATAAATAAATAAATCTAGGTCATAAGAAAACTGTTGAAAGATTTGTGGAATGCTAGTTTTAACTGGAAGTCTAAATTTGGTGCCAAATTTCATGAATTTTTTTAATTGATAATTATCAATAATATTGAGATTACCCGTGATAATGTGTCCATGGTCTCTGTCAATAAATTTTGAGAAAGAAGGATCATTGCATTTACAGGTCACAGTGTTAGCAAAAGAGGTAGACCCAGAGACAGAACTACAATTGAATATCTTTCTGCCAAGAGGAAGAGGATATTTGAAGGTACGAGATATATTTAAATCTTTAATCGGAAACAAACACTCTTTGTCATTAATGATAGACGTAATGTTAATACTGTTCAATATTTGATTTGTAAAATTCACAATTAATTGAGTATTTGTTTTAAATTTGTTGGGCTTTTTATTAAGTTTTAAATTAAATTGTTTGATTTTGTACATTATAATATCATAAAAAATGTCTGAAAAATGTTTATTATAGAATTGGCTTTGAAAGACATTCAGAAAGTTTACTAAGTATTTCTTTTTAATTGCAAAAATAAATTTTCGAATAATGAACCAGTTATAGTTAGATAAGTAATTAGTCTGTAGATCTGAAATGAGCTTAATAATGGCACTTTTAGAAAAGATTAAATCTGTTTTTTTACTACCTCGTTTAGTTCTTGAAGTTTTATTGTTAATTTTGTGATTGAGTTGTGCATAAATAGTCGAATAATCATGTAGAGGGTTGATGTTAGAAAATGCTTTAATAGTTTTACTAAAGTATTCGGAATTTAGGCCATATGGATAAATTGTATTATAATATTGCATAAATTTTGATATTAAATAGGAGTAATAGCAGAGTGCGAATTAATATAGCTAACAAAGCAACTGAGAAGTGTTTATTTGTGCTTAATATAACCACTGATGCCATTTAAAATCATAACTTTTCAGTAAATAAAAATATCAAAATTTTGGAAGAAATACACAGTGAAAATAATTAAAATAAAAATTATAAACATTAAAAAATAAAATAAAAAATATTTCAAACAGTTAATTTACTTAAATTGCCCAAAACAGGAAACTGATTCCAACATTATTACCAGAATAGAGTAAAATATACTTTCATTAATCAACAAGGATAGTGAAATCATCTAAAATATATATTTTTCGGGGGTAAAATGCATATAGATTTTAATATTGTTCATTTTGAATCGGTGAGAGTATTAGATGGTAAGAAAGAAAATCTGAAATGTTATGATTCCAATTGGCATCACGGGGAATGAAAGGGTTAAAAAAGTTCTAATGTTGGCCACCCTGAGTTAAAAGTTGACCCCATTATAAACTGACGTTGAATGCTGAAAAATGAAGACCTAAATAAAATATCTAAGTTTTTTTTCCCCTTAAATGCATATTTCTTAAACCAGTTAAATATTTCTTACAGATAACATTTAGCAATAATGCTGGCAAATTTGATCTAGATGTAACAACTTTTCAAATGGCTGTTCTGTTTGCATGGAATCAAAGGCCTAATGACAGGATATCATTTGAAAATCTTAAGTTAGCTACTGAGCTTCCAGATGCTGAATTAAGACGAACACTTTGGGTATGTCTTGTAAATTACTTCCATTATATTTACAAAATTTATCTAACTATTCTTATTACAAATTAGTGTATACTTTTTGAAAAATGTATTAAAAATTATTTTATAGTAAACGTCAAATTATTCATGGAACTTATGAGGCTTGACAAATGTAAATGCTATTCATTTTCCTTTTTATTTTATTATTTATTTATTTATTTATTTTGTAATTTTTGTATAGCATTTAATTGTAGAACTACTTGCGTATACGTATATTTTTAACACGCTTTTATTAGCTTCACCTGTATGTATGTATGTATGTTTGTAACCGCTCTGGGAGCAAACAAAAAATATATATTGTAAAAAAGACTTTCCCTACATGATTGCTGTGGCTGTGAGGTAAAGCTCTGGGCTACAAATGGGTCTAATGTTCGTAAAGTTCTAATGTTCGAGCCCAGTCAGGGGAGATTTTTTAAAAATGGTTTTTGTTTAATTCTAAATTATTTAATTAAAGATTTAAGTATATGTAAATATTATGGTGTGTTACTCACACGATTTTCTCTTACCCTGCATTTTAATGCTAAGATAGATATTTTGTGCTTTTTAGTTCACATTTCTATAAAAGCGTGTTCTTTAATTTTTTAAAAGTATCATTTTATTTAAATATACATTGTAATTTATTAACGCAAAAAAGTCAAGAACGGTCAGAGACATATAATCAAGAGCTTATTGTACTTATTCCAAAAAGAATGTTTGAATTAAAAAAAAAAAAAATCTTTTGGATTCTCACTTTCCAGTATTGATTTAGTAATTGCACTTGTAGTATAATTAGGAGATCAACAACAAATTAAAGGAAAACAAAAGTACTTTGAATTACCCTTAACATAAGAAGCTACAATCTGCCTGTAATTTTTACACATGATTTCTTTTACTATTTTCAAAACTTTGTATGCTTTTTTGTAGGAATAGCATCAATATATAGCAAAATATATAATTTATTATTATTATTGTTTGTTCATAACAAAAAAAGCTTTCAACCAAATTTTACAAAACTTATAGAAAAACTTGACAAAATATTATAGAAATATTATTCTGGATTATAAAATTCATACATTTATTTTTCGTTGAGATATGAGTATTTAATTTTTTATAAAAAATGAAGTTTTTAGTCTTAAATAAAGAAAACCTTATGGAATTAAGAAAATTTATTAATTTAAATTAATCTTGAATGGAATTAAGAAAAAAATTTAAATTATTAATAAAGGAGGGAAAAAAAAAAAAAATTAAAGAACATATTGATATAAAGTTTGGTAAAATAACAACTGCATTGACTAAAATTAATTATAATGAATCAATAGAAATAAATTTTAATAAACCTGAAAAATTACCAAATTTTATTAATAACCAATATGCATTGTGGCGTGAAACGATAGAGGTATTAATGGGCAATATCGGATCCTATATATATATCAACGCCAGGTGGTGCGATCTATTGAATCTGTGTTTGGAAGGTAAAGTTAGCAGAAGTGCTCCAGGACATACTGCAACTGAAGAAGCCCCGGAGCATAACGGTGGTGAAAGTCTTTTGAAATTAAGTAGCTTAGGATTTCTTTATTTATTTAAGATATGAGTATTTGTAGCAAGTAATTTTTTACAACATATGCATTAAAAAAAAAAAAAAAAAAACACACTTTTTACTTTATTGGTTGAAACAACTAATGCGATAAATGAAGTTGAATAGAATAAAAATTAAGAAAATTATCATCAAAAGATTAAGATTTTCTTTTTCTAAGAACTGTGAGACTCCTTATAGACTTACAATCATAACATAATTCTATTTATTTAGATTTGTAAATTCAGAAGGGACTTTTTGTAAGAGCGATTTTTCACAATGTGTTAAAAGGTAAAAACTTTTAACATTTTATTCAAAAATTCATCATTTTAAAAATTCCTTCCAAAATTCAGCTATCAGGAATTTTTAATAAAAAATAATAAAAACGGAGGTAATTTATTTCAAAAATTGAAATCGGAAATGATTATTTAAACTCCGGAAATAATTTATTTAAAAAATTCATAAAAATCTATTTTTTCAGTTAATATGCTCTGAAATATTATTTAATAAACCCAGAAAAAAATTAATAAATATTTCCCAAAATCCAGAATAAATCTCAAAATATTTGGTGAATTAGCATCTGAAAATTTATTTGAATAAGTTCTGGATTCCTCTATTTATTTCAAAAAAGTTATCTCTGATATTTTGTGTGTTCGAAAATACATCGTTTTCCCTCTCTCTGACACTATGACGTTAGCTATTTCCGAGAATTTTTGCTTGAGTTCGATCCCCTCCCGGATGTACTCCTACGCATTTTCAAAAGATAGCGTCATTACAAAATTTTCAACAAAAAATAGATGAAATAAATTATTCTTTCAATAAATCAAAAATAAATAAATGGTGAATAAAGATAATTCACTTTCATCAACCTTAATTAACTTTTATCTATAAAATCAACTCCAATAAAAAATATTTGGAACAAGCTATATTAGCGCGTATTAATCTGCAGGTGTTTCGGCACTTGAAGGCGGGGAATTGGAAAGAGACGCCGCACTCACTTGGAGAAAACTTCTGCTACTGTCAACAGCTCCGTCGATCCTCTCGTTCCGCTTAACGGCTCCGCCATTAGAGTAGGCCGTTAGCGTGCGATGAGAGATCGTACGGTAGCTTATTATAACTTAACTGTTTACTAATCTTCTTTAAATCATCTAAATGATTGTTTACAAATTATTAAACTTTAAAAACGAATCTTCATACAAGAATTGCAACTGGAACTGTCTCCATTGACCGTGTAATTATGCCTCAATAAATTGAGAGATGTAATTATTGTTCCTGATTTTCGATCATACACAGCCGGCTCCTTCTCGTACTCGTTTGGAATCAAGATTAAATACATCAAGTGATGTGATCCACGAAGTTCCTGAGGGAATAGGCTGTTCTGCAAGATGCATCAGAATAATTCTATATATCTATAATATTCAGCGATCTCACTCAACGTAACATGGGAATGTATGCTGAGCTAAAATTAAAAAGTTGTACCGTCCTCCTTCCACTAATTGGATTAAATTATCAACTAAAACAAGATCGTGATCTCCACAAATCATCATAATCCTGAAATGTTTAACAATTTTTCAACAGCCAATTTTCAAGTGGATCAAAGTATTAATTACTTCTACTAAATAAAATGAAACAAAAAAAACTAAATACGTTTTGAACTATAAATAAACATGATGACTCTGAAACTTAAAAATAAACAATGTGGATTTTATAAAAATTAAATAAAAATGAAAAATGCATTTAAGTACAATATGAAAAATAAAATAAACTAAAACAACGATGTTTGAAATTAAGTAATATGAAGTATGGTTGATTTGTTAACCACAAAGAAATAATTTGATAATCTTCAAAGTATAAAATAAATAATTATTTATGTAAGAGGTACCTCTGCAATATTTACAGAATATCAATTAAATAAGATTGAGTAATATAATGCTGTTCTTATTTGTGTATTAACATCACTTTAATGTTGATTATATTTCAGAGTTGAAGGTAAGCTCTTTCAATATTTATCTTTTATATTTTTTGATGACCATGCCTTTTTTAGATAATTAATCAGCAAGAGAGTATATTTCCTGCCGCCGATAAAACGGCACTAAGAAAAAATCGCCGCATTTTTTATGTCCGCCGTTATCTAAACAACGCAATAATTTAATGATCCACTATACGCACTTCACGAGTCATGACTCATCCTTCCTTTCATTCATCCATTAAACAAACAAATCATAAAGTTAAGTATATCTTTTTTTATATATTTTTACACAATGTAGTTGAAATAATAAAGTCACTGTATCATATATGTGACATGTAATATATATATATATATATATGGACTTGTAACTCTCTCAGAATATAACTAAAATCTAGCAGATTCTTTTAATAATTTTCTTATTTTTTATTATATTCTACTGATTTTTAGATAAAAGTTGCCATAAATATCTGTATTTCATCATATGTAACAAAAAAAAGTGATATTTTTTGTGTATTACATTGTAAACAGTTATTTGCTAGAAATATTCATATCTCAAGGAAAAATAAATGTATGCATTTTTATATTCCAGAATGTTTCTCTAAAATTCTGTCAATTTTTTCTTAAGTTTTGTAAAATTTGGTAGAAAACCTTTCTTAGTTATGAGCAAAAAAATTTCAACAATGATTTTATAAATAAATTTATATATTTTTCTAAATATTTGTGCTGTTTCTACAAAAAACATACAAAATTTTGTAAATATCAAATGTAATCATGTAAAAGTGGCAAGTAGTTTGTAGCATTTTATGATATAAGGTAATCTAAAATATTTTTATTCAGTTCATTGTTGGTCTCTGTATTGCACTGCTGATTAAATTATATCTTTGTATGTTCTGAAGTTCAAGCCATTTAATACAGTATTTCCGTGAAAAAAAAATATATATATATATGATCGCTCATTTGTATGACATATATATTGTGTATGCTTTTTGTATAATCTTTTATTCTATTGATTTTAAAATGTTCTTTTAATGTAACTTTTTCCTTTTTAGTGCTAGAGGCCTATTTCAGTCGGTACAGCGTTGTCGAATTTTTATACGTCACTCTTAATAGTGCCTATTTCAGTCGGTTTATTGAATGGGGATTTATTGAATGAAGTCCCCCCCAAGGCCCAACTTTGACGTGAGTCCCCCCCCAGGCCCAACTTTGACATGAGTCCCCCCCAAGGTACCCCTGTTTCAGTCGGTACAGCGTTGTCGAATTTTTATACGTCACTCTTAATAGTGCTAAGGGCCTATTTCAGTCGGTTTATTGAATGAAGTCCCCCCAAGGCACAACTTTGACATGAGTCCCCCCCAGGCCCAACTTTGACATGAGTCCCCCCCAAGGTACAACTTTGACATGAGTTCCCCCAAGGCCCAACTTTGACATGAGTCCCCCCCCAGGCCCAACTTTGACATGAGTCCCCCCAAGGCACAACTTTGACATGAGTCCCCCCCCAGGCCGAACTTTGACATGAGTCCCCCCCCAAGGTACAACTTTGACATGAGTCCCCCCAAGGCCCAACTTTGACATGAGTCCCCCCCCCCATGCCCAACTTTGACATGAGTCCCCCCAAGGCACAACTTTGACATGAGTCCCCCCCCCCAGGCCCAACTTTGACATGAGTCCCCCCCAAGGCACACCTTTGACATGAGTCCCCCCCCCCAAGGCACACCTCCCCCTCATTGGGAAAAAGAGAAAAAACGTTGTTTTGCGGCTATAAGACAGTTTGGACTTCCAACGTTATTTGTTACAGTATCTGCAGCTGAAACACATTGGTTTGATTTAATGAAAACTTTATCATGGAATTTAGGTCGTCACGAATTAACTAAAGAAGAATTTGTCGATATTAACAAGTTTAGCAGTAGGCCTCTGGCACTAAATTAAAATCTGTCAATGTCAGATTTTCATGTTTTAAATAATGAAATAATGTCGTGTCTGTATAATTTTTTTTTTTTTTTTTTTTTTTTTCAGTCACTAGTTGCCTTCCCTAAATTGAAGCGCCAAGTCCTATTGTACGCTCCTGAAGCAAAATCCCCTAAAGATTTTGATGATAGTACATCATTCTGGGTTAATCAAGAATTTTCTTTAATGTATGCATTCAAATTTTAGATTCATGTGATTTTTTTTTTTTTTTACAATTAACAATGTGTTACGTTATGTGGGGATAGTTATGGCCCCTTTTACAATTTTTCAAATTTTTTTTCTTTTTCTAATAAAAATATTTTTTTTTTCTTTTTTTTACAATAATTAGGAAGTAATTTTTATTTTTCAAGAACACTCCATTAAATTTTTACTTTCTTGAGTTTCTTTATTTAAAACAGGGTTCCCACTGGTCAGGGAGAACAGGGAAAACCTGGAAAAGTGAATTTAAAATTACTGAAAAAAGTCAGGGAAATATCAGGGCAAAATGTAATTATTGCTCAAAAACCTGGAAAAATGATGATATAAACCTGGAAAATGCTTTTTGAGCATTCAATTTATATCACAAGTCATGTTACTATGTTGTGTTTTATGTCGCAAGCTATGTTCTGTTTCATACCGTGAGCTATTTTTTATGTAGCAAACTAAATTTTGTGATTGGAATTTTCTAAAAATAGACCTGGAAAACCTGGAAAAGTCAGGGAATTTTGAAATTGAGTGGGAACCTTGTTAAAATTAATGGAGGTGGCTATAATTACCCTACAAAGAACACTGAATTACAAAAAGTTAGGGGTAATTGTGACCACCAATAGGAAAATTATAAACTCTTTGGTTTTCTCTTTATACTGACTAATGTAGATTTTGTTGTGGACACTAAGACCACTAATGTTCTGATTTGATATTAAAGTATTTCTAACTGCACATAATTATTTGTTATTTGGAAAATTACCTTATTAAATAATACAAAATGAATAATTCTTATTCATTCAATCAAATTAAAAGAAAATGACATCTTGCACTAGAGGTGTTATAATTATTTTTACAAGCCAAGATGTCTAGGACTGCCCTTTTACAATTTTTTAAATTTTTTATTCTTTTTTTAATAAAAAAATATATTTTTTTTTAAAGTAATTTTTATTTTTCAAGAACACTCCATTAAATTTTTACTTTCTTGAGTTTCTTTATTTAAAATTAATGGAGGTGGCTATAATTACCCTACAAAGAATTTAAAAAAGTTAGGGGTAATTGTGACCACCAATAGGAAAATTATAAACTCTTTGGTTTTCTCATTATACTGACTAATATAGATTTTGTTGTGGACACTAAGACCACTAATGTTCTGATTTTATATCAAAGTATTTTTAACTGCACATAATTGTTTGTTGTTTAGAAAATTATCGTATTAAATAATACAAAATGAATAATTCTTTTTCATTCAATCAAATTAAAAGAAAATGACATCTTGCACTTGGAGGTGTTATAAATTATTTTAACAAGCCAAAATAAATGTCTAGGACTGTTCAGAAACAACAATTTTTCCTGAAGAAGGGGGGGGGGGGACAAATAAAATAATGTCTTTTTTTCTCAATCATTTGTGACTTGTCTCTGTGTTTCCAATAAAACAAAACACCGTTGATTTGGTTTTTGGAAACATATAGAGATAAAGAAGACCTACTTTCATACTCACATTTGGACTTGGTCTGAATTTTAAGATTCAGTAATTTTCCAGCTTTGATATTTTTATCTTCTTCACTATATTGATTACTTTGTGAAAGTTATAAATAAAGTAAAAGGAAATTGAAGCTTCTGCATTTAATATGATCTAAGCATTCTGAAGCAGAATAATTAAATAAAATCTTTATTATTTCTGCTGTTACTATATTACAGTGTGATCATAATAAAACAGTGGAGTAATTATCATATATTTTAAAACATTCAACTATGTTTCAAAGATTAAAAGCATATCAGAGATACATAAATATACAACTAATACACTTTTAAATATTTTCTGACCTGAAATATTTTCATTTTGGACTAAACTGTGTACACTTTGTTAAATTAGTTTTTTTTTTTTTTTTTTTTCAATTGGTTGTTAAATTAACACTTGTGATTGCTTTAATGTGCTTCAAATTAATGATGGATAACTATCATGGAAAACACATTATAAACTTCACATCCATAATTTAGAAAAAAAGAAGAAAAGAAATCTATTTACAGTTCTCTTGAAAATGGCATTGGTCACAGTTACCCCTACATGACACTGTTGTGTACACGGGGGTTCGTGAGTTGTCCGAGAATGAAAGGTGAAACTTGCAAATATTCAGTAATTTATTCACAGAAAATTCCTGAAGTATACAGGTCTATAAACCAAGTATGAACTTCAATTCAACCAGTAAACACAGCTTAAGTAACAGCTGTCAACAACAAATCCACAGTACAAACTGTATAGCCTTAACACATATAGCAATGGCAACTGTATTTCCAAAGAGGCTTAGAGCTCTTTCAATAGCACTGCAAGCATTGGCAGAAAGTATTGACTGATCTAGATTTGGCGCAATGAGACTTCTTTTTATACCCCTTTATCGAGCCCAGAAAAACCTGGAAATTTCACGTAACTCGTTAACCAATCGCATTAGAGCGTCCGTCTTTGGTATATTGATAATAAGAATTTTTTCCTCAAAAAAGTCACCAAAGGGGAAAAGTTACCAAATTTGGTGCCAAATCCAATACCTGCCTTGTTGGAGCTATTTAATGCGTTTTTAAGGGAAAATTAGGCTATTTTAACGCTAAAAAAAAACTAGAAATGCAAAAAATTAACATTTTATCAACTTACTTAAGCCTCTTTGACAGAATTTCTACAAAAATAAACAGAATTATTTACCAATTCACAAAAATACTATAATATGTTGTGTGTAATACAGTGGTAGAAGAAAGTTTTAGACCACCATTGATTGTTACTTTCTTCTATATTCAATAGAAGAAAGTATTGGATTCGTAAAAATTTTCAACCTCGGGTTTTTGATGGATTTACACGTTTTGAGAGCTGTAGAACACGATTTGACCATTTTTAGAAAATGTCTGTCTGTCTCTGTGTGTGTGTATGTGTGACAAAATTTTGTGGCAACTGTATCTCAGGAACTACTGCACAGAATTTCATACAAATTGGCATGTAGTTGCACCTTGACATAAATTAGTGCCTATCAACTTTTGGTAAAAATTGTCTTACAGGTTGCGTTGCCATCCCACTTTTTCTAAATTTTTAACATGGTGATAAAGGACAAAATTTTGTATAAATGTGCATAAAGAGAATTATTTTTTAGTAATCATTATAAATTTACAAGAAATATTTATAATAGAGATAGTCAACTGGGGAAAATTTTTTGTACGTGTAGGAGCCTCGTCAACCCCTCTGGGGGGTGGAAGTCCCCCCTCGAGGGGAGTAAATTTTCAAGATGGGTATCTTTCGAAAGGTCTCGTCAATATCTTTAAAACAAATGCCTGAACTATAAATCTGTGATAATTTAAAACAAAGTTATCGATATTTTTTTTTTTTTTTTTTTACTTTTTACAAAAAAAAAAAAAAAAACTTAGAAAAAAATTCGTAACTTTTTTTTTATTTTTTTTAACGAAATTTAATGAAATTTGGTATTTAGTTGGCCCCTGACATAAACTGCTGTTAATTAGATCTGGGGATCAATCGCTCATCAGGAGGTGCTGTGATCGTATTTTTTCTAAATTTTTAACATTGCAGTACAGGACAAAATTTCGTATAAATGTACATAATGAGAGTTATTCTTAACTTGTGATTGTAAAATTAATATGAATTATTGATAAGAGTAGTAGTTAATTAGGAATAAAATTTTGTGCATGTGGGGGTCATCGCTTCCCCCTCCTGGCAGGAAGCACCCCTGGGGGGGGGGGGGTAAATTTTCAAGATGGGTATCTTTCGAAAGGTCTCGTCAATACCTTTAAAACGAATGGTTGAATTATAAATATGTGATAATTTAAAACAAAGTTATCGATTTTTTGTACTTTTAACGAAAAAAACTTGGATTTTTTTTTTTTAAATATTGTTACTGAGTGAATTTGTATAGGAAAATATAGAAGAAAGTCTTGTGGTGGACACAACATACTAGTTTTTGTTTGCATTCAGAAATGAAAATCTGTTTGAAAGTTACCTTTACATTTAATGTATGAAATGTAGGAAATAAAAAAAAAATATGAATTTAAAATACATTTATTTTCGATATAAAGTAAAAATGTGTAATGTAATCAAATGGAAAAAACCAGTTTTGAAAGTGATTACTTGCATAATAAGATTACGTCACATTTGGACAGTTTTGTGCAGGACAGTTGTTAGAATGAAAAGAAACATTTTTAATCATTTAACTGATTGTTGAAGCAACTGAAAATTTATGGGTAGAGGAAAATTGAGTGAAATTGAAAAAAAGAAAATCTTGGCATTTTGAGAAAGTGGAATTAGTGAAAGACAAATCCCTAGAAAAATCGAAAGGTCTAAAACTGTAGTTCATCAGTTTCTCGCAGATCCATGCAAAGATGGTACAAAAAATAGAGTAGGAAGGTCTTCAAAACTATCAGCCAGAATGAAAAGAAGTGTAGTAAGAATGGCCGTTAAAGACAATGCATATATCCTTCAGCAATAAAATCAGCTCTAAAGCTTCAAGTAACATTTAGAACTGTTAGAAATGTTCTGAATCATGCAGAAAACATCATATTCAAAATTAAAAAGCAAACCTGAGTTTGAAAAACGACATATTGAAACAAGATTGAAATTCACAACATCTAATGCTTTAAAACTCAACATTTGGCTAAAAAATGTATTCACAGATGAAAACAGATTTAACCTAGATTAACCTGATGGTTTATGAAACTATTGGCATGATTTAAGATAGGTTCCTACGTATTTCTTAAAGTGAGTGCAAGAAGGGGAATTTGTCATGATTTTGGCATGTTTCTGTGTTAAGGTAAGACTAATATTGTATTCACTAAAGGTAATATGAACTCTTTTGACTATCAAGATAAACTGGCTAACAAGTTTGTTCTGTTAAAAGATGAGCTTATGGATCAAAATTTGATTTTGTTGCAAGATAATGCATCTGTGCACAAATTTGCTTCAACCATTTCTTGGCTAACTGACAATAGTGTAAGTTTTATGAAATTTCTGGCCAAAAGTCCAGACTCAAACCTCATAGAAAACATGCTGGGTATCGTTGCTTACAAGGTATATAAAAATGGTAAACAATACCATTCTGTTTCTGAATTCAAATCTGCTTCAGATCCACTATTTCAAAAGCATGGGATAAAATATCGATTCTAACATACAAAAATGTAGCAAAATCCTTCCAAAATCGTCTTTTTAGAAGTAATTTGTGTGAAAAGGAAAACACACGAAGTTCTAAAAATTAGACTGCAGTACTTTTAGTTAATGTTTAACTTTGTGGTCTTTTAAAGTTTTTTCCACTCTTTTTTATGTTGTGAAAAAAAATCACTTTCGTATAATATATAGTTACAACCATTCTTTTATAAAACTATGTAAAGATTTATTATTTTTTATTCTGTTTATACTATTTAATGTTTCTTTTCTTTTTTAGTAAAATTAAAATTTTTTCAATTTCCCATATGGCCTTAAAGTTTTTTCCATTACTGTATTGTTACTATTACCCCATGCATATACTGATATTATATGCAATGTCTGCCAAAAGTTGCACCTACTCCGTGTATGTTGGAAATACACTAGAATTTCAGAAAACTAAGAAAAACATGTTCAATTAATTTTAAAATATTTTCCCATTGGTGCATTTAGGGGACCGACTTTAAATTTTCAAATGGGAAGCGGGGATCTTGTTAGGTCAATGGAAAGGTCTTTTTAAAATAAATATTTTTCCAAAAATGTTTTCTTAGACTATGCTTCTTATAAGGTTGTGACTGATTAAATTTTTTGTTGAAATCACTATCTACTTCTTCTATCTAGGGAATATTTCAAAATTTCTGAAAACTTAGAGGGGAAAAAAAATAGCTTAATCAGTGTGAGAGGGGTACGATTTGTTCTTTTAAAAGAAGGAAAAAAGGGGTTGACTTGGGATTTCAAAATTGATGTGTCCTATAGACCCCAATACCAATTTTTTAAATCAAACAAGATCCTTCTTTAATTGATTGGATTTATTTTAATATTTGTTCATTATGATAAGAGTAAAACTGATCTTAAAAAAATAAATAAATCAATTAAAAATAAATTCAAGCTTTTTTTTTTTTTTCTCCCTCCAAAACTGTTATTTTTTAAAGAGTGAAAATACACCTCAATACAAGTTTTTTTTTGAGTATTTTTCTTTCAGTATTAGTGAAGTTTACATATTTTTTATAGCAAAAGTTTATCATTATAGTCATCAATTAAAGACCTATTTTGAGTTGAGTTAAGTTAAATCGAAGTACTTTAAAAAAGGTCACCAAATCATCAGCACACAAAACGATTTCTAATGATGTAGAACCACAGAAGAACATGGATGCAGGATGACACTATATCTTACATATAAATAAAAAGAAATCAAAAGGTTGATCAACAAAAACAGCATTGAAGATAACCAGGGCCCTAAGGTTAAACTCTGATTTGCTGACCTTTTCAAATATTTGAATTTAATTTTCTTTATTATGTTCCATGTTTAACTGTAACTGTGATGTGATATTTGTTAAATTGCATCCAATTTTCTTGTATTAATTTATATGCGAGATGCTTTATCTAACATTGCTAAGTTTAGAAACAAATTTTAAATTTCAGGAAGTCATTTAGCATAAAAAAATATTTTTGAATTGCTTAAAAACTTGTGCTGCATATTTTTGCAATTTCTGATGTTTTCTTCAAAATTTTTATTCTCAATTATGTTACTGGTTTATAAATCAGTTTTAATGCATACACTATTATAATGCCTTTATTTAACTTAATGACATTTCTGTATTTCTTTTAGAAAAAATAATAAGGCACAGAAAAGAGGTAAAGTAAATTTAATTGGACGGTTACAATTATCAACAGAAAAAAGTAAAGAAGAAGATAATGAAAGTATAGTACAACTTCGAATTCTTAGAACTCAAGTAAGTCAGGGATTTTATTATTACAATATTTTATTATTACAATTTTATTATTACCACTCTAATGTTCTTGGGATTTACATTTTCTTGCAATTTAAGTTTTCATTTTTAGATCCCTTCATTTTTCTTATGTTTGCAATGGATTTTGAACCTCACTTATTGAATGAAATTTTGAAAATGTGATATTGTGATTTTATTAAAATGGCAGGCTGGGGCAGTGTTGCCAGCGTGAAACTAGTTTAACCCCACAGGCAAGTCACAAGTCTTGCCGCCTGCCTCCTTCCTTCCAATCTTAAGTTTCTTAAATTATTTTTTCTTAAATTTTGATAAAGTTTATGGATTTAAGATAAGATTTGTTGTGTTACTTTAATGATTCATTTGTTTTTCAGGCTGTTAATTAATAAATCTGATTTATTTAAATTTGTGTATTTCATCCCCTGATATATATATATATATATATATATATATATATATATATATATATATATATATATATATATATATATGTAACGTAAAACGGGGTGTCGTTATTATTACGTGGGCCGGTATTCCAGTCATGTGAGCATCTTAGAAAGGATGAGGAGTCCATTAGGTTCACTAATAATCCTTTATTAAGTTCAAGAAGCAGTCTTGGCCTGAATGTTAGACATCCTGAGCGTCATAAGTCCCGTAACTACACCGAAAGTCAGCCCTTCTCCGTAGCGGCGCCCACCGGGCCGCGGGTTTCGTTAGCGAGCTTTACATGATGATAGTAATATTTTACATAGATTTACTCAGCAAGTCAATATCGGAAAAAGCCACGATTTCTCGTGTGTCCCAGCTTAAATACCGTCTTTTTCGGCGGGAATATTTAGTCCTGCCCTGCTTAATCATTGGCTATTAACTTTATGATTGACTGTCCAGCTCAGGCCTGGATCCCCAGGATTAATTAACATGCATTACTTAACCACAAGAAAAGGAAGATTGCACTTACTCAGCACTTTTTATTCTGAAAGTTGTTCAATTTTTCTGATTTTCGCGTTATGAAGTCTTCTGCCGTGAAACAAAGTTTAAAGGCGCACTTACGAATTATTAGCGATTTCTAGATTTTAAAATAGGGTTTTAATTATTTAAATTTAACTATTTTTTATCCATTTCATATATATATATACATGTTCTTTTTTCTGAACTTCTAAAAGAATTTTTAATCTTATTAGTCATTGGTGTTTCAGTGATGTTGTATCTGTTGGTTGGCTTCTACTATGCTTAATAGATCATCATTATGTATGGCAAGTCACAAGTCTTGCCGCCTGCCTCCTTCTTTCCTATCTTGTGTTTCTTAGGTTATTTTTTTCATTAATTTTGATACGTTTATGGTTTTGAGTTGGGATTTGTTGTGTTACTTTATTGATTCATATGTTTTGCAGGCTGTTGATTAGTGGATCTGGTTTCTTTACATTAGTGTATTTCATCCACTGATAAAAATTTTTTTTAATCTTATTGGTCATTGGTGTTTCAGTGATCTATTAATGATAAGATGATCTATTAAGCATAGTAGAAGCCAAGCAACAGATACAAGATCACTGAAACACCAATGACCAATAAGATTAAAAAAAAAAAAAAAAAAAAAAAAAATCATCAGTGGATGAAATACACTAATGTAAAGAAACCAGATCTATTAATTAACATCCTGCAAAACAAACGAATCAATAAAGTAAAACAACAAATCTTAACTTAAAACCATAAACTTATCAAAATTAATGAAAAAACAACCCAAGAAAAACAAGATAGGAAGAAGGAGGCAGGCGGCAAGACTTGTGACTTGCCTTTGGGGTTACACTAGTTTTACGCCGGCAACACTCCCCCAGCCTGCCACAACCAGAACAGGAACCATATGGATTTAAAAATGCAAAATTTCAAAGCAGATGAACAACAATGAAACCACGAAGCCACAATGAAATTCACCGATTGATCACATTGTGTTTAACAGTATAATTAGAACATTAAATATAGTTGACAACTCAAAAAGGAAAAATCTGAAATTTTATTGGAAAATGAAAGTTTGCATAGTAATACAAAGCAAATGCAACAAGCCTTCTACTGTTTTTTTTTTTTTTTTAATTTAATTTCACAAACCCACCCAACCATCCAGCCTTACAACACCACCCCACCTCCGTAATCAAACATCTGCCCACCCAACCGCCACCTTTTTTATTGTCTTTTATTATTTTATAATTTTTTTGTTGATATACACAAGAGTGTACACAGCTTTTTTTTTTTTTTTTTTTTTTTTTTGTACTGACAGAGACATGGTTAAGGATATAAAATAGAAAATACAAAGTTTTTAGGAAAACCCATTTTAGCAGTGGCTGTGATCAGTTTATTAATGTTCTTGTTTTTAAACTTTGCAGAGCATAAATTATTAATTCGAAATAAATGGTTAATGATGATGTTTCTAAATACCGAAAGATGCAGACATGAATTAAAATGTGTAAATAAGTTTACATTAAAACAAAAATCTTGCCGTTTGTCATAGATATCTGTGTAAAGTTTATTACCATCGATGATTATTTTGAGATCTAAAAAGTTAATTGATTGATTAGTCAGAGTATTTTGAGTTAGCTTTAAATTAGGTGGATAATTGAAGGAAAAGCCATTTTGTGAGTTCTTGTTGTGATAAAATACAATAATATCATCGATGTAACGATAAAATCGAACATCATCGTTGCAAATTTGCTTTTCATAATAAAGATAGAGATCTGCCAAAATACTGGAGCTACAACCTCCTTGTGGGATGCCTAATTGTTGCAAATAGATATCGTTGTTGTGGAAGATATAATTATTATGGATAACAAAGTTAAGAAGTGTTTTAAATTTTTCTGCTTTAAAATTGAAGGAAGATTAATTTGAGCTTTATATTCTTGAAAAAGACTGTAAATGATATTACTAAGATGTGATAACTCAATATTATTGAAAAGATCTTGAAAGTCAAAAGTCATAATATTGTCTATTGAATCGAGCGATTTGATGTATTGAATTAATTGAAAGCTATTTTTAAGACTGTGTAAATTATCAACTTTGCAAGTACATTTGTAAATTTGTTTTAGAATATCCAGTAGAGCTTTATTACCATTGTTGTTATAAGTGTTACACCCAACAGTGACAGTGCGAAATTTAATTGGAGATTTGTTAAACTTAGGTATGAGAACTATATAAGGATAATTAAAGTTATTGAAGGGAAGTTGAAGTAGTTTATAGTAATTATGTATTTTTCGGTTATTAATAATAAGGTTATTATTAGTTAAACTGAAGATGTTACTACTAGTGACTGAAGAGTTTAAAATAGAGAGATAGTAGGATTTACAAATAATGGCATAATTATTAGGTGATTTGTCAACATAAGTGATCACAAAGTCATCCTGTAGTGATTTGATTGAGTTAAGAAGTACAGATTTTTTAAATAACACCAGATTTGAAGAATTGATAAATAATGCATTTTTAATTTTTTGTAACACTTAAACTTTCCATTGAGTGAAGTAGGCAATAGGTTTATTATGAGTAATAGATATTTTATAAATAAATAAATCTAGGTCATAAGAAAACTGTTGAAAGATTTGTGGAATACTAGTTTTAACTGGAAGTCTAAATTTGGTGCCAAATTTCATGAATTTTTTTAATTGATAATTATCAATAATATTGAGATTACCCGTGATAATGTGTCCATGGTCTCTATCAATAAAATAAGTTTTGGATATGTATTCAGATGATTGAAATCTATCAGTTGTTTTTTATCACCTGGCCAAGAGCAAATAAACAATGTACTACCCTTGCAGTCAAGAAGCTAAACTATACTTAACGTGATAGTGTGAAAGGAGATGTTTAATTGTGAGTATATCCAAGGGTATAGCAAAGACAGGCTATGGGAGCCCAATCACCCCTCGCCTCAACAGACATTTAAAAATTGTATCAATATCTATTTTTTTTAGCACAATCTAAAGAAAATCCCATTCAAATTCATAACTTGAAATTAATTCCAAAGTTTTCTCTGTAAAGTTGGTTTCACGGTAAAGCACTTTCATGATGCAAAATTTAGAAAACTGAACAACTTTTTGGATAAAAAATTTTCAGTTTTTATATTTTAATAATCCATTTGTTTTCTATGTAAATTTAGTTTAAATAATTTTAAATTTGAATAAATTTAAATAGAAAAAATAAATGTATTAATCATGATTCTTTAAGTTGACTTTATTATAACGAGAAATTTTTAATTATAAACCACTACACCCATTCTCTTTTTTTTTTTTCTTATGATTTATAAATTTTCAGTGTTCTAAAATCTGAAAGCTATCGGAAGTGCATGATTTTCTGTAATGCAGATAGTTACTATTTTGTTAAACATTATTAAGGGGGTGCAACTCAGATTGTCAAGGTCCTCCGAAGCCCATGTTATTCTATGGCAAAATTTATTTATAGAATTACATATTATCTAATTGTTATTTTCAAATTCCGTTTTCATATTCTGAAAATACACAGCCATTAAATAAGTACTTGTTTTCCAAAAATTTATTTTTTTAAATTTTTAATTTGAATTTTGAGTTTAAAAATGCGAATTTTCACTAAATGCATTTTTCTCATTTTTGAGCTGCAAAATGAAATATTAAAGTTGTAATTATATTATAAAGGATTAATTTACATTTAAATTAGCAAAATACCTTACAAACATTCCTTTAATAGTATGAGCATATATATTTCAAACCTCCAACGGGTTCATCTTCAGTGCTCGTTTAACTTTGTCTGTTTCTGTTTCCCTCGTTCGTCGTTTCTCCTTTGCCAATCCTCTTCACATGCCTGTTATATCGGTATGACTAAATGCCATTTAAAAGATCATAAATCCGAGCATCTTGCTGACTTAAAGTACAATAAACTCTCTACCGCTTTCTCTAGAATTAACAACAATAATCCCATTAATCCTAACACCCTCGAATTTTAAAAAACTGCCCATTATAATTCCCATAAGTTAGCCTTAAAGCGTGAAGCAATTGAAATTTTAACGACTAACGATGCCGTCAATGATAGAGAGCACAGCATAATTCCACCTGATTGACATCTTATTGAAAGGGTAAAGTGATGTGAAGAGGATCGGTGAAGGAAAAACGACGAATGAGGGAAACAGAAACAGGCAAAGTCATTCGAGCACTGAAGATGAACCCGTTAGGGTTTGAAATATATATGCTCATACTATTAAAGGAATGTTTGTAAGGTATTTTGCTAATTTAAATGAAATATTAAAATTTAAAAAAAATCAATTTTTGAAAAACTTGCATGGGATTTGGTGACTTGAGACGGAGAAATCATAAGAGGGGGTGAGCAGCCTTAAAAGCTGTTATTTACTGTTTAGTTCATTTTTAATTAACTTTTATGCATTTTGTTTTACATTTTTAGTCATGCTGTGTTTCTTTTATAGGAAGCAATAGTCAAAATTATGAAAATGAGGAAGAAAATAACAAATGCACAACTGCAAACAGAACTAGTTGAAATTTTGAAAAACATGTTTTTACCATCCAAAAAAATGATCAAAGAACAGATAGAATGGCTTATAGAGCATAAATATATGAAAAGAGATGAAGATAACATAAATGTTTTTATCTACATGGCATGACTGATAAGTAACGAATTTCATGGAATCGCAAAACAAGTTATTGTGGCCACATTCTGGTCATTTTGAGGCAGCGTTGTCAAGCTATTTGCCAAGCTGTGGATGTGCAATTGGAGAAAAATGATTGTGCATGAAAACGATTTAATTTATTCAAAATAGTACACATGTTTGATTGCCTATTTCTGTATTAATAAAACTTCCACCAGGCTGCTCATTTTCATCAGTCATGACATCTCTCTTCAATTTGATAAAAATTACTTTTTTATTATTGTTGTTTGTAAAGATGAAGAGTAATAGAATTGTTTTAGGAAGATTTATACTTTAAGAAATAATGTAATATTTTTAATTTATGTTTAAGAAATATTTGTTTATTTTGTTGATTTTTTATAAATATGAAATAGAAACGTGTTGTAAAGACTTTTTTAGAAATAAGTTATTTTGGAATAATTTATTTAAAAATAGCAATTTTTATGTTTTTTTTTTTTTTAAGTCTAATAAATTTTGAAATGTACATTTTATTCATTTTTAGCTTTCATTTTCTCCACAGTTCAAATCTAGTGTTATAATTTCTGGAATCAAAAGAATAAGTGTTGAATTTCCAAATCAAAGTTGTGAAATCTTTCAAATAATTTTAATAGATAATGCATTGTGCAGTATTACTTGTATCATTCAAGCTTGAGTCATTTTAAAACTGAGCCTCCCTTTAAAAATGTTTTTTTAATTTAAAACTTTATTAAGGGAATGATTGAAATTTTATTTGTATATGAAATTGACACATAGAATTTTTTCATTTGTGTGATTAAAACAGCCATATTCAGTGTTATCATTTATCTGTATTTATTGAACTTTTGTTGTAAATAATCTTTTGACTTAGGTGTTTGTTGATCTCTTACTGAATAGATTCATTTTCATATAAAGTATGAAAAAGAAAATGTAGTATTTTTGACAAATATGACATAACATAACTGTGCTGTGACAAATCAGATATTTAATACTTTCTCTTCTTTATGCAATTTCAATTGTAACAGGGTTCTTATAAAATAAATAGACAATAAGACTTCTTCGCACACCATAAATTTTAAGCCAGCACAACCGGTTTCGAAAGGACGTAGCCTTCCTTCATCAGGTGCAAAAAAACACGTGCTACTGCCTTGGAGGCAAAAGCAAGACTGTCTTGCTTTTGCTTCCAAGGCAGTAGCATGCGTTTTTTTGCACCTGATGAAGGAAGGCTACGTCCTTTTGAAACCGGTTGTGCTGGCTTAAAATTTATGGTGTGCGAAGAAGCCTTATTGTCTATTTATCGTTTGTACACCAGTTTTGCATTTAGTTTTAGGGTTCATATTAGTGTGTGAGAATATGAGTTTTTCCCATTTCCTCTCTTAAAAATTTTTTATATTGGGAGAAATCCGCTCACTTTTCAAGGATCAGCTTAAGAAAATTTTTAGTCTGAAGATAGACATTTCATAAAAATCGATGCTGTTAAAATGATTTTTTCATCAAAATCAGCAAGTTTAAAGATTTCATAAAAATCAGCAAGCGTAAAGCTGGACCCTTAAATAATAAAATAAAATAGATGAGAAATGTTACATATTTTGCTGATCAAATGAAACACAGAAAAACAGAACATTTGTCAATTTTATACACAAAAGATCCTTTATTCTAGGAATCGGCTATAAAGAATGTGCAAATTTCGTTGATTAGCTGTGTAATAATTGTCTATTTCAGTGATTAACAGTGGGATATATATATCTCAATTAAATGTGATTAAATTCAAACTTTACCATTGAACTGCAAAGTTAAAAACTATTAGCAAATTATAACTCTGAAAATAGCTTTTTTTTTTTTTTTTTTTTTGCCTAACCTTTTTTCTGTTATCACTTTCAATTTAGATATCTTGCTTTGTTTCTGGATAAAGGTGAGAAATTCTCACCATATTTTTATTTCTGATGAGAACCCTGAATTATAAGCCTATTTATTTATTTTTATTTATTTATTTATTTATTTTCCTAACATCATTTTAAATGCAATCATAAATAATTTATCTTATTAAGTTATTTTTATCAGTGTTCATTAGATCATAGGGAGCTATATTCAAAGCGAGACTTGGAATGAACCTTGTTTTACTGTATAAATATACTGCATAAAGAAGTTCGGGGTGGGGGCCCAGAGGAATTTCTGTTTTTTTAAACTTTAAAATAAAAAAATAATGCAGATTAGATTCATTAAATTAAAAAAAAAAAAAAGTTTGTTGTAAAAAAGGGATTTGTTTTTGTAAATTTATGGATGGGATGGGAGAGTGGATAATATTAGTATAAAAGATTTACAATATTTTCAAGAAAAGGTGTTAAAATGAAATAAAAGAATGTGCACATTGAATAATAAAAATTATAATCAATAATAGCATTGGCACTATCGCATATTAGATATGGCTGAATATAATTATAAATTCTGGTTTCTGCTAAATATAACTTATATTAAAATTTTATAAAAACAATTATTACACATTTTTGTATTTTACATTTATCTATGCAACAAACCTAAGATATGCTACTATAAAAATATATGTTATGAAACATTGTTATTAAAAAAAAATCATATAAAAATTTGAATAAAAAATAATTTTCTTGTATAATTGGTTGACATTATTCATTATTAGTCATTACATTTTGAGACATCACCTATTATATTATTATATATGTAACTTTTTGCAATTATTCAGGTCATATATAAATTTGTCTATATGGAACTATATTTAAAATAAAGTTACAAATTTAACCATTGTATACAATAAAATCCTATTAAATCAAAACACAATGGAATAAAATGAAATTCCTGTTCTATGATTAGATTTTTTGCAGTTGCATGTCTATTATTTATTTATTTATTATGTCTAAAGGGACTATATTTTCTATTACTATGCAAATTTCAGTCATTATTTGACTCATAGTGTAATTTTTATCTTGCAAGGAAATGTCACAACATGGAAAATTCAGTTCGGAGCGAACTTGCACAGAATTACATTATATTATGAAGGTAACAATGCGTTAAAGCTGTAGCACACAAGCCAAACAATCTTGAGAAAAAATCCTTTAAAGTTTCAATAGCTGTTTAACCCTTTACAGTGCACTACCCTTTAAAGTTGGAATTTCAACAAAAAAAAGTTGCAGACTATCTACTTAGGTCTAAAGGAGTACACAGTTATAATTTTGTAAAGATAGTACTTACCGTTTTGAATCTGTGGGTGCTCCATCAGCGGGAACACTGCGCCACTAGAGCTCTGAAAAGTGCGTCTAAGAGCATCACAGTGAAGCGCGTAAATGAGTAGAAGATTTTGCATATGAATTAAAAAACACTGTATTATACTTGTGTAGCAGATTTAGCATGACCCATGGTGCATCACGGGGAGGCCTGCTACTCTACACCCCCTCACCCCCCTTCCCCCCCCCCCCCCCAAAAAAATAAAAATAAAAAATCTTAGCTATATGATTTTTTATGAAATAATTTGATATTTACAGTTAGAATACATATATACAAGTCCTATGTGCAAAAATATTTACAATTAGTCTATTTTTTAGCTTCATGAAATTTTTGGAAGCACGTCACACTCTTTTGGTAGAAGCACAACCCAACATTGCAGGTTTTGCACATGAAACTAGTTTTGTGCATTCTTTTTTTTTTTTAATAAGCAAACAACCCTCCCTCACAGCATCTGATAGCTTGACGTCATGCCCTGCAAACAGAGGAAAACAGAGCACGTAAACACAGCTATCTTCTCTCCTTATTGTTTTCGGCTGCATAATATGAAAAATGCTAGTGTAGTAGTGTTCCAGGAGATGGAACACCTTATTTTATTCAACAATTCCTCGTATGTTTCCTGTATAAAAAATTAAAAATAATATAGAATAAATAATTTAGAGTACAGCCAATGATATAACATAAAAATCTTTTTTCAAGCAATCTTTTTTGTATCACAAAAAAAAAAAAAAAAAATATGCAAAATTTCTTGTAAATACGAGGATTTAAAATAACACGTCCCAACTAAATATCATGGATTGCCTTGTGTAGTGGTGCCATCTATGGATGAAAAGGAAAGTTGAAAGTAAAAAATAAACCTATTTGTATGCATTTGCAATTGAATTTAATGGTTGGAGAAGCTAGCGAAGTTTGGTGTTCCATGTAGTGGAACACTGAACGGCAAAGGGTTAAGCGCAAGTTATTGCGACAAAGAGTCAATGCTCCAGTGGTGTATTTGGTAGCATGAGCGGGTGCAGTCTTTCAGGCCTCTGGCCCAAAATTACCTAAGGATAACTTTTTAAAGAAAATTATTTATCTAAACATTTTATTTTACTATTTTAATTTTTTTTTTTAAATAAATAAAGCTAAAATTTATTTTTTAAGTTATAAAAAATTATAAATGTTACAAATGGAAAAATATAATAATTATAAAACATGTGTATATTTTTAATTAATTAAAATTAGGTAATTATTATTTATTAAATTTTACATCCATCCTTACAACATGTTTCAACTGCAACTTTAATAGCAAAATAAATTAATAACTAAAGAGGTAAATAAACAAAATCATGAATCACTACATACAATAAAAGATGTGTGTGTATGTCCATCGTTTTATAGTCAAATAGCTGATTACAATAGCTACATAATTTTGTATGGAAGTCCGTATTGACTTCTCTTGATATACCTCAAAGCTCAATTTCTCAAATTTTGATTTAAAAAAAAAATTAATCAACATCTCTAAGTTTCAGAAATGATCTTCTTTAGAGATAATGTAAAAGTAAAATGACTCTCTGTGGCTCATTAGCGCAATTGGTTAGAACGTCAGGTTGATGATGCGAAGGTCATGGGTTCGATTCTACTATTTAAATCCTGGTTTGAGCTTTCTGTATCGATTTTACTATGTTTATTTTACATAACTGTTTTTAATTTGTGAATATTAGTGAACAGATAAAAAATTATTTCTTGCATATAAAATAAAAAAGCAAGTAAATATCAAAGAAAAAAATTGTTAATTAATATTTAAAATCTAGATTTAAAGATGTCACATATTTTGAACATTTGCTTGCCCGAGATCTATAGTTTTTCAAAAAGCTGAATTGATTAGACAAGAAATTATTTAGTTTATTTGAATAGTAATTATATATACAGTTGAAGTTTTTATTTCTCTATAATATTTTTATTTTTCTATAAATTAAAAAACAAATTTTATCACTGTTTTAAAAATAAATGCATTTAGATAAATAATCGATATAAATAAAAAGAAGTGTGTGTGTGTGTGTCTGCCTTCTGCAACTCAGACTACTGATCACAGAGCTACAAAACTTTGTAGAGGGCTAGCTTGGACCCTGTAGGACCTTATAGGGATTTTTTCTATTTTCAAATTTGAATTTTTTTAAATTTTTCTTTAATTTTATCCATGGACTTCTCATTTTTATATATATATTTTTTTAATTTGTTCTTTTATATCAGTCATCATGTATCTTAGAAATGGCTATGAAACTTTTTATTTATTTATGTATTTAATTCATTTATTCATTAGAAGACAAAATTTTTTATATTTATTGCATTGAAATCAAATCGTAAAAAGTAGAAAATATTAAACATATTAAATTTTAATTTAAAAAAACTATAAGACTTATGTTTATGAATCATTTTTATAGTATAATAACTTTTTATTTTCCATTTATTTAATTAACTCCTTTGAAAGGGTTTTTATAATTATTTTATTTATTTATTTCTGATTTTTTTATATTGGTCAGAATGATATGGTAATATAGTGTAAAGAGCAATTGCTATAAAAATATGGGGGTTCAAAAATTAAAATATTTAATAGATGCTAAGATATACTCATTTTTAAAAGCATAATTCTTGAATAATAGAAGATCCACCTGTCACTGATAAATACTGATTGATACCATATTGAAGTGCCCGTGAAAAACTTTTCTGCAGGCAGTTGGAATCTGCATACCATGCAGTGCTGGTGGGTAAAGCGCTGTCATAGGTAGCTGGTACCTGAAGCAAGGTTTAGAGCAATTTCAATTTTTTTTTTTTTTAATAATGTGATAAAAAAAATTAGTGATTCAATTCTTTTGTAAGTTTATTTAAATATAGTGACCAGCAAAGCAGGCACAGCCTGCTAGTTAATAATAATAAAAGGAATTCTCCATATACAGCATCATACAGAAGATCTCCACACGCTTCTCAAGTACGCCAGTGGAACATCGACTCTTTATTGCAATTACTGAAACTTAGACTTTTTTCTCAAGATTGTTTGGCTTGTGTGTATTGCTTTAGTATGTTGTTACCTTTATAGTATACTATAATTCAGCACGGGTTTGTCTCAAACTGAATTTTCCATTTTGTGACCTCTCCTTATTAATGTAGAATTGGCCGTTTTGTTATGTTCTATTGTTTCTCTATATTCTATTGTATTTTCTCTGTCATGGTCTTATCTACATTACAAGAGTTTAAATCTCATTTTTTTTAAAAAGCTTTTTAAGAAATCAAATAAAAACATAACCTCATATATAAATAATTTCAGACCTGCCAACAGTTATGATTTTACCATATTTAGTATGAAAATATAATTTGACCATAAAAAAGATATGATTTTTAAAATTTATTAGTTTGTCTATTTTATTTTACACATGGGAAAATTCTCTAATAAATATATTTATCTTGAATAAATGTATCATTTTTATAAGTTTATTAAATATTTCCAACTTTCCTCTCTACGCTACAATTCAGCGATCCCTGTAAAAAGTAGGCGATATCCTCGGAAACCAGTTTGGGTTTTATAAAACCTCTCTTCTCCTCTCTCCTTTATCAGTACTTTTCGGTGATCTTGGGGGGGGGGGGGGGGGGGGGGGGTTCTTACTGGATCTTACAGAATCTGGTCTTTTTAGAGAATGTTACAATCAGAAATTTTCAACTGAGTTTCTTAAAAAAAAAGCAAAATCTGCTACTTACATTGGGCTAAATAAAAGTTAGATCTGCCTTTGTTTATGTGATTTTTATTATTTTCTTTGTTTTAATATATTGCTTTTAATTTCAGTGTTATGTTTCCTTTTCAAAATGTAGAGCTTGATATAATGAAATTTTATTTAGAATTAATACTGAATAGTTTCAAGATTTTGCTGTAAGGTATTTTTAAAAAAAATTCTTTTTTTTTTTTAAATTTTATAACCATGAAAAAGTAAGTACAATTACAGTAGAGCGCCGATTATCCAAACACGTCGGGACAGACCCTAGTTCGGATAAGCAAAAGTTTGGATAATTGGACAGACAATTTAAGGATATTGTGACAATAAAAAAACCTTCATACTTTATCTAGGCTTAGGACTGGCAGCACCAATTTGTGCTGGCCTGTTTAAAAATAAAAATTTATTGAACTAAATAACAAATATCATAAATGTTATTTTGAAGTTGTCTGATATATTTATGATCATCAGAATGGACGTTTATGCTCAATTTTGCTTTATTCTGCCATGTTAAGTAAATTCCAAATAACTTACGAAATTTTTAAATTAAAAAATTCGTAGTCAGGGATGTTTATGCCACTATCTTATATAATATTTTTAAATATTATTATCATTTACGTTTATTTATATATATATTTTTAACTCTAGAGATTATATTTTAATTATAATTTAAGCAAAAAAGCCTTTGATGGCTGCTTGCCTTAAAAAAGACATTCTTTTCAATGCTGCCATATCTCAAATTCTTCTTAGACATGTTAATTGAATAGGGTCTGCGTCGTTCTGCCGTTAGAGTAATTTCATAGCTGTTTCCAAACATTCAAAGGCGAAAAATAGGCTTTTCGGATAATTGGAAGTTCGGATAAAGAGAAATAAATAGAGAAACAAACTGTTCAGATAATTGGAAATTTAGTTAATTGGAGTTTGGATAATCGGCGCTCTACTGTATATATATGCTGTTGATTATATGTTTTGTTTTTACCATCTCTTTTTTTTTTTAACGCTACTTTGTTAGAACGTATTTTTCTGTTGAAAGTAGAGTTCTTTGCTTTAGAAGATTGGCAGGTCTGTAAGGTTATTATAAAATACTGCCTCATCTTTTTAAAACTCCACCTGCTCAAATGATGTTCAAATTCTCCAAAGTAGCTGAAGATAAAAGTGTTTGTGCATGTACATGGAGGGAAGGGAAGGGTGATTAGATATTTAAAATTCAGGCTTTTTTTCAATAATAAATTGTTCAGAGAATTAATTTGCAACATTTAAAATTTTCAAAATTTATTAAAATATTCATAATGCTGTAACTAAATAAATGTATTAAAATTTTAGTTTTGTTTATTTATATGTATATTTATTTATGAACATAATGTCAAAAAATAATAAACCTTTTTAGTTTTTTTTTTTTTTTTATGTACATTTTTGTCTTTTAAATTGAGGTTAAAAAAAAAAAAAAAAACTTCATGAAATAGAATTAAAAAAAAAAAGAGTTAATACATAAAATAGAATTCATAAAGGTTAACTCATAAAATAGAATTTTGAAAGGTTCTACTTCATGACACAGAATTTTGAAAATTTCTACTACATGAAATAATTTTTTTATAATTTTTTGTAAAATTAAAGTTTTGTGAAGGGGCCCATTTTTCACATGAATTAATTTTTGTACATAGTCTCATAGGGAATTTCACTATGATGTGAGGGAAGAAAAATAAATAAATAAAATACGATAGGTTAATCATGGTTCATGAAAAAAAATGTATGTGCCGATTTCAATAACTAAAGATTTGTAAAGCTAATATTGGTGAATAAGCAAGGCAACAAGGTTTTTAATATGTATGTATATATGTAATAAACTAATGAAACTTACAGTAAATTAGAAAAGAAAAAATTATGTATATTTTGACTGTTTTATTACACAAACAGATGTAATTGTTACACTTTGAGTAAATATAATATATGCTTTTTACCTGAATATTTAAATTGAAAAACAGTTTTTGTCCATAATATAAGTTTAATAATAAAGTATTGCCCATAATATAATAAAATTTTTCTTATATGCAATTCTTACTTAGAATATTATTGGTAACCGTTGTTATTAAGTTTCTTGGTCTTTAACTTTCCAGTTGTAAACTCTTGCCATATCTAATGCTAGTTAAGGTTTAATGTTAATAGAAAAACAAATTACAAAATAAATAAAATGAGATATAATCAAAATAGTAATGTAAATATACACTGCTCGACATTGAAAATGAAACACCAAGAAGGAATGATATTAACATAATGAAAGTACAGTACTTAAAGCAGCGACCTCTGTGAGCAATAACAGCACTTATCTGCCTAGGCATTGAATAGAACAGCGATTGGATGACATGTACAAGTAGAGCACTTCATGAAGTTTTAACACGATACCACAATTCATCGATCGAAGTTACTGGTGAGTGGTGGGGGGCCAGTCGCTTTTCAACGATTAAACAGTCATTTTCATTGGTGCGAGATCAGGAGAACATTCTGACCAGAGCAACAGTCGAGCACATTCGGCATCAATGAATGTCCAGACAATATGGACAACTTGCGGTCATACATTCTCCTGCTTAAATGTTGCGCTTCGAAGGCCTTTAACATAGGGCAGAGCTATGGGTCTTAACTCGTCAGAAATGTAATGGCTGGTATTCAGAGTGGCGGGAATGAAAAAAAGAGGTGACCGGGACGTGTATCCAATGGTACAACATACCATCAATCCAGGTGGCGACTCAGTATGCGGCTACCAAAATTATGATTACTCTCAAAACTGCATCACTGATATGGGCGCCATTAATGTGTGATCAACGATGAACCTGGACGCAGGAATGGCGTGAAGTCACTTTTCAGACAAATCACAATCCTGTTTACAGCATCAAGATTGCCTTATCCGTATTTAACGGCATTATGAATAATGCACATTGCCAGCTGGGATTTGACATCATCATACTGTCCATCATTTGCAATGATGTTATGGGTTTCCATTGGATACACGTCTCGATTACTTCATGTTCGTATTCCTGGCACTCTGAACAGCGACCATTGAATTTCTGATGAGTTAAGGCCCGCCCCTCTGCCCTGTATTCGAGGCCTCTGTAGTGCAAAATTTAAGCAAGATAATGCACGACCCCAAGTTGTTTGTATTGTCCGGACCTTCTTTGATACAGAATGTGTTCAACAGTTGCTCTGGCCAGCGCGTTCTCCTGATCTTGCACCAATGAAAATGACTGTTTAATCATTGAAAAGCGACTGGCCCCCCACCACTCACCAGTAACTTCGATTGATGAATTGTGGCATCGTGTTATAACTTCATGAAGTGCTCTACCCATACATGTCATCCAATCGCTGTTCGATTCAGTGCCTAGGCAGATATGTGCTATTATTGCTCACAGAGGTCGCTGCTTTATGTACTGTTTTCTCAGTACATATTACTCCAAATTTCCTGAAATTTTAATCAATTGTTCTTCCTACTATAATGTATGTGTCCAACAAATTTCATTCCGTGATTATCATTCCTTCTTGGTGTTGCATTTGCAATTTCGAGCAGTGTATATTGTAGCCCCCCCCCCTCCCAATTAAGTAAATAAAATATATACACACTGATAATGTGGGTTGCGAAGAATACATAGCCTCCCTAACGAGTGCAGTACCCTTTCTCTTTTCCTTCACTTCACAGTGGCTAAATGGTATAGCAGTACTGGTGAGAAGTAGTCGAGATACAGCACAAATGAGTCGAAAGAAAGAAAGCGGGGAGAAGACGGCTGGCCATGACAAGATCAAAATGTTTGCTATATGTGTCCAATTGAATTTCCTTTCCAGGATGAAGTATAAGACAGTTGATTCAATAACAGAAGATGGTTATTGCTAATAATTAAACTCATTATCCATCTGTATATATTATGTACATAATATTTTTTTATTATTTCAACTTAACCTTTAAATTAAAACTGATAAACCTTATAATAGTTACTTTCCTTGAAAGAAACAGTGTCCATGTTCTTTTAATTAAAGATTTCTACGATAATATCTTTTATAATATGACTTGTGCTCTAAAATATAAAGTAGCATAAAAATGCTAAGAGGAATTTTTTATCCTCTATATAAGTAAAGCAAAGAGTTTGTCGGCGGAACACATCCGGGCAGACCACTCCTATTTTTCATTGGTCTAGATTTAACTACTTTCGTAATGAAAGTCGGCCATTTCTTTTAGTAAAAACTGATGACTTTTTTAAATGATACTGCATAGATGTTATACCTTTTTAAAAGAGCTCTAAAATCTGTTCATTTTTTGTGTGGATACTATGAACATCAAGTTATTAGATTTAAAGGATAAGGAAAGGATTTAAAGGCTGCAAAGTTTCACAATGCGATATCATTCAATTGCATTTATCTTAAAATAAGAGTCTAATATTAAACAAAAAACAGTATAATATTATAGAATAATGAATAACTTTTTAAAAATTATCAGTTTTGAAGTTCTAAGAGCTACAGTTTTTAAATACAATGTACTTATTTCCCTTACATAATCCATGAAATTTGTAAACAATTGTTGATTCATTCTTGAGAATCATTCACATAAGACCATAGAGCATTGTGGCAAAAAGAGTGCAAAACAGAAGAGATATTTTATTTCTAATACGTTATTTTGGCTTTTTGACCTTAGAAATTTTTTTTAATTATGCCACAAAGCTCAAAATTTACATACATATTTTTAGTCAAAATTTATTTCCATTCAGTATTTAATTTCAGTAATTATTTAACCATAATAGGAACTTTATCAACTCAACTTCTACTGTTTGATCAAATCTCCGGGATTTTCAAGTGCATGTGTTAAATGCACATACGTGAAATTTGAATTTATTAAAAAATTGTTTTCGATTTTCAAGTGCTGTAAAGTAGAGAAGTTAACAAGTACGAAATCATTTTGTTTCATCACTGTATTAGTTAGAATAATTTTATTTCATAATATATAAAGAGGAAAACTTTGTTTGTATATGGAGGGTAATTTCTGGTATTACAGAACTGATAAAAAAAAAAAAATCACTAATCAAAAGTTACATTATCCCTGAGTGCTGTAGGCTATAATTTATTTTGAAAAATTTTTTAATTTGAAATTTCATTATGTTAATTAAACTCCCCACAAAAGTTATAAAAAAAAAGTACCATAATTTCATGTATATAACCTGCGACGGAAGGTAGCCCGCAGCATAAAAAATTCATTTAAAAATAATTATAACCGAAAGATACCCCGCACTTCTAAAATCACATGGTCGGCAAACACTCTTTATAATTTCAATACTAATTGCTATTATTTTAATAATAAGTAGGAAAAGATACAAATAATAAGCAAATATACAAATAAATATAAATAATAAACAAATAAATTTACTTACCTATAATGAAAAAGCAAATAATCATAACATAGTATTAATCTTTCTCTCTATATAAATTACTATGAACTGGAGTAACTTCTAATGATTAGCACCTTTATTCAATTTATAAGAAAATTATAGATTAATAATAAATTTATTTACAAAATTCTTTCAAATCCATCAAAATTGGATTCTTCCGTATCAGAATTAAAATGTTGCAATATTGTTTGGGACAGTTCGTCTTCATCATCCGTATTATCCTCCTCATCAAATTCCTTTTCACTGTTCTCAATTTCATCATTATTATTCGTTAATAATCGAGACTTCCAGGGAAAAAAAAAAAAAAAAAAGAGACTGGTGTTGATTTTCTCGTTGTTCGCAATAGATACCCTGCACCGGATGATAACCCGCGGGACATACAAAGTCAGGTTTTCTTTATAGATTATCCGCGGGTTATATACACAAAATTACGGTAAGCAATTTTTAGTTTTTATTTATAAAATGATATAAAAACAGTAATTAAATTCTTTTGAAAATTCATTTAAATACAGTGACCAGCAAAACGGACATAGCCTGCTATACAAAATAAAGTATATAATTGTAAAAGTAGTTGCAATAGGTGGTTTTGGCTCAATTACCCAACATATGCTTGCTTTTAGAGCATACTATATTCATGATAAGAGCAGCAAACTCAGTCGATCACCCAACACACTTGCAGACTGAAATACTCCACCTACCCTTTCCCTTGTTTCAATACATTTTCCTCATCCTAATTTATACACAATACTGCCAGTTTTGTATTTTGGTTTTTCATGCCATTTTATGCTATTTCCAAAGCAATAACCCTCAAAATCCAAATTTATGCGAAATATTGTGCTATTCTGCCATATTTAAAAAAGCTTTTAATTTTGAAATAACTTGCAAAGCTTTAAATGTTGGAATATTGATTTTCATTAATGTTCATTAGTAGCATCATAAATGATATTTTAAAACTAGCCTGACTTATTTTCAATGAAGATAATCTAATATACATTTATGTGAAGTTTTACCCTATTCTGTCATGTTTGTAAATTGTAAATTTTCAATTGCTTACAAAGTCTTAACGGCCCTCTTCACTTACTGTCGCCGGAAGCCCAAGCCAATGTTATTTTATGCGAAATTTTCTTTACTTATAATCATTAACTAATACCTATTTTTAGTTCCCCATCATACTATAGGTATGGGGAACTTACGTAATCGTGAAAATTTTTTACCTCAGTTTTTTGACGTTTTTACACGTTTTCAGGTGTGAGGAATCCGAAAATGACAAAATTTGTATGGTGTCTGTCTGTAGGGTGTCTGTTAGTGTGTTAGTCCATTAGTTTGTTAGTCTGTGTACACGATATCTCAAGAACAAATTGTCGCAGAGAGGTCAGATAAGTTTTAAAAGATTACTTTTGACACTGACAAGAACCCTATTCATTTGCAACATTCGAATTTAAAAACTTCGTAAGTTATTAGAAATTTACGATTTTCTTAACATGGGAGAATAGGACAAAAATTGACTTAAATGTGCATTAAATGGAAACTTTTTACTGTAAAAATGTCAGACCAGTTTTAAAATATCAGTTTTGATGCCGGAATGAACATCAGTAACTATACATATGCTACTTTGAAAATTTCGCAAGTTATTGGAAATTTACGAATTTCTTAACATGGCAGAATAGAGCAAAATTTCACATAAACGTTAATCTTGAGGGATATTTTCGTCATAAAGATGTCAAACCACTTTCGAAATATTATTTAGGATACTGGCATGAATATCATAGACTGTGATTTTTCCAATTTAAAAAATCCGTAAGTTATTTGGAATTTACGATTTACTTAACATGTCAGAATAAGGCAAAATTGAGCATAAACTTTCATTTTGAGGATCATAAATACATTAGACAACTTCAAAATTACATTTATGATATTTGTTTGAACATGATTGAATACAAATATTCTAATAGGAAAATTTTGTAAATTATTCGTAATTTACGATTTTACCAACATAGCGAAATTGTAAATTTTTCATATAAATATGAATTTTGAGGATTATTGCATTGGAAATAGTAGCATGAAAACTAAAAAACGGAATTGACCCTGATAAAATAAATTAATAGATTATAATAAGTAAAATATATCGAAGTGAAAGGTGGATAGCCTATTAGGCGGGGATTTTATTCTGTCACTGTATCAAGCTTTGGTCAAATTCATTTCTTTTAACATAATTATAATATGTCTCCCACTAGAAATTTATGAGAACATAAATATGATGGGGAACTGAGCAGAGTCCACCTATGCCAACTAGTTAAATTCTGTTTTCACCTTCAGAAAATTCCCAACTGTTAAACTGACACACCTTTTTTAAAAACATACTTTTTTAATTTTTATTATTTTATTTTGAAATTGCAAAATGAAAAATTTCACATATTGAAAATTTGTATTTTACAGCATCAAAATAAAATATTAAAAATAAAAAAAATACATTTTTAAAAAAGGTGCGTCAATTGAACAGTTGGGAATTTTCTGAATGTGGAAACAGAATTCAAAAATATGTATTAGTTAATGAGTTATAAGTAATGAAAATTTTCCATAGAATAACATTAGCTGCAGCGACGGTGAGTGAAGAGGGCCCTTAAATTAGAATGTTGAAATTTAATAGGATTCTTATTAAATTCTATGCCACTTTAAACTGTAGTTTATTTTTTAGTGTATTTGTATTCAAAAGCTTAGGGATACTGTCAGTGAATATTTTGTAGTACATACTTTTTTTTTTAAATATTTTATATACAATACTGGATACATGCATTTTTTAATACATACTTTATTGCACATATTAGATACAATATTGTTAATTTTCATAATAAAGTAAATCATCAAAGAAAAAAAAAGTTAATTTCTTTTAATAAATCATACAAACAAAAATATTTATATTTGTTGTTAAAAAAAAAAAAAAAAAGGTCTGAACATTTAGGCACATACTGAATTTTTCCTGTCTAAAAGCTTATTCAGTTTTTGGTAAATAATAACATAATAAAAAGATCTTCAGCCTAAAATTGCACTAGAACTGTGTAACAAAAGAATGTATAAACATGCGTAAAACATTATGTAAATATTTTTACCACTCAAATTTGAAAAATTCCAAACATTAAACATACTCATTTAAATACATTTTTTAAACCTTTAATTCCCATGACTTGTTTACAAGAAAACACCTCATTTATTTATTTATTTTTTTTTAAGCTGATATTACTAATTTTTATTAAAATCACACAATCAACTGTGGAAGAAAATCATATTTATTGAAATTTTATTTTTCCGACTGAGTGAAAATAATGCCTCCCAGTCCAGGCATTATTTTCACTCAGTCGGAAAAATAAAATTTCAATAATATTACTAAGCTCAAATATTCCTTATTTAAGCTAAAGGAATATATGTACATATATATTTCTTTTACAAAATTTATTATATTTATTATTTAGTGTTTGAATTGCTACTTTGCAGAATGGCGTTTATATTAATTTATTACATGCAATAACAAAAAAAGTTTTATACTTACGCTTTGGACATAATTTTTTCAAGACACTATATTTACAGACACTTAAAAATATTACTTCAATGGCAAACAATTGCAAGGGGGGGGGGGGGGTGGAAAGACATGAGCAGAAAAAAAAATATGAGCACAGTGTTGTCAACAAAAATATATTAATCTTTATTGTATTGACTTTATATGGAAATAAATAACGTGCAAAAATATCATTGTTCATGGTTAGAAAAAAAAAAAAAAAATTTAAACGTCTGTCACCTACAGGTGACTCTGGAAATTGATAAGTTAAAATACATTCCTATGGTTTCGAAACAAAAGTCTCTTTCTGTAAAATTTTTAAATTAATGTAGGAAAAAGAATGATTGCATTTTTTTCTCTCCTTAAAAGAACTGAGTTGAAAACAGTTCTAATTCTATTGCATTAATGCCTTTTCTAATATTAGAAATCTATACAAATTTAATAGATTAATTTTTAAAGAAATCAGCCTAATAAAATGCAGTATAGGTACATGCATATTTTAACTGCCAACAAACTTAACAAACATAAAAAAAAAAATTATAATATATATATATATTTTTTTTTTTCAGAAATTTAAAAACTTTAATTTTATCAGAATTTTTAACAGTATTTATAAATTTAGTTATTTTTCTCTGAAAGGATACTAACTTCTATAGTTGTTAATTGTTTTTGTAAAAATTCCAAGTCTTTTTCAAGTTTTTTAACGGCTTCTTTAGCAGTTTTTAAATTTTCATTCAGAAGATCTTCAGCTTCTTGTAGATCATATTCTATCATTGCATTTGCCTGAATGTGTATAAGCAGAAATTAATTAATTATAACAAAAAATCAAGCAATATTTTAATAAATAAAAACAAATATATTATTTTGAATGTTATTTTTTAAAAAGTTACAAAATTATAGTCTTTTTAAAGCTCACAGGGAGAATTTAGTTCATTTGGAAGAATATTAGCTCTCAAAATGTTATAAAATATTATAAAATGTTAAATCAAAGCATAGCTGGCCTTGAATTTAATAATATATTTTTTGATAAATTCTTTAATTTTCAACCAAATTCAGAAATGCTTGGACTGCAAACTAATAATCACTATTTATTGCCAATTTTTATTTTTTGTTAAAATCGATTGGAAATTCACAATTTTTAAGAAAAAGCTTTTTTAGATTCCAGTATAAAAACTATATGACTTACCATTTAACATGAGTTGGAAGTATAGTCTAGCATCAGGTCAAATTGACTGAAATTTTTTTTCCTGTGGGTCGGATGCAGGTTTGGATCAAGTTTAGTTTTCAATGAATCAGATCAACTTAATTTTTTTTACATAATAAATATAATAAAACCTATCTTTACTTCGTGGCTGTTCTGAGATCTTTCAGCGCCGGGCACCCGGGCCTCTTCAGAGAACGTTATCACTGTGCTGGAGATTTGGACTTCTGGATGCTATCCAGAAGTCCAAATCTCCAGCACAGTGATAACGTTCTCTGAAGAGGCCCGGGTGCCCGGCGCTGAAAGATCTCAGAACAGCCACGAAGTAAAGATAGGTTTTATTATATTTATTATGTATTAGTGTACTTCGTTTCTTTCAATTTATTTAAAGTATTAATTTTTTTTTTTTTTTCCATAATAAGCAGAAATTTCTTTAATATAATTATTGCTGTAAAACTGATATAAATATACTATGGTATATGCATGATTAAATATATGCGTACCCAAATTATTGTAATAAAATAAACATCCTTATCAGATAAAAGCAATGAACAAATTAGCATCAATATCTATACAGTGGAGGGGAAAGAAAAAAAAAAAAAAAAACTGCATTACTTGCAAAAAAGTGGAAAAATGTGAAAATTGTGATTTTCATGCATATGCTTTATGCAGTAGCGTATCCAAAAGGGGGGGGGGGGGCTGATAGGCTGCAGACCCTCTTGAAATTTTGTGGTCTTAAAAAATAAAGATTTTGAAGTCTTAAAAAATAAAAATTAAGAGTAATATGCAGGATTTCTGTACACTATGAAACATTATTGAACTTAACTCAGCCCTCCCGGAAATAAAATCCTGGATACACCACTGCTTTATGCAATAATGCTATTGTTATGATAAAGTACAGTTGTAGGATCAGTCTCGATCAAAATTTATTAGGAGTACACTTAGTTATTTAAAAAAGGTGAAAAATGCAATATTTAAGAAAATATTGAATAACGCAATAGATATACAAATTCTGTAGTTAATGTAATTCGTTCTACATAATGTGTCATATAACATACACTTAAATGTATATACACAAATGAGGACAGTGTTGCCAGATTTGTGGACTTTTTTATTCAACATCCACCATTAAATTTTTATTGCAACAGGTGCCTAATCACATCGACGATTAATCGTCTATTATGTATGTCAAATTTTACTTCTCAAAATTATTGGTGGTAGTTGAATAAAAAAGTCCCCAAGTCTGGCAACACTGCATGAGAATCACTTCAGTATTTAATAGATCCTGAGCTGTGATGACAGCCGTGCAGCAGTCTGGCATAGAAGATATCAACTTCTGATAGTGTAATCCTGGCTAATTTCATGGAACCAGACCCTAGTAATGCTTTCCTGCAGTTTTTTCTTTGTAGCAATTTTTGTGCCCATTGTAGACAACAATTTTGAATTGGATTCAGGTCAGGACTATTCTTAGTCCAGTCCAAAACATTAATGATAGATTTTTGTCAGATGGGCATGCACCTAAAGGTAGGAAATTGGAAGAAAATTATTTTTCCAATATTCGTAATAATATAGAGATTAAACCTCGAAATTAGGTGACAAAATCATTCATGAATCAGTCGATTACATTTACCGATTTCACTGTATGACAAGATGCTGAGTCCTGTTGATAAATGCAGTTTCCAGCAACTTTCAAATGATCCTGAGTAATTGGCTTTAAACACTCCTCCAAGATCTTTGTGTAAATGGATGCATTCACAATGGCTTAATGTGCACGGGAATAATGCAGTTCCCATATTTCTTTCATTTCAGTGAATTTTTACATATAAGATGGAAAGCATGGGCACTCATTGCGTATCGGAACTCACCAATGCATCTTTTCTGGAAAGCCAAAAATCCCTGAATTTTTATTTTCTTCCTTACCATTCTTCTCTTATGAAAAATACCTATATCTGTAATGTAACTTGACACACAAACTTTTTTTTTAAAAAATCTTTAATCAAATTTTTTAATTATAGACTAGTGCTTTCTCTCTTTCACTTTTTATGCAAAACCAGGAATTGTTAGAATTAACAATAAGGCTGAATATCACATAAGTGTGCATTTTGGATTTTTTAAAACTTTTTTTCAAACTTTGTATTTTAATATACTTGAAACATTTTATCCATGAAGCAATTTAATTAACAAAACCATTAAGATATATAACCTTTTACTTATCTTCACGTTACATCTTTGGTAGACTAGTTTCATCTGGGGCGCCCCAGCTTGGTCACTACCTTGCTTTGGTGTTCGAAACTGTGGTCTTCCTGTTTTCTTGTTCTTTTAAAGACTTTACGCCATTGGCGGTTAAGGATAGCACCCTCGTTGCCATTACAACTGTCAGAATTAGCTAAAATTTCAACAGACTCCCTGATCGCTGCGTATCCGTGGTTGTTGTAGTTGGCCAACTTTTTTACTTCATCAAATTTGATATTAATTTCTTCGTTTTTGTTTACTTGGGTTAAGGCTGTGGTTAATTTACCTGTTTTTATATCGTGTTTATGTTCTTTGATATGGGTTTTTATTTTTCTTTTTGTTTTTCCTATATAACATTTTTCTTTATCTTGTTCGTTATTGTATGGTATTTTATATATTCCTGCAGTTTCTAAAGGTTTAGTTTTATCTTTGTCACTTCTTATTAATTGAAAAATGTTAGGGTTAGGTTTTATGGGTACATTTACATTATGTTTTGCTGCAATTTTCTTGATTTTATTAGATATTCCACGGTCATAAGGTATGGAGGTAGTATATTTAAGCTTTGGTTTTTGAAAATTGTTGATTTCATTAAGAGTTTTTAATCTTTTTCTAAATAATTTATCTATTAATTTGTTAGAGTATCCTGCTTTTTGTGTGAATTGTTTTATATTTTTTATTTCATTTTTTAAAATTTTATTGTCTTTACAAATTACTATTGCACGGTTGATGTGGGATTGGATAGCATTGATCTTATATTTAAAAAGGGTTTTACTATTTTTATGGATTATTTCATTACTGCTATTGGGTTTTCTATAAACTTGTGTGGTTATTTTATTAGCATGGCGATTTTGAAATAATTTTGATAAAAAACTTAAAGAAAATTTTTTTTATTGGTTTCGTTTTGTTGATGACGTTTTTGCAGTAATAGACCAAAAAACAGATCCCATAGAAATTCTAAACATTTTAAATAAAATAGATCCAAATATTAAATTCACCTTAGAAGAAGAGAACAATAAACAGCTAAATTTTCTAGATGTCAATATCAGTCGCCATGCTAATAAAATAACCACACAAGTTTATAGAAAACCCAATAGCAGTAATGAAATAATCCATAAAAATAGCAAAACCCCTTTTAAATATAAGATCAATGCTATCCAATCCCACATCAACCGTGCAATAGTAATTTGTAATGACAATAAAATTTTAAAAAATGAAATAAAAAATATAAAACAATTCACACAAAAAGCAGGATACTCTAACAAATTAATAGATAAATTATTTAGAAAAAGATTAAAAACTCTTAATGAAATCAACAATTTTCAAAAACCAAAGCTTAAATATACTACCTCCATACCTTATGACCGTGGAATATCTAATAAAATCAAGAAAATTGCAGCAAAACATAATGTAAATGTACCCATAAAACCTAACCCTAACATTTTTCAATTAATAAGAAGTGACAAAGATAAAACTAAACCTTTAGAAACTGCAGGAATATATAAAATACCATACAATAACGAACAAGATAAAGAAAAATGTTATATAGGAAAAACAAAAAGAAAAATAAAAACCCGTATCAAAGAACATAAACACGATATAAAAACAGGTAAATTAACCACAGCCTTAACCCAAGTAAACAAAAACGAAGAAATTAATATCAAATTTGATGAAGTAAAAAAGTTGGCCAACTACAACAACCACGGATACGCAGCGATCAGGGAGTCTGTTGAAATTTTAGCTAATTCTGACAGTTGTAATGGCAACGAGGGTGCTATCCTTAACCGCCAATGGCGTAAAGTCTTTAAAAGAACAAGAAAACAGGAAGACCACAGTTTCGAACACCAAAGCAAGGTAGTGACCAAGCTGGGGCGCCCCAGATGAAACTAGTCTACCAAAGATGTAACGTGAAGATAAGTAAAAGGTTATATATCTTAATGGTTTTGTATTTTAATTTGAATTTTTTAAAATAAGTTCGTAAGTACATCTTAAATAAATTCTGAGTTTGACAGAGATCGATCATAATTTTTTAAAATTTTATTGAAATTTTTCAATAAAAATTTATAATTTTAATTATCTTATAAAATCAAAATTACCATTTAATTTTTTTTTTTTTTTTTTTTTTTGTGGTTCAGATTCATTAAAAAATACAAGACTTAGGCTTTTCTAAAAAGTTCTTCCCATTTTAAAAAATAAAATAAAATAAAAACCCCAAAATTTTTAAATTTAAAAAAATAAATAAAAAAAATTAAAAAAATTTAATTTAATTTTTTATAAACATAAATTATATCAATGGTAAATATCATAGACTGCATACCTCTTGACTATAAACTGGAAATAATTAGTTTACTTGCATTAAATTTTTAATTATAGCATTTAAAGATGTCAAAAAATGATGTCACTGAAATGACTGGTTTGTCACTGAAATGACAATGTTTGTCACTGAAACGACTGTTTGTCACTGAAATGACAATATTTGTCAAAATGACTATTTTTCACTGAAATAACATTGTTTGTCAATGAAATAGGACCATATAATATTAAAAATGGAACATATTAGAACAATAGAGAAAAGATTGTGAAGGGAAAAGAAAGAGCAATAATGAGAATATCAAGCAATTTTATTGTATTAAAATCCTTGTAGTTACAAGTTTAATGATTAACTGAATTAAATTCAGAAAAAGCATTTTGAACATTATTAAAATCTTCATCCTGAAGTTAAAAATATCTATTTGAAGCAGGTTCAGGAGAATTCCTAATTTTGCACAGAATATGTGGCACTTGAATTTCATGGACATCCTCTTTCTCAGGCCATGCAAACTTATTTTTTCTGCATCTTGCCATAAATGACACAAGTAAAACATTTTGAGTAACATTCTCAATGACACCTTAAAGGGGGCAAAAAAAAAAAATTAAAAGTTTGCTTTTTTAATTGTATCTTAATATTAATGTCGTATGTAATTTTTTTATATTTACCTGGATACCGGAAAGTACTTTAAATATTTAAATATAAAGCTTATCCTACACCAACAAATCTTTTAACTCAAAATAAAAAATTATTTAAATCCAGGGCTTACAAAATAGTAAATCTGCAACAAATGTCATTTTCGTGACGTCACAAAAATGACCGTCACGAAAATGACAGATCGTCAATAATTCGTTCTGTACAGAAAAACATGCTTTCACTAAGCCAATATCGTCACATTTCCTTCTTCTGGTCGTCATTCTATATTAAAATAAAACTTTGTTCTAAATTTTATAATAATATTTTTTTATTTTTTATGCATCTCGAAAATGACAAGCAATAAAAATATGCACAGCAGGTAAACAATAAAAATAATGTTAACTCTTACCTGTTTTTAATTTTCTTGAGATTTATTTTCTCCACATATCGTCAATGTTGATTTCTGATCTTAAACTTTAAAAAAAGTGAATGGTGGCACCATCCCTTGATGATATATGAAGTTATTTTCACGTGTCACGAAAATGACGTCAAGACTTGCATACAAGCATTTTAATTACTCATGCATGAAAATTAACGTAATTAAAAAGAAAAAAAAATTTCCTTTGAAAACAAATAGTTTTTTTTTTACAATAATTAACAATTATTATAATTATCATTTTATTTTTCTTAGTAAAAAACATACTTTGTATGTAAACATTTGGTCTTGGAGACAGTCACGAAAATGACGATTTTAAGGTTTAAAATTTTCTAAAAAATACTGAAATTGCTATAAACTCACATTTTATGATTGGATGCTTTTTTAAAAAGGTACTTCTAAAGAATAATAATAAAATTTTACAATTTATTTGCTTAAAATTAATAATAAAGGCCTGAAACACTAAAATGCACATTTATGTGATATTCAGCCATAAATGAAAGCTATTTGTGTTTTTATCTTTTAATGAGTGCCAAATTGTAACTATAATTCCTGGCTTTATGTATATTAAATGAAATATCAAAAATAGAAAATTAAATCTCAGTTTATTTCCAAAGAAGTAAACAGTTTACCAAGAAATTTCAGATGAAAAATAAGACTATATCTTGCTAATATTTATAAGATTTCATTTACGACTTCGAAAACTTGAGTAAAATTTTTTTTTAATTCATTGGTAGACTCGTAAAATGAGAGACAAGTACGAACATAAGTTCTGAAGAACATTAGTGTTCCCATACTTTTTTTTGTTAGAAATTAAGCCCTGTTCACAATTCCAGTAATAAATTTCTGGCTTCTAACCCTTTTGCTGGATATGTATCACTAGGCCAATTTGGCTTGCTGGTAGTAGTAAGCAACTAGTAGTTTGGTTTACAATAGATGTAATCTGGATGGTAAGATTCACTTTTATGTCTCCGAACATACTGTTTACCATCTGATCCACGTAGATTGAACTAAAATTCATTCAAAAAAAATTACTGAGTTTCACTGAGCCTTTGTCCATGAAATATTCTCTTTTGCCCAAGAAAGTTGATTCTGCAACTTTTTTTTTGTAAGTAAAGGCTTTTTCTTATGGTGTTACACATGCAGATCGCGTTCAACAAGGTGTCTTTGGACAGTTCATTGGTTTAATTGTTTGAGTGCAGCAAAGCTCTTGCATGCTTCTGCTAAGCTTTGATATAGGTCACCCACTGGCAATTTGTGATGCAGTTTGATGTATTGACACTTTTTACTAGTAACCTTTTCGTATCGAAACTTATTTTAGTGCTAGTGACTCATGTGTGTTTATCATATCGTGTTGGAAAAAAATACATAGTTATGGATATCTATGAAGTGGGAGGCCATATCAAGCCAAAATTTGGAGGTGTAGAACTAGGTATTATAACTGTCTTAAATATAAATTTTTGATATTCTATGGTAAATCATTTTTGAGTTATGGGAGATAAATATTCATTTCATAAATCCCTTTTACAATATTTTCTTAAAAACATAGACTATTTATAATAATTATGTAAAATAAGCATTTTACATGCCGGTAAGTTGTTTAATTTTGAAGTATAAAATATTTCAAACAAGTACTTACTCCTAAACATAGAATTACTTTTTCAGTTGGTGGGATAACAGTTTTTACATATAAATCATTGGAAATCATGATGTGCATGTCAGTATCTTCGTTCTTAGCCTAAAGGGAAAAAATTATATGTAGACTGGGTTTCAAAATGATATGAACACCAAATTTTTCAAGCATAAGAAATAAACAATGCCACAAAATAAACTTAAGACTTATCAACATTATAAATGGAACAAATAATTTTATTTTATACCATGGGTTCTACATCCCAGTGAATATCTTATAGAACTTTACTGACTCTCTATTGCATCAGTCTATGCTGTGATAGTTATTCCAGCTTTTGTAAGGTGGTCACATTTATGTTACTAGACTAGGTATTTCTACTGATAAAAACAAGTTCCATTTGGATGGTCTTTACCTCACAGCATAGCATTCATATTAGCATTAGCTTCCAAAGATAAAAGACATATTTTTCAATCATCAACAATGAGGGCGTACCTCTTATGGTATATCTTGCATTTTCTTCAAAAGATTAACTGAATATTTTGTCTGTAGAAAGACCACAAAATAGACAAATGTATATTAATTTGTTAGAAAGCCATTTGTGAAATAAGGGTGAAAAAATTGATGATTTTAATTATAATTTTCAAAATAATAATAATGATGCATCAATTCTGCAAAAGACACAAAAAAAAAAGGGGATTTGAAGATGAGATTCCCACACTCGATTGACCGACTGATATTCCAGACCAAAATTTTAAGAACGATATTTGGGTATCATAGCAAGCAATATTTACCAACAAAATGGTCAAATTATTCAATTAACAAACATATTTTTTCTTTATTTTGTAACTGACCCTCTTCGTGCCTCTGGGATAAAACTTTCACTGGAATATATGCGGTATAACATGTTCTTTTCACAACCCTAAAGTTCTATAACAACCTTTCAAGTTTTTTTTTTTAAATGTTCGGCAAAACATCAAAATTGAAAAGTGTGCTTCATAGCCTTTTGATACACACTGCCTATGTCATGTAGCATATATATGCATATCCTGCAATATTGCTTCCTAGACTGACTGTCCAAGCTGTCCTAGACTGTCTGTCTTTCGATGCAAATTTCTCCTCTTTGTCAACAAAAGTAATGTTGACAAAATTTGATTTAATAATTTTGGTTGGTACATATGTATTTTTGGTGTGCTGAAAATGAAACCATGTTTTTCACTATGACAATAGATTTTTGTCAATACAAGATAGCTACCGACACAATTTCTTCATTTTCGATAGTTTCCAGTATGTTTCCATAATAATTAATCATGGAAGAATACTATTAAAATTATATAATTATCTTGGCGGAAGAGTCACGGAAGAAATTATGTCAGTACACACCCTGTATCGACAAAAAATCTATACGTGACAGATAAAAACTCGCTTCAGTTACGGTATTTTCAGCATACCAAAAAACACAAAGATCAGCCAAAATTATGAAATTAAAATTTTAGATATAGACCAGTGTAATTTTTCGCATGCCAGTGCAGCCTTATAAATAAAAATGACAATTAAATCTTTTAATTTCTACGACTAAAACATCTTCTTGCACATCTTTATTCTATGTAAACTGAACAGTGAGAAAACTGTTTAATTAAAATGAAGTATTTCTTTTTATTTCATTTTTTTCGACCATAATCGGTGAAATAAAATATAACTTGAAATAAGATTATTTTGTTGCATGTATTGCAAATTGCATTAACATTTTTCAACAAACTGGAAGTTCATAAATTCGGTTCGTCTGTCTATCTATCTATCCGCTCTGTAGTTTCTGCATTAGAATATCTCGAAATGGATATGCAGTGTGTCTCAGAAGTCTCTCCTTAGAAAGACGATGTTATGAAACGGATTATTGCGAATAGACATAACGTATAATGCTAAAGGTAGGTAAGTTTTTATAACATAATCAGTAATTTTCAATATAGGACCATTTCGTTTCCCGGGGCATATCCCAGATAACAAGCACATTTGCAGCAAGTTTGATTTTTCTTCATATTATCTTGCCATGACAAATTTGATGCGATAAATTTGCCGTGAAATTGCCGCAAAGTAGACACAGCATAAATCTATCTTTCGTTTTAATTATTATTATTTTTTTCTTTCAGACCATTTCTGTTGCAAACTAAAATTGCTATATAAGTATTTGAAACTGAACCAAAGACTGATATTGAAGCGGTTTCGCAACGTTTTCTTGCTCGTGTTGTTTACTGGTGGAAGAAGCGTGACGTTATCCGCGGGGCTCGAAGTCTCGTGTCGACAAGTCTTATGCGAAATACAAGCTATATTTACATGTTTCTATGTGTATTTGCAGATAATGTGACGTGATAAGAATCTGAGTTTGCAATGTATTAACAGTAGGTGTGACATTACAAGCTTGCAATGAATTTGCAGTACTCTTAATACGACAAACCTACCTTTTCTACTAGTTTGCAACGAATTTGCAGCAAATTTGATACAGTAAGAGTGCAACTTGCATTGCACGACAAATTTGTTGCAAATTTGGCGTATGGTGACTTCGGAGTTTGCGTTAACTTGCTTCAATCTTGTTATGAACTTACAGCTTGTCACACTGAACTTGCTGCAAGTTTGTTGGCTTACTTGCTGCAATTTCGCGGCAAATTGAAATTGCTATGTGGGATTGAGCCGATAATCCGTTTCAGACTTGTAATGATCAATATTACTTGAGGCATGGATGCTCTGGCATTAGTTTTCCTGCACTTAATTTTGCGATTCCGTTCATTTTTGAAGGATACGTTTTATGCTTTATATATCCCCAAAGGAAGAAACACCAGTGCTGTTATGTCAGAAGACCTTAGAGGCCATTTTGTAGAACCATCACGACTTGTTCTACTCTGCGGAAATGTTGTATCTAAATTGGTGTGAAATCTCAAATCAAATCTCTCATCAATGAAATCTCACCTCAAATAAGACAAAGCATCATTCTGTTGAACAAACGAAAATCCATGCCTAAGCAGAATTCGAACCCAGCACATAAAAACTGAAGACCAGAGTACTTAATTTTATGCCACCATATAAACGGACAGACAGACGGACGGACGAACATTGTTGAACACTATATTAATTTCATACATCAATATACAAAACTGTTTCGATATGTTTCAGCAGTTACATGCAAATTATTCAGTATGGGAGAAGAAGAAGAAAAAAGGTTTTTCCTGCTCAGTTAGAAGTATAAGTTGATTCCTTTTTTCTTATCAAGTTTTCGCCTTTTGAAACAAGACAGGGAGTTGATTAATAAACTTGGCTGATAGTTTTATACGTGCTATGTATAAACCGTGTAACAAGTAAATCGATTGATAATTACGTTTTGCATACGAGTTTAAAATTTTCAAGAAGCAAGAATATTTAAACAAAAGAGACCAGAGTCCTTGCTAAATCAGGGCTTTCTATAAACGAGTTGCACTATTACTATGAAAATTATAAATGAAACGTAACTAGAGGAACTTCTTACCTTTTTTGTTTTCAACACTTTAACCATATCAAGAGACGCAATAATATCAGGAATTTGTTTCTCTATACTAAAATAGAATACTTTATTAAATAAAGAGTTATACACGATTTATCATTTTAAAATCAGAAAAAAATTATGGTTAAGAAAAAATTTAAGAATTTAAAAAAAAAATCGAATTTTTAAATTTAGTGTAATTATGTACTAATGTACAGTCGGTAACAAAAGTGTCCGAACACTAGCGAAAATTCCTATGTAAAAAAAGCACGCTTAATATAGTTTTGCTAAATAAATCCTTGTCGAATCCTGTCCTTAGTCAGTCTAAGAACGTGATTCGACAAGGATTTATTTAACAAAACAGTATTAAATGTACTTTTTTTATATAGGAATTTTTCCTAGTGTTCGGATACTTTTGTTACCGACTGTACTGATTAATTTGGCAATGGATTACAAATTATAAAAATAAATCTTTAAAATAAGAATATAGATTAATATGCAATTAAATCTGTTAAATTTACATAGCTTAAAACAAAAGGTTTAATGAATTATAAGTCATTAAAGAAGAATTTCGATAAACCAAGATAATCGGTAAACTACCAATTTCTGACAATCGAATGTACAGTACGGCCACATATCCTAAAACTAGCAGTGAGGACGCGTCCAAAATGTTGGAGGGATGCCAGTTTGACCGACAGTCTGAAATTTGGAAAACATCCAATAATTCCGCGCTCTGTGTCATTGCTCATTTTCTCTGAGTCAGATGACTGTCACCCCTATTTTAGCATTGGACTCGTTGAGTTAGCCCTTGCGCAAATGCTTCCATGATTTCATGAAATGTGGTCGAAGAACATACACAATTTGACGGAAAAAATATAAATTAAACTAGTCGGTCTCCGCCCTCCTAGCGGCCGATATTTCCAAATAAATCTGTTTTCAAATTTGCCATATTCGTCAAATCAAAAATAGTGGCCAAATAAAGATACATAATCATTAATGAACTATAGTATTATATTAGAGTCATTACAAAACTTTATTCTATATAATTTTATATATCATCGCCACTTACTGTTTAATGTGCACAAAAGTTATATATCTTCTTACAATTTTAACCAACAGATGCTGAAATGTAGCAATGCGGAAATATACTGAAAGTTAATAATAACAGCGGTACCTGTTGGGCAATATATACCTAAATTAAATCAACATTCTTTTCATAATGGTTGTCTCCCACATCATGTTTGGAGCATTTGTATGGCATAGAAGTTGAAATTTAGCCTTCCTATTCACGAGGTAATTTCCATCACAACAGCCGATATGCATCCAAATTTAACCAGAACAGTGCTATATAATGGCCCTTTTACATACCAAGCTTTGTGCAATTATAGGCAATAGAATCTTAGATATAAGCTTCCCGTTCAAGATGATTAGAAATTTGCACTAAAAGATGATAGGCAATAATTTATGTCAAGATACAACTTCCTACAGATTTGTACACTTAATACTGCTAGTTAAATAAATCCTTGTCGAGTTATGTTCTTACTTAGTCTAAGACAATGATTCGACAAGGATTTACTTCACAAAACAGTATTAAGTGTACATTTCTTATATACGAATTATTGGTAGCGCTCGAATAATTTTTGCTGCCGACTGTAATAAATAAGTTATGAGAAGTTTTCATCCTTCAAATACTTGTATGTCATTTAGAGATTGATTCAGATACATGATTGGGTCACAAATCAATCTTTCAGTCATTAATACTGATTATGCACGTAGTTCTATATAAGCTTAAAGTTAATTTTATATTTTTGTGACATATTGAAAGGAACGCTGACAACACGCACGCAGGGTCTGATTTACGGTGGGACATTCGGGGCTCGTGCCCCCCCCCCCCCCCCCCCCGATGTAAAGAGGCCCAAATTATTTTAACAATTTTAAATTTTTTATTCTGCATATTAAAAAAAAAATTATTTTCTTTCAAACTTAAGTATTCGGCCAAAAATCTGTAAATCAGTGTAGCTCTAGTTGTTATTTTGAGCAATCATCAAGTACTATTTACCTTTATTATTATTAATTTTATCTGTGCGTATTTACAGGAGAGGAATCTCTATAATAATATTTTTCATGGTAGGAAAAAGAATTGCTTATGAGGAAGATTATACTTTTTAAATTCTGAATATTTTAAATTTCTAAATTAAATATACATTGAACTAATGTTAGAATATTTTAATGATTACATCATTACTTCGTTAACAATGTTATTGAAAACAAATTAAATAGTAGAAAAGTCAGTAATATTTATAGAATGGGGTTTTTCCTTTACGATTTTCCTTTAGGTGAGATTCCAGGATTTCAAAATGCAAATATCGAAAGGGTATTTTATATTTGAAATCCTGTTAATGATAGGCAAAACTGTCGGGAATGCTAGGCATTTTGAGGATGTGTGTGTGTGTGTGTGGGGGGTGCATAGATTATTTTAAAGGACATTTTATTAACATGTTCATTTAAGATTAAAAACAAAACAATGCGAGTTAGTGGTAAGGTAAGGGGACCCATAGTTGTGCCTGCTCCGGGTGTCCAGATGTATAAATCGGTTTCTGCGGCGCACAGGTTGAAAATATACTAGCACTGTATCTTTATAATATAAAAGAAAACAATGCAACTTACACTCTTTTCTTCTGAGAGAGATTCATCTCTGTGCATTTATATTTGCCATACTCTTCATCCATTTCTGATAGCACTGAGTCAACATTCCCTTCGTTTCGCTCAACAATAAAATTTCCCACATCTTCCTTTAAAAAAAAGGTCAAAAGAAGAAAAATCAGTAATGTAAAAAAAAAAAAAAAATGCATATTACAATTCTATAACACACACTACACACACACACACTTTGTTATCCCCATTTATTGTATTAAACCTGGAATTTGCCAAGATTACCGCCATATCTAATTTTACCATTTACTTTCTTAAACTATCTTAAAATTGTGGAGTCTTAACTCTATGATTTAAACTAAGCCATATGGTCATCAGGAATGTCAGGAGCCAGCAAATTTTTAAGTAACTGATACAATTTGGGACTGAGCGACGAAATAAAAACTTTCGCTCTAGTCTCTTCAGGAACTTTTTGTACATCTAGATAAGTTAGAAATCTCTCAAAAAAACTGTCAAAGTTCTCGAAATCTTCATTAAATTTTTCAAATTGAACAATAATTTTTTGACCAGTTTCCTTTGCTTGGAGAGCTCGAAGCAATTCCTGATTTTGCTTTAACAATTCTTCAATATGCTGCTCCATCGCTCCTATGACAATATTACCTATTGGACGGATCTGGTCAATGTGTCGTCTAACTAAGACACCCTGCACACTGATGGTGTAATGAAAAGCTCGATCTTTATTTGCTACTTGACCAAATTTCCATTTGGAGTTTGCTGATCTATAGTCTCTCACTGCAATATGATCACCAATTTCAAATTTCCTGTCTTGGAATTCTAATACTCCCTTCCGTGTTCTATCTTCAACCCTAGATTTTAAGTCTGACAGGAGCAGATTAGTTCTTGTTTTAATGTCCAGTTTCAGAAATAGCATTGCAGGACTCTGGGTTGTAGTAGCATTAGGCGCTTTCCTATACTGTAGTAAGAAGGTACTTAATTTCTGATGGATACTGCCTTCATAATTCTGCATAGCTCTCAAGGATTGCTTTAAGGTATATACATAGCGCTCAGCTTGGTCGTTACTAGATGGTTTGAATGGCGCGCTAGTCTTGTGTTTTATACCATTTCTTCTCATAAATATTTCGAACTCATCAGACGTGAATTGTGGACCGTTGTCACTGACGAGGGTTACAGGTAATCCATATCTTGCAAAACTGTCTCGTAGACATTCTATGGTCTTCTTTGCGGTTGTAACCTTCATTGGGTAGACTTCTAACCACTTCGAATGCGCATCTACTATTAACAAGAACATATATTCAAAAATCGGTCCGGCGAAGTCGACATGCACACGTTCCCAGGGCTTGCTCGGGTATTCCCAGTAATGAACTTTCACTTTTGCTGGATCAGCTTTATGTCTAGCACAGTCGCCACAATTTCTGGCTGTCTCTTCAATGTCTTGGTCAATATTTTTCCAATAAACGAAAGACCTGGCTATAGCCTTCATTTTAACCATGCCCAGGTGACCTTCGTGCAATTCTTCTAGAATTTTCTTCTGATACTTCTTGGGAATGCATACTCGGTGCCCATACAAAATGCACCCATCTTCAATACTGTAGTGTGCTTCGCGACCTTCTAGATGTTCTCCAGTACGCAGGGCTTGCAGGAGTGGACCCAATTCCTCGTCTCTCCACGTTTCTTTAGCAGTAATTGGCAGTGTTTCTACCTGTGTCATTTGAAATATTGAGGCATCATCACTCATATCCAGTTCCTCAGAAGATTTTGGCAGACGTGATAAAAATCAGCATTACCATGCTCCTTAGTATTCCTGTAAATTATGTCAAACTGGAAGGACTGCAATATTAGTGCGTAGTGTCAAAACCGGGTAGCTGCTAGAACTGGTAATCCTTTCTTCGAACCAAAAATTGCAACTAATGGTTTAGAACACAGCCGATGCCCACTGGTGACGCATCACAGGCTAAAGTCAGTCGGAGTTCCGGATCATAGTGTACCAGTACGTTCGGTGAACAAATTTCTTTTTTTATTTGCTCAAAGGCTATCTGACACTCCTTAGACCATTGAAATTTAACATCTTTTTTTGTCAAATTATTTAGGGGATTAGCTATGGTAGTTAAATTCTTACAGAACTTCCCATAAAAGTTTACCAATCCCATAAAACTTTTGACTTCTTGTACATCTTTAGGTATGCGAGCGTTGAGAATCGCGGAAACTTTTTCCTCAGTTTTATGTATCCCGTTTGCATTAATTTTATGCCCTAAAAAATTTATTTCCTTTTGGAAAAATGTACTTTTGTTCAAATTGAGCTTTAGTCCATGCTCTTTACATTTTTTGAAAAAGTCCTCCAGTGCCTTAAGATGTGACATTTCGTCCCGACCTGTTATCCGCGCATCATCCATAAAGATTTTAACCCCTTCCATGCCTTGGAATAATCCGTCAACATAACGTTGCCAAATTGCAGGTGCCCCGTTTAACCCGTACATGAGTCTTTTACAAACATATAATCCCTTATGGGTGTTTATTGTCAGCAGTTTCTGACTCTCTGGATGGACTTTCATCTGCAAATATGCATGCTTAAAGTCTAATTTTGAAAATTGTTTTCCCCCGTTTAAACTTGAAAATATCTCCTCTAATTTTGGTAAAGGATGCTGCGGCACAATTACATTTGGATTTAAAGTCACTGAGTAATCGGCACATAATCGTATGCTGACATCTGATTTCACGACAGGTACAACTGGATTTGCCCATTCCGAACTTTCAACTTTTTCAATGATACCCTCCTTTTCTAATCTGTCAATTTCGTTTTCTACTCTATCCTTTAACGCAAATGGTACTGATCTAACCCTACAGAATATTGGTTTCGTTTCGGGTTTTAGTTCGAGTTTTACTTCATAATTATTTATTTCTCCTAAAGTGTCGTCGAAAATAACTTTATACTTTTCCAAAAGTTCATTTAAATTCGCTTTCGTAGTAGCTGTAACCGCTTTGATAGCAGGCCAATCCAAATTAATTTCATAGAGCCATTCACGGCCAAAAATGGTGACCAAATTCTCTTTTACAATATACAAATTTAAATTCAAATTCTGGTTTTTATACTCAACCTTTACTGTGACGTATCCCAAAGGTATTAATGAATCACCATTGTATGTTTAAAAAAAAATATCCGTTGGCTGAATGCTCTTATTAGAAATTTTTCTGAAATTCTTTACGCTCATAACACTAACCGCTCCCCCCGTGTTCAATTCCATGGAACACATTCTGTTCTCAATTTTTAGAGAAATCATTATTGGTGAATGTTTCCGCGTCTCTTCGCGTAATGTACCACCATTTGAGTTCAATTTGTACAACGGAACATCTATTTTGTTCTCATGTGTATTGTTGAAATTCAATTGTTTTTGCTTAAGGGGTTTTCCACCAGGTTTTTTAGCTGCAAAACAAGCCCTTTGAATGTGGCCAAACCGAGAGCAAAAGTTACACCTACTTGAAATAAATCGGCACTTATCTTTAGTGTGATCAGTACCAGTACACCGTGTACATTGTAAAGGTTTCTTCGGTTTTTCGCCGAAATATGATTTTTTGTTCGCTTTTTTCTGTACAACATTAACTGCATTTATTCCCTTTCCCGTAATGTCATTCGCCCCCTTAAATGCCTTTTCCATAGCTAACGCTATTTGTACGGTTTTATCCAGATCGATATTATCTTCTTCAAACAATCTATCCAAAATTGTTTTATCCCGTAGGCCACTTACAAAAACGTCGCGTAACATAATATTCAACGTGTTAGTATCATAATCACAATTTACTGCAAGTGACCTAAGCTCAGCTATATAATTACTAATAGATTCCTCCTCGTTCTGTTTTCGATTTAAAAACTTATGTCGGGAAGGAATAATTAGCGGTTTGGGGGTTAAATGTTGTTTAAGAACACTTTGTAATTTAGTTAATGTTTGGTCAAGTAGTAAATAAAGATGGAGCTCTTCATTACACCATCAATGTGCAGGGTGTCTTAGTTAGACGACACATTGACCAGATCCGTCCAATAGGTAATAAATTAGAATGTGATTACATGCCAAATGTGAATCGGATATTCCACATCCCTAAAGGAGATACACCGGAAAACCAACCGGTTCCTGCGAGTTCTATCCCTGAAGATTCTGCTGCCGGGAATGATGAACCTAGCAATCCGTCCGCGGAATAGGTTACTTCGACTGACCAACAGACCCCGGTTCCTTCATCACCATCAGTGCAGCCGAACATTTCGCCTAAGAAATCCGGTTCACCAAAACCGGTGAGTTCAAGTGTGGTTCCTAGACGATCATCTAGAATCCGAAGGCCTCCCAAGAGACTCGATCTATAAAGGGGGAGGAGATGTGGAGTCTTAACTCTATGATTTGAACTAAGCTGACTCAATGGTCATTAACTGTTGACCGGACTGTACGTAGAACTCTCGAGAATCTAAACAAGAACCAAAAACTAGCTATCTGTAATTGTATGTAATGTGTGTAGTATTCCGTTCGTTGTAGTTATGTGTCGTGTGTTGCATCACGGCCCTACTAGATCACTCCTCGACGCCAACGCGCCAACGTCGTGAAAGCGGCCATAACAATCGACGATTTCTCCGGAATCAAATTCATTGAATGTTAGGGTTGGCATGCAGCGCCGCCACAGCAAACTTGCAGAGCATTTAAATTAATTAAAAATTTAAAATGCAGTCATCAGATACGCAAAAATATCTGAATCATAAAAATAATTGTAGCAATAATTTTAAACCAATTCACGGAAAAATAATAAATTATTTTTTCCTTTTTTTAATAATTAATTGTTGAACCATGGATGAATATTTCTTGCTTCTTGGCATAAACTTAGCACGATGTAACGTTACAAACTGATTTTCAGGGTTGGGAGCGAGCGCCATCTACTTTCCCAGATGGATTCCGCGGCATGCATTGATATTTGCAGTTTTGTTATGGCCGCTTTAACGTTGGCGCCTTTGGCGTAGAGTGATCTAGTAGGGCCGTGGTTGCATTAAATAAGTGTTTTGATATTATACTGTGTGATAGTATAATTTATGCCTTCAACCACTCGGACACAACAAAAATATTATTTAAAAATCTGTAAAAACTTTTACAATTTTCAAAATCTATTGATAAGTGGGAAATTCATCCTTGATTATGTAAAAGCCAATTACCAATTTCAAATATTCAGAAGCCATCCAATTTATGAATGGTGGTGGTCTCGGATACCGAAATCGGCAGTTGGTTTTTACATGCAGCCAAGGATGAATTTCTCCTTTATCAACAGATTTTGAAAAATGTAAAAGTTGTTGACAAAATATTGGAAACAAATTGCAAATTGGTCCACAACGCTATTTCGTGATTTCTTTTTGTGATTTCTTTTGTGATTTCTTTTGTGAAAATGGTATTTGTTTTGTAATGTACACAAATAAATTAAGCCAATTTTTAATATTAATAGAAGAAATATTTAAAATTAACTTACCTCATTTTGCATGAAAAAATAACAGCATGACGTTCTATACTGTAAGGATACGCATAAACATATATACATACATACATATATATATGCTTTCCGTATACTTATATCATTTAACCCGTTAGTAGTCGCTAGTTGGTCGATTTGCCGCCCATCCTTCAGATTTACCAGATTTTTTTATTCAAAAGCCACCAAAATTTTTTCGAAGTGTCTATTGCTACGGCAGCCGGAACAATATTATTGTTACGGCAGTCACCAATGAATCTTTATCGCTCCCACTAAGAACGACTTTTTTGTGAATCAATCTCGTAGCACACATGTTGACATTCACGACGCCATTTTTATATTTATTATTTTAAATGATCGCTTTACTATCCTTGATTTTTGTTGAATGCGGCGTTTTAATTTATTTTTTGAGCTAGTGTGTTCGGGAAAAAATGTTGAAATCAATGTGGGAGATTTATTTCCCTCATATAATGATTTCGGAACGGGATTTCGATCAGAAAATAATTGAACCATCGATCTGTGATAATTTAAATACAATCGATTTATTTTGCAAAACATAAAATTTACTTTTTTTTTTGTATATTCTGCGTTATACTTCTCTGGGATGAAAATTGTTTGCATAATTTTTTTATAGATTATTTGTATTGTGTGAATTCTTATAGGAAAATTAACATAGTTTTGTCATGGCCGCAACATACTAGTTTTTTCTCATATCTTTTATTTGTTTTATACCATAGTAGAATTTGTACTTATTGAAATATTAATTGTTATAATAAATGTAATTAATCTTTTTTAATATTGCTGTGGAAGATTTAAAATATTTGCTTTAATTTACATGATGGGTGTAAAACCGCTTGGAAAGCAAAAAACTGTAAACTGCTACTTGCATGCAGAATGAATAGTAAAGAAAGACTTAATAATAGTATGTTATCTGCAGGATTCGCTTCAGTTGTGTCTCTGAATTTCATGTTAGGAACAGCTTTACTATACGACACCCATTGCTTATTGCCGTTGCCGATGTTTTGATCACGGGGTATGATGGTGTTTTGATTCGTTTTGTGAGTCGGTACTGCGAATCGTTTCACAACGTCGTGAATCGAATCAAAATGTTATGAAACAATACTTTTCAGTATTATGAAACATTTTTTTTATGTTTTACTATGTTTTCTGCTGTTTGCTCGCTTCGCGAGCATTAAAACAAAAAAAAACATCACTGGACGCCCCTAATTCGTGGAGCATGAATCAGTAAAAGCATGAAAATTCATAGAGCAGCGGTCACTAGGTTTTCTGCTGTTTGCTCGCTTCGCGAGCATTAAAACCAAAAAAAACATCACTGGACGCCCCTAGTTCGTGGAGCATGAATCAGTAAAAGCATGAAAATTCATAGAGCAGCGGTCACTAGGTTTTCTGCTGTTTGTTCGCTTCGCGAGCATTAAAACCAAAAGAATACATCACTGGACGCCCCTAATTCGTGGAGCATGAATCAGTAAAAGCATGAAAATTCATAGAGCAGCGGTCAGTAGGTTTTCTGCTGTTTGCTCGCTTCGAGAGCATTAAAACCAAAAAAAAAAAACATCACTGGACGCCTCTAATTCGTGGAGCATGAATCAGTAAAAGCATGAAAATTCATGGAGCCGCGGTCACTATGTTTTCTGCTGTTTGCTCGCTTCGCGAGCATTAAAACCAAAAAAAACATCACTGGACGCCCCTAATTCGTGGAGCATGAATCAGTAAAAGCATGAAAATTCATAGAGCAGTGGTCAGTAGGTTTTCTGCTGTTTGCTCGCTTCGTGAGCATTAAAACCAAAAAAAAACATCACTGGACGCCCCTAATTCGTGGAGCATGAATCAGTAAAAGCATGAAAATTCATGGAGCCGCGGTCACTATGTTTTCTGCTGTTTGCTCGCTTCGCGAGCATTAAAACCAAAAAAAAAAAAAAACGTCACTGGATACCCCTAATTAGCAATACATGAATCAGCAAATGTTACGTTTCGATACAACAGAAAAAAGTATCGATACTCTGATTCGGGTCTCGAATCACCATCATATCACGCGATCAAAACTTTGGCAACGGCAATAAGCAATGGGTGCCGTATAGTAAAGCTTAGCCTCATGTTATTTTGTTTTTATAGAAATTTTTCATTTTGAATCTTTCATTTGCATTGTAATTTTCTTAGAACTTCGCAAATATCATATCATTTATGATTAGTGTAAATAAATATTTTTAATAATAGCCATTTTATATATCATTAACAAGTCTTGCCATTCATTCTGCATGCAAGTACCAGTTTTCAGGGTTTTTTGCATGTTGCGAGCATATAATGCCTAATTTCACTGACAGTTATTGTATGGGAAAATTTGTTTCCATAATTATCCATTACTTAATGTATTTTTTAAAATTCTATTTTCACGTTAAAAAAATTCGCAGTCTTTAAATTAGTACTTATTCTTCAAAAATTAATTTTTTTAATTTTTAGTACTATTTCATTTTATGGCTAATAATTGAGAAAAATGCACTTAATGAAAACTCGTATTTTTGAACTCAAATTTGTAAAATGAGTACTAATAGTTTTCTGAATGTGAAAATGGAATTAAAAAAAAAAACTATCATGTTGTGGCCACTATATGACTTTCTTCTGTATTTGGAACAACTTCAGTATACACCCACAACAATATTTGCCGATTATGGCTAAATCATAAATGATAAAATGACAAATCTAAAATAAACAACATATAAGCTGCCATATTATATCACAAACAGTCCAGAACGACATTGTTATCGTTCAAAACAGCACCAAAGAAAAATCGCCAAATTCAGCTGTGGGTGTATACTGAAGTTGTACCCTATATTTTCGTAAACAAATTCTCTCAGTAAAAATAATTTATTAAAATTATTTTCCATGATAAATGCAGATGATTTACATTTCTAGAGAAGTCGTAACGTCAAATATCCAAAGAAAATAAATTTTATTCTCCAAATAACATTTTATAAAATTACATTTTTTTCTTTCTTTTAATGAAAAAAATCAATAACTTTTATCACAGATCTATAGTTCAATCACATTCGTTTTAAAGGACATAGTTAAAGCTCTTTGGGTACATAATGAAAATTTACAGGAGACAGATGCAATGCTCCTACATATACAAAAAAATTTCCTCAGTTGACTATCACTGTTATAAACAATTCTTTTTAATTTTATAATTATTAAAAAATAATTATCTTTATGCACATTTACACGAAATTTTGAGATATATCACCATGTTAAAACTTCAGAAAAAGCAGGTTGGCAAAGCCACCTTTAAGACTATTTTAACCAAAAGTTGACAGACACTAATTTATGTCAAGGTGCAACTACATACCAATTTGCATGAAATTCTATGCAGTAGTTCCTGAGATACAATTGCCACAAAAATTTATCACACACAGACACATTTTTTAAAACTGGTCAAATCGTGTTCTACTCCTCTCAGAATGCGTAAATCAAAATCTATTGAAAACCCAAGGTCAAAAATTTTTACAAATACAATACTTTCTTCTTCTAAAATGTAGAAGAAAGTAATAAATGAAGTTTTATAAATTTGGCTAATTGAATAGCTTACCAAATAATTGGATATTTGGACAAACAGAATATTCATCTAGCCAAATAGTTTCAGATTCGGCCAAATGGAATAATCAGTAATATGGCCAAATATTTGGTATATCTCTAGTATGAATATTATGTAGAATATTTCAGTAATCTCCATCTCCAGCAAGATTATAAATAAAAAATACAGATCAATTGTTACAAAATTCCAATTTATGAACAGTTTGTGCAGCTGCAGATTCAGCCGTAATTAACTAAAACTTTAAAAATTAAGTATGACTGCATATTTAAATAAATTTTAATTTAATACAGTATATATTTTTAATTGAAATAATTGCGCTAATTTCTTTCATGCTAATTAATCACAAATTTCTTTTTATAATTCTGAAGAACTATATAACTTACTAGCAGGCTTTGCCTGCTTCACTGGACACTATATTTAAACGAATTCTCAAAATTCCATATCATTATTATAAAATCTCAAAAATAAAAATACTAAAATCAGTTGAAACCTAAGTTAAAGTTTATGTCGCATTCAGTAGAGATTTTCTCGCTTGCACCATGAAGAGTTCAGGTTCCCACTGCCTTCGGCACTGATTTACTCCCCTGTCCACAGCGGGAAACAGTGGCGGATCTAAGGGGGGAGACACCCCCCCCCCTAAAAAAAAAAAAAAAATACTGGCATTCATTTCACATTTAAATATTACAATTGTAAAATTTTCATTGATCTGGAATAACATCTTGACAAATCTTAGCCCCCCTCCCCAAAAAGTTAAGTTTTCGATCCACCACTGGCGGGAAATATCAGAATTTTCAATAAATCGAATCAGAGAGAATATTGCATATTCTTAATCAATACTCACAGTGATGCCGCTAGTCTTTCAAAATCTTGGGACCCATGAGTTTAAAAAATCTGGGTCAATTTTTCAAAAAATGGGTCCCCACATGAATGAATTTATACATTACAGATATAATTTTTTTTTTTTTTTTTAATTGTAAATGAAAAACAGATTTTTAGGAATTTTTAACCAGCTCTTTCTGAAATTGTCTTAAACTAATATTATGTAGGAGGAAAAGATCTTTTTTCATTCTTCATAGCAGAATGCTTTAAAAATATAAAGAAAATATTAGTTTTAAACAAGAAATATATTTAAAAATTTATTTTTTTCTTTCTTCGTTTATTTATTTATTATTTTTTTCAAGAATGAAAATTACGTGTCCGCTGGTACCCGCCACAATAAATTTTTCACGTAATTTACGCACTATAGCACATAAACAGCATCTCTGACTCATATGCCAAAATTCGCCATTCCATGAAAATTTGAAGCATATTCAAACTTGAAACTGTGTTTTCTGCTGAGCCTACCCCAACGGACGGTGGTAGTATGTGTGTGTGTTGGGGGGGGGGGGGTAATTTCGCGAAACCCAACCCCTTTAGAGTGTGTGTTGCATAGACATACCAAGTGATGCATCAAAAAATCTCTTTCCTCGGATAATTTGGAGCAGAGTTATGCTAAAAACGTGTCTTTGCACACGCCCTGATCCTAAAGTGTGGAAAAAGGGGAGAATTTTGGAAAATCTTTTTATACTACATATTGGATACATATAACTGACCCACACATAAACAATTACTGTTCTACAATAGTTTGAAGCAGATTTAACCTTGAAAACTTTCTTTTTACTCCCCCCCCCCTCTTCCTATGGGAGGAGGTAGAAAGTAGTTTCACAAAATCTCTTTGTGGTGTGTGTATTGGGTATGCATAACCAATCGACATCAAAAAATCACTTTCCTAAGATAATTTGGAACAGCGTTAGTCTTGAAAATGTATTTCCTTCCAACCTTTAAAAGGGGGAAGGGGGGGAAATTTCACAAAATCCTATTATAGTGCATGTTGGGTATGCATAACAAACCCACACATTAAAATGAATCTGACTGAGATAATTTGGAGCAAAGTTACAGTTGGAAACTCCCCCCCCCCCCATCCCCCTTGAACCCAAGGAGGGAAATCTCATTACAATAGGTATTGGATACATATAAACTATTTATGCATTAAAATACATGACTGCAACTTACCTAGATTTCCCAAGACAAATGTAGCGCTGAAAGGGGAGGGGGGGGGTCACGAATTTGCCCCCTTGCAACACAACTCTCAAAATCGAAAGTCACAAAAATATGAATGGGTTTTTGGAGATATATACTGAAAACAGCCATGCGTTGCATATGTACCACTTTTTTGTAAAACTCTACTCAAAATTCCCCCCTACCTCTCTTAAAAATTGAAAATTTCAAAATCACAGAAAATGCTTTCTTGTACTCAATTAGAGTCCTGCGCACCCGACAAAAAAAAATTTCATCAACCCGAAAACTGACCTGAACCCGACTAAAAATTTTTCATCAACCCGCACCTGTCCCGAAACCCGAGAACTAAATGAAAATTACTTTTTCATCTAAAAATCATGCAAAACTTTCTTAAATTATAAAATAAGGTAAGTTTTCCTTGTCATACAGTTGGTAAATTATTTTAAAAAGAATTTGAAATGTAATTACTAATTGTTCAATTTAAAACTGAAAAAAGGATCATTAATAATTTTTAACCATTTATGTGAGTTGTGAAATTCAAGAGTAAACTAGTATGTTTTGGCTACCACAAGACTTTCTTCTATACTTTCCTATATTTTACTAAGTGCAAATAATTTATTAAAAATATTATTTTTTAAGATTATCTAACAGGATGAATGCAAACGATATTCATCTTAGAGACAACTAACACTATATATCCAAAGTGACAGTTTTATTGCCTATAAATAGCATCTTAAAAAGTACGTTTTTATAATGGTTATCTCACATATCAGGTTTCGTAGAGTTATATGCCATAGAAGTTGAGATATAGCCTTCCCATTATCGAGGGATATTGCAGCATAGCAGCTCCACCTATTGGCCGATTAGCATACAGATTGATTCAACATAATGTCTCCTTATGGCTTTCTCACATATCAAGTTTTGTTTGATTATACACAATAGAACCTGTGATATAGCCTCCCATTAAATTGCAAATATTGCTGTATAGCAGCACCACCTGTTAAGCGGTTGGCACCAACAGTTGAGATACTAATTTAGGTCAAGGTACATATAAATTTATATGCAATATGCAGTAGTTCCTGAGATATAGCCTTCGCCTAAACTGCTGAAATCGCTGTGCAGCAGCGCCACCTGTTGGCCAATAAGAATTCAAATTGAATCATCATAATGTCTCATAATAGCCTTTTTACATATCAAGCTTTGTTTGATTATACTCAATAGAACCTGAGATATAGCCTTCTCTTAAATCTCAGAAATGGCTGTATAGCAGCGCCACCTGTTGATCAGTTGACAAAAATTGATAGGCACTAATTTAGGTCAAGGTACCTCTACATATAAATTCATATATAATTCTGAACAGTAGTTCCCGAGATACAGTCGTCACAAACTTTTTGTCACACGCACACACAGACAGATATTTTCTATAAATGGTAAAATCGTGTTCTAGACCTTTTAAAACATGTAAATCCGTCGAAAATTTTTATGAATCCAACACTTTCTTCTATTGAATATAGAAGAAAATAAAAATGCACTTCAATTTAAATGTTCATAATTTATTATTTATTACTTATAGTCTGGAAAAAAAATAAAGATGTATTATTCTTTATTGCTTTTGTTCGATGTAGATGTTTACTTTACTATAATAATTTGTGTAGCATGTATGTGATTCGCAGTTAAACATCTGCTTTTTAAGGATCACTGATCATTTTAAATTTGCATAATCAGCAACTAAGCTTTTCGTTTCAGTTTTCTGGTGCATTATTTATTCGTTCTAGGGAAGACAATAAAGAATATAATCTGCCTTGATGGTATTCGTTTCCTTTATGTGTTTATTTTACATTACTTTTTTTAATTAAATCATGACAAGTATTCCCTTTATATTTGCTGTATATACAAATGTAAATGGAAGAAAATTCAAAATTTCGTTAACATACAAGCGAGGATTAAAATTCATTGAAAATAAAGATATCTTTAAAAAAAAAAAATGTAAATTGAGAAATAACTTAAATTTCCAAAACATAAAAGTGAGGTTATATTGTATTTCTTATATATATATATTAACAATAGTCAATAAAAATTTATACAGTACTTTAAAATTTTCATACAATTTCTACATATGATCAGTTTTAGATTTGTTTAAGAAAAGAAAACATATACGAATATTTTTTTCTCATTCTTATACGGATTTTTTTTTTTTTTTTTTTCGGGTGGATATCCGTGTATAGGAATATGGAGCTCCGATACATGTCTAAAATCAGTTAAAGAAACTATAATTATGTCTACAAATTTATGCTTTCAACTGTAAAATTTTTTTTGAAAGGTGTTCTCAAGTCGACCTGACTCATAGAAAGCTAAACCTGACCCACAAGAGAAAAAAATTTGTCAACCCAACCCATGGGTCTGGTCAAGTTCAGGTAAAATTGGGTTACCCAACCCAATGCAGGACTCTATACTCAATACTCTCCACATGTGCAATTACTTCACCGTGAAGTAATGTGAAATTGACTTATGCTTACAATTACAGACATGTTTTTGCCTCCTGCTCTCCAGGGAGAAAGGGGGGGGGGGGGTCATAAAATTCCATTACTATAGATGTCAGATACATATAAATAATCCACCCACTGAAATTCTTGACTTCAGCTCCAACAGTTTTTCCGAGACAAATTCAGCACTAAAGCACTAGTATTGTGCACAAATCGAATCCCCAAAAAACTACAAAAAAAACAAAAATGGGTATTTGGAAATTACATGGCTCTTTTCAACATCTTCGTTAACCATTTTTCGTAGAGTTCTACTCAAAAATCAGGAATTTGTGAAATTTTCCACCAAAAATTTATTTTCTCCCCCCCCCCTAAAAAACAAAAATTTCAAAATCATAGAAAGTTTTTTTCCTTTTTGTCCTCAAATCTAGTCTTTCCATGTGCAATCTCCTCATCGTGAAGTAATTTGGAGCTGAGTTATGCTTACAAACATGTTTTAGCATCCTGCCCCCTTGGAAGGGGAGAAAATGATGTAAAAGTTCATATATATAATTTTAAGTTGCTTTAAGACCTAGATTCCTGCAAAGTCTCCTGCAATTCAGTTTAGCTGTTCCCGCGTGATACTTGGACAAAAATAAAGTTACGGACACAACAATTGCAAATTATATTGCAAATTTTTTTATTCTGAAATTTACAAACAAAAGTCTGATTTTATTAATATAAATTAGTAGAAAGACAATATTAAAGTTTGCATGTTAAAATAAAATAAGCTTCATTTAAGCACTTGACCAACTAGTCAGAGGCACACTATAGCTGTCGTCTACACATTACTGCAGCCTGCGAAGTGGTTAATACTTAAGAGTACTACCTAACCTTTGAAATTTGTTTCCAGAATTATTGATTATACAATTTATTATAATTTTGTTTTGACATTTAGAAATTTTTCAACTGTTAAATTGGTTCTTTTAATATTTTGAGTTTAAATATAAAAAAGTAACCAAGTATATCATTTGCATTTTTTAACTGCAAAATAAAATGTTAAAAGTTTAAAAAATAAATTTTTGCAAAACAAGTACTAATTTATTGTTTGTGATTTTTTCTGAATGTGAAAACGGAATTTTAAAAAATACATTAAGTAATGCATAATTATGGAAACAAATTTTCCCGTGCTTTATAAATCATTTTTTTATTTTTCGTTAAATATTAGTTACTTAACTTATTGATGTTTAAATTAATAAATAAATTTTCTTTGTTAGTATAAATATCAATTACTAGTATGAACATCAGAAAATTAGTTTTTTCTTATATAATTTGAATACTTTATGCATGTGTGATTAGTTTTAATGTACATTGTACCTGTACATTTTAATGTACGCAGTGTTTGATACACATAAATGTACATTTTGACGTCTGAATTATAAACTATGTTTACATATTATCATTTTCACATTTTTTTTTTAGAGTCCTAAGATTTAAAAAAAAAAAAAAAGAAAAAAATTAAGTTACACCTTTTTATTTTTTTGATTGATTCTCATGATGAATGATTGATTCTCAACATTCTTGATCATTTGAATGATTGATTTTCAACATGCCATCATTTGCTTTTGTTAAAAAAAAATATTTTAGATGTTGAGATCAATTTATATATCAGTTTTTATTTTTTCAAAACTTTCTGCTGAAAGGTTGAAGGGGGGGGGGCGTAAAAATGGACATTTGTAGGGGTAAAACTACCTAATATGCAAAAACCCTGAAATCTGCTATTTGCATGCAGATGGGGGGGGGGGGGGGGATTTAATAATGGTATATCTATATTATATATCTACCTGTAATAAATAATATTTAAAGGGTTCTTAATGCATTTTAAGGCAAACAATCAAAATGACAAATTTCTATAAAAACAAAATAATTTAACATAAAATTCAGAAGCAGCAAAAATTTTAAAAACCCTGAATTCAGGGGCAGCCCCTGAAAAGTTTCACCCCTGCATTTGTTGATATTTATACTAACAATAGCAGCTTATTTACAATATGATTGCAGCAATAAATAACAATACAATGAGAGGCGGCGGATTTGAGTTAGATTGTACCCTACACCCATTTCGATATGGCATCTTCCCCTTCCCATGTTTTGAAGTATATTATGCATTTGTAATAGTAATAATAGCAATAAATATGATACAGCTGAAGGAGAAATATTTTTCTTAGATATATCAATCTCTAAGCAATCTTTATATAATAATCATTACATAAGTAAAAAATAAATAATCATATCTGATCATGAAAAAAATCAATTACTTTATTTGGTTTCTCCTACAAAAAATGTTAATAAGCAGAATTTAATTTTTTATTTAATTACTTAAGAACTGACTAACTTTCTTTTTATATTTTTATTAATCAAAATAGAAATTATTTTGATTCATAAGTAGATACACTGTAAAAAAAATAACTATTACCAGCTGCAAGAAACTTTCTGTGATTGGAGAAAATAATTATTTTCTCCAATCAGAGAGAGTTTCTTGCAGCTGGTAATAGTTACTTTTTTACAGTTAATTTGTTTAAAAATAGTTTCTTTACAGCTTCTTGTTCGATATTTTATATTTAAATCATTGCATACTTAATTATTTTCAGAAAATAATTTCTCTCATCAAATTATAACATGTTTGACTCATGACAGAGAGAGCAGATCATGCTTTGAAATTTGTATTATCGACTGAAAATCTATTCGATTGCTCTTAATGTTTGGATTTGTGTTCAAAAGTAAATCATTTTTAAGAATTTAATAAGCTTAAAAAAAATTGCCACACTCTACCTGGATCTAAGCATAATCCATTGCTGGCCATTTAATCGCCATAAGAAAACAGCAGCATCCCTAGCTACATATTGCCGCTGCTTAGTCCAGAGGATCAACCGTTCAAATATAACACTATCTTTTTTTATTAATATCACACAATCAACAGATTGGGAAGAAAATCATATATAGAGAAAATTCATTTTTCCAGCTCAGTGAAAATAATGGCAGGACCAGGAGTCGAACCCCAGATCTTTGACTTACATGGTCAAAGATCCGGGCATTATTTTCACTCAGTTGGAAAAATCAATTTTCAATAACACTATCTATTCATATATTTCAAAATCTGTAACGTGTTAAACAGAGATTGATAAAGTGTTTTATAATTGGCAAAAAATAAAAACAATTAATTAAAAATGTTTCTCATTCCTATTAAATACTGGTTGTCCTTCAAATTTAACTGCCACTACTGTTCAAATTTTAATTATTTTTAAAACTTAGGCACCCCTAGGCACGGGTCTAAGCCAAAATCTGTCGCTAAAATCAATATTAAAAAAAAAAAAAAAAACTAGCTTTTAATAAACAGCTTATTTTTAATAAAATTTGAATTTTCTCTTTTTTTAATACTTTTCATTAGCTTTTCTTTTATTCTTAAAATAATAAAAAATACACCAGAGAACTGTTGAAAAGTAATAAATGAAAAACTGAATAAACACTATAAACTGCAAAACCCCCAAAACAATTAAGTTGGCACGAGGGCCGCAAACAAAGCGATGATGCACAATTTATAGTGTTTTATTCAAAGTTTTTTGCTTGATAGCTTTTAAGCTTGCTTTCTAAACCTAATATCTTTAATTTTTTATATTCTGGTTTTCCTAAAACATTTAATAACCGTTTATGAGTTTTAAATGTTCTTGTTACTGAGCAAATAAAATGAAAATAAAAAGCTTAAGTACTTTTTTGTTTGAATAAAATATCTTAAAACTGTATTTCATTGAAAATATCCCCTCTTCCTACAAAGAAAAAAGAGTATGGGGAATAAAGCTAAATATACGCTTTTTGAGAACAATGAATGAGTTATATTTCACATGCAAGGTTTAAACGTGTTTTTCATTTTATCTAAAAGAGAAAAGGATATTCTCACTTATTTTCTAAATGTTAGTTTCATAAGGATATTCCTGTTATCCAAGAATATTTTCACCTCACATATTTAATATTTTAAATATATATACATAATAATTATTTTGGCAGAAATAAATGATTTTACGTGGTAAAAAAAATTATATAATTTAGGCTTACTAAATAAAAAAAAAGGGGGGGGTACTTTTTTCATAACGATACTATAGGGCTGTTATAAAAAAATGTACTGTCAAGGTACTAGTACTAATATGATAAAGCTATTATGAAAATTTTTAGTAATCCCATGGGGATGATGAAAAAGAGAAGTATACAAAAACTATTTTTCTTTTATTAAGAATATGACATAACAGATTTAAGTTATTAATGTTACTGAAGACTAAACATTAGCTCATTAAAAATATATTTTTAATAGTGTGTATAACATTAAAATCATCTAAATTATTAATAAATATCAATTTTGTAATGATTTAAAACTTTTCAATAATAATGCTTGCACACATAAGCATATATCATTGTGTTTGCAAACTCGAAAAAGAAAAGAATGTGAAAAGCTTATTAATTTATAGTTATTAATGAAGTACACATTTGACAGCAGAATAATTTATTATATTTTTGTAGATTTAATGTTGATAAAGATTTACGATCCGTTACGGCAGTTTTGGTTTTCAATACGGGTAAAATATAATGTTTTAATACCTAGTAAACAAGACATGATAAACTATGTAACGAGACAGAAAGACAAAGTGAGTATAAACTTAAAACTAATTTTAATTGAACAGAAAGTAATTACAGAAATTGTACCTGAGGGGAAAAAAAACTGTCAGTAAATTCTAATTTTAATTACATGTATAAAAAAAGATAATTTAAAATACGCATCGGTACATAAGTAAAATAGGTACAGCTTTCTAAAGACAATTTATTAAAAAAGGAATGTTAATCTTAGGTGCAATTTTTTTCATCGTCTTTAACTGACACTCGATAAATTTCATAAAAATGTATTTGATAAAGATTTAAATATTAACAATAACCGTTCATTGCTTTTTTATTTGTACAAAGATCAATATAGTCCAACATTGTTAATGCGACAAACACAGGTAGCATTATTCTGGGCTATCGAAGAAAAAACATGGCTGAAAAAAGTAAACAAATAGACTGCCGGATACAAGAATCATTCAAATAAAGAATCATTCTTAAAAATTCTCCGGCAGTCTCACTGCGCAAGCGCAGTCAGACTGCCGTAACAATAATATTGTTACGGATGCCGTAGCAATAGCCACAGCCAAATTTTTTAGAAGTGGTATTTAACCCCTTCCGCTCCAGGGACGTACGTGCGTACGTCCTAGTGTTAATGGCCATTAATACCATGGACGTACGTGCATACGTCCAAAGAAAGTATACGATACTATTTCAAAGTTATAATCTGGTATTTCAGACATTTACACTACAGCTAGCCTGGAGCGGAAGGGGTTAATATACACACAACGCGAATAAAATCGAAGAAACGTTGATCACATCACTTTTTTAAATTATTGGTGCGAGTTAAATAAAAAGTGCGCAATCTGCAATAGGTGGCGCTGTCTATAGCGACTACTAGAAATCCTTCAGTAAACTAGAGATAAGACAAGAGCTTAGTGCGCTTGCGCAGTGGACAGAAAAAAATGGCGGGCTGATTAAATTTCGTCCAAACTATGGCAACCTGGATTCCTAACCTTGGCGCATAAGCGCAGTATGGGCTATTTATTTGTATCTTTCAAAAGTGGTTTTGTTTGCAGGTGTTCTAGTGCAGTGGTCGCCAAGTCTATGTTGGCGCTGCAGCCTTCCCTCAGGCGGTCGAAAGTAGCTTTGGACGAATCAGGATTCATTGCCAGCATTGTCGTATCTCTAGTTTACTGAAGGATTTCTACGACTACTAACGGGTTAAATGTTCTACAGTTGCTGGGAAAATAGTATTATATAAACCATATTTCCAAACCTACATTTTTTCAAAAATTCCAAAAACATTTTTCTCTCTCTAAACAATTCACTCAAAAAAGGAAAAAAAAAAAAAATTCTAGTACATTCATCTTCTATTCCAAATATAGGCCAACCTTTAGTTAAACAGAATAGGATACTGAATATTTAAATGTCGATCAAGTTATCTTCATAAATAATTGGAATGTTGGTTGCCATGGTCATCGAAAATAAGCAGCAAACAAGGTGCTGTGCTATATCATGTTGCAAAGAATCTAGAATGACATTGTTATCGTTCAAAATAGCGCCAAAAAAAAAAAAAAAAAAAAAAAAAAAAAAAGAAATCGCAAAATATGGTTGTGGACCAACTTGTAAGTTGTAACATTTCATCCACGATTTTCTGATGGACAACTGTAATATTGCCAAGTCTATAGAAGAAAATTTGGAATAGCTTTCGTAAGGACCCGCTTGGCGACTTTCGAAATTTGGTACCGAAGGAGTGAGAACGTTTTTCGCCGAGGACTTTGCTTTTGCGTCCGCGATAATAATTTTAATTTTAACCGCGGGTTAAAAAAAATAACGTAAATAATAAAAATAATAATATCATTTTCTCTTACTATAAATGTTGTACCAGGGATTTCAAAAGTATTTTCGAAGTATTTTTTGCGAGTATTTTCCTCTGAATTCATAGCTTACGCAAAATAACAATGAAAAATCTCTTAAATAACAGAATAATTCAGTTAGAAATTAATTATAAGTTTTCTTTAAATCGAAAGTACATTTAAAAGTGCAGTTCTTTCAGTGATACCGCTCAGCTCACAGATTAAATATGTTCAGCTAAATATGTTCAATATAAAATATTCTAAATATTATGTTTAAAAACAAAATACCCAGTTATTTATTAAAATAATGTTGCCACAATTTATGATAAAAGTTGAGATAATCACTGTATTTGATTTTGACAAATATTTTTAAGGACACCCAGTGTTCCGTTTCCAAAACTTTGGCCCTAGTTTTTAAAAAAATAGCAACTTATCCTCTTTTCTCGATTTCTAATTTTGCTTGGTTTTATTTTTTCAATTTTGTTTCTGATAATCGTAATTCCCGAGCCAATTTTTGCATATAGTTAGAATAGGAAGAGAAAAGTGTACACGAATGTTTTGTATGTGAAGTACATCTTTCTTGTAATAAAACATTAAAGGTTTTATGCTCTTGTTCACTCTTTCAGCAATGGACTATGCAGTACTCTGTGGGACTATGTACGAGTGGTAACGGCTGCATGATTGGCGTAAAAACTTTTGGAACAACTTCAGTATAACCCCACAACGATATTTGGCGATTTTTTTGTTGGCGATTATGGCTAAATCATAAATCTAAAAATCATAATCTAAATCATAAATCATAAAATGGTATAACTTCAGTATAACCCCACAGCTGAATTTGGCGATTTTTCTTTGGCGCCGTTTTGAACGATAACGATGTCATTCTGGACTATTTGCGATATAATATGGCAGCCTATATGTTGTTTATTATGGATATATGATTTTATGTTTTATGATTTAGATTACGATTTTATCATTTATGATTTTTAGATTTATGATTTAGCCATAATCGCCAACAAAAAATCGCCAAATATCGTTGTGGGGTTATACTGAAGTTGTTCCCATAAAATCATAAATCCAAAATAAACAACATATAGGGTGCCATATATTATATCGCAAACAGTCCAAAACGACATCGTTATCGTTCAAAACGGCGTCAAAGAAAAATCGCCAAATTCAGCTGTGGGGTTATACTGAAGTTATACCAAACTTTTATATACCCGGAATTTACGAGTGGTGCATATAATCCATTATATTAATCCGTAGAACTACTGAGGGATTTAAGTTTTTTCCACTCAATGATGTTATTCAAGTTATAACGTACAAGAGATGTGGATTGTGTTGTGGTACTATATTTAAAGGAATTCTGAATGTAATGACATATGAAGATCTTGGAACAATGTGTTCATAAATTAAAAAGTCTTGTCTGTTAAAATAAGGAATGTCATCAGTCTCATGATGCGTTTGTTTACAAATAATGAAAAGACTCCCGACTTTGTACAACGTATTTTAGTTATACTTGAATTGATTTTTGAATATTTAATTACATTAATATTATTGCAAAGGATTAAACCTTTCCATGGATCAAATGCTATTGAAGTAAAAGTACATTTACAGTAAAAGTGAAAATAAATGACAGTCTAATCACTTTCATATAGGTCGAACTTGGCGATAAGCTTGGAGATAAGGCGATGAATTTGGTGACTTGGTGACAATTTTTGTAAGGAATAGTTCTTTAGGATTCTTGAAATTTCGAAGCTTTATTTTCAATAGGAACCGAGATCTAGAATTTTCCACTGGATTCGAGCACAGAATTATTGAGAATCTTCTCCAAATTTCGGCCGCCAAGAGTATACATAAGGTGCAAATTCACTCTCGGTCAGTCAGTTGTGTTAAGATTGTTGTTCTGAGTGGTCTTCACATAGAAACTGTGTTCAAGCGATTGATTATTGGTACTGTATCCGGCAAAGTCTTGTTGTGTGTCATATTCAACGCTGTTCACTTTACTCTTTTTGGTACAAATGATTGTTTGGATTGACAGGAATAATTGACTTATTGGATTGTTTCCAGAATATTCGTTGAATAGTGACTTTTGTGATAACTTCCATTTAACTGTTTTGAAAATACTATTTTGTTCGATTACTGCGAACTGACATTGAATAAACTGCATTCATCGAGCAGAACCTGCCTGTTTCTATATGAATTACTTTCTTCATTAAAGAGAGAGAGAGAGTCGACACTTTCGCAACAATAGATTACGTTCAAAAATAATTTTTTTTTGAAAAGGATCTTTTAAAAATCTAGTTCTTATCACTACAATAATAAATTTGTCTCTGTATATATGTTTATCTTCATATTTTGGCATAGAAAGGGATGACCTAGGTCAATCAAAATTTGTACGCAGATAGGTGTATATTTACAAGAGCTGATCGAGTACGAAACTTGATTTTCGGTTTCAATATTGGGTAATTTTATTTTACAAAATCTGTCATAATTAGCCCTTTAATGGTCACTGCACATTTTCTTTTGAAAACTGCTAAACTAATTTTTAAAATAGCTAATTATACACAGAACTCCTCAAAATATGTAAAAAGAAAAATTTGACATTTTTAATTTTCGAGACACTTTTGGTTTGAAACACTTTTTTATGTTAACGGATTAAATTCAACTATTGTTTTCATATTAAGAGTCTAATGAGCGCGATTACGGATGATAATTAATAATTCATATTAATTTCACAATCACACATTAAAAATAACTCTCATTATGTACATTTATACGAAATTTTGTCCTATACTGCCATGTCAAAAATTCAGAAAGGAAAAAAAAAAATGGGATGGCAGCGCCACCTGTTGAGCGATTGATTCCTAAATGTAATCAGCACCAGTTTAAGTCAAGGTCTAACTAAATATAAAGTTTGGTTAAATTTCGCTCATTGGTTCTATTCCCTCTGGAGAATAAAACGTAAAATCAACAATAACTTCACTAGCATTCCTCCCCTTAATAACAATAACCAGTTTGCTTACACAGACAAAGATAAAGCTGAGCTTCTTGCTGACTCTTACGCACAACAATTCATTCCCAACCCCATGTCCAACCCTTCCCACTTTTTCCATGTTGAGTCTACGGTCAATAGTTTCCTTAGTAACTCTCCTAATGACCTACCACCACGAATTCAACCTTATGTTATTCATAACATTATTAAAAATTTCAAAAAGCGCAAAGCTCCTGGCTATGACCAGATCTCTAACACTGCACTTAAAAACCTCCCTATTAACTGTATCATTTACATCACTAAACTTACCAATATAATTTTAAAATTTAACTATTTCCCTCAGCCTTGGAAGCTCTCTATAATTTCGCCTATTCCTAAGCCTCTAACTAATCTCTCTGACCCTACTAATTTTCGCCCTATTTCGCTCCTCCCGTCTATCAGTAAGATTGTTGAACGCGTCATTAGGATGTACCTACAACAACATATTGATGACAACAATATTCTCATGCCCGAGCAATTTGGCTTTCGACCCAAGCACTCCACCACTCACCAGCTTCTTCGTGTAGTGGAATTCTTTAGTGAAAACCTCAACACGAAAAAACCTTCGGCTGCAATTTTCCTCGACGTGGCCAAGGCATTCGACAAAGTCTGGCATGCGGGCCTTATATACAAATTAATTCGGCATAATTTCCCATCCAGACTTATACACCTTATACACTCCTACCTTGGTCAACGCAAATTCAGTGTCCGCATTAACAACACCCTTTCTTCACACAAAAACATCCTCTCAGGCATACTTCAAGGAAGCGTGCTTGGCCCCTTCCTCTTTAACATCTATTTTAATGACATTCCACGCTCACACAATACTAATCTTGCATTATATGCGGATGACACTGCTATTTATTCTTCTGCTCACCACCCCTACTACCTCTATAAAAACCTTCAAAATCACCTCGACACACTTTCACACTGGTGCATCCAATGGCGTGTTAAAATCAATGAACATAAAACTGCTGCCGTTTATTTCTCTAGAAGTACTAATTATCCCAATAGACTAACCCTCAATAATGTTACCATTCCCTGGTCTAATAACACAAAATATCTTGGCGTTACCCTTGACAGTAGACTAACATGGAAAAAGCACTTCCTCAATATTCGAGGAAAAGCATGGTATATCTGCCTCTCTCCTCTGCTTAATAGCCCGGCTCTTTCTATTAGAAACAAACTCCTTCTATATAACGCCTGCATTCTCCCTATTATTACTTATGCTTGCCCCATATGGAGCTTCGCATGTAATTCAAGCATTGATCTTCTTGGAAAATTCCACAACAAAAACCTCCGCAAAATTAGAAAAGGCCATCGTTTCCTGCGAAATACAACTATCAGAAATGATCTTCAAACTACCTCAATCAGAAAACGCATCAAAAATTTATCCGAAAAATTCTATAGCAAACTATGTAACATCAATAATGAAATTGTCAATGAGCTCTCTGACTATGATGTCAGAGAGCCAGTCCACCGTAAAAGGCCCAGGTATTCTATTATCTTACCTGAGGATTAATTCTTCCGCTACTTTTTTCAATTTAAATCTTCTTTGCTTGCACTTTTGGTGCTGCCATCTAGTATCAGTTTTTCATACTTGTGTGCCGATATGATCTTTTAAGATCTGGACTCCCGCCAGTTTTAATAAAACATTACATTCTTCATTATATTGGAAAAAAAAAAAAAAAAAAAAAAAAAAAAAACCTTGTATATAGCATGTAACTTGTATTTATAAGTATTAATATTATTCTCGCCGTTATCTGGTGTGATGCAATGTCTCATGTTTTTGACTTTCCTCTTTAGTCATCCCACGCATTATTAATTCGTATTCATTTGTTCTTTTTTTGTCTTATTATCTTGCATATCACATTTATTTTTATTCAAGATCTTGTTATCTTAACGCATTTTTATTTATTCTAAACCTATAATGTAGTCTCTTAAATTTATCGTCTGTACTGCAAGACGGATAGCTTTACTACACGTAAGTCTCCTTCTCTTAGCAGGCCCACCAGCGGCCGAGCGGTTCTGCGCTCAAAGCTGGTAGATGGGAGGTGCCGGGTTCGATCCCAGGTCGCGCTCATCGACCTAGCCGTTCGGAGTTTTCCGTGGTTTCCTCCGAAACTCGCGTAAATACGGGCTAGGACCCCTTAGAAAGACCCCCCACGGAGGGCATTCCCACCCCTAGGCCTAGGACACATCAGGAGTCAATCGGCTTTAAATCCTACAACCAACCAACCAACCAACCTTCTCTTAGTAGGGGCCCTTTTCAGGGCCTACTGGTTTGACCAGAACTGAAAAGTGGAGCAGTGAAAGTATGGTAACTCCTTCTTCGCAGTTTTCTTAAGGATTTAAAAAAAAAAAAAAAAAAATGTATGGTCTACTGAAAAGTTCCTTTTTTTTTCCGGGTGCTAATTACCTTTTTTTTTCTTAACATCTAGATCTCCTACATGGTTCTTTTACCCCTAATTTGTGTTTCTGCGAAGTTTTATCTATCGTCTACGGTGAGGTGCCTCAAGTATGAGGCTTTCCTCACTGAATTTCTTTTATTTTTGTTATGTTCAAATTTTTTAGACATTTTTTATTTTAACTTTATGGCTCCTGACACAGCTATCGTCAATCATGCATCTACAGGGCGTAAAGTTGCTCAGCAACTAGGTAGCCCATAAAGCCTCCACAGTTTCGCAGTTTCATTGGTTCTTTAGCCAGTATGATTGCAGACCCTAATCAAAACTGGACCTTATCTTCATAATCATAAAAGGTCTAGTTTCTGGAAACTAACGCTCAACACTGATGCTATTGCTTCTGGAACAATATATTGAGATGTAGAAAATAATATATTATATGTGCTTTCAAAAGATTAAATAATTAAAAAATAAAGGGTAATTTAAAAGAAATAATCTGGTGTGTCACTCCCACGACTTTCTTTTACCTTGAAATTTAATACTATAAATACAGGTTTCAGATTAATAGGTAAGATAACGAGTACTGTTATGTAAACCTGTGTTAAACAATTTAAATTAGGCTTCGAAAGAGTTTTATATGATAATTAGTTCTGTGTGAGGGGGGCTACCGTCCCCCTCAACCCCCCGTTTCATTAATGCACCTACATTTATATAGAATTTAATTCGGCTATAAAAAATAATTCTGTTTTTAAAAAATAATTTATTAAAATCATTATTTGAAAAAATTATCTTTTATGATAATGCAGACGATTTCCATGTTAGAGAAGTAGTTTTACACTAAAAATAAAAAAAAAGTCCATTTTATTCTCAATATTTAAAAAAAAAAATTTTTTTTTTTTTTTTTTTTTGTTAAAAGTAAAAGAAATCGACAACTTTGTTTTAAATTATCGCAGATCGATGGTTCAACCATTCGTTTTAAAGATATTGGCGAGCTCTTTTGAAAGATACCCATCATGAAAATTTACTCCCCTCGAAGGGGGACTTCCCCCCCAGGGGGGGGGGAGGCTCGGCTCCTACATACACAATTTTTTTTCCCTGTTGACTATCTCTATTACAAAAAATATATATTCGTTCCATTTGGTCTAGTGCAGTCTATAAATGTTAAACTCTACTTATCTGCAATTTCTCCCATAGACGTAATGTATTTGAATACTTTTGAGTGTCCCTGTACACGAACCATTTGCTTCATCTTAACGAAAAGTTTAGTGTAGCATCCTTATATGATACATATTTAGAATACCAAGTTTCAACATTCTGCCATAATTTTTTTTTAAGATATACTGATAACAGACAGACACACACAAAGACATACACACAGACCATTTGCTAAAAACAGGATTTTCGTATTCAGGGGGCCTCAGAACATGTAAATATAACAAAAACTCGCGTTCGAAAATCTGACCCCAAAACAATACTTTCTCTACCTTATGGGTAAGAGAAAGTGAAAATGTTAATCACACATAAAATTTTATCCGTGATTTTAAAGAAAAGAAAATTATAAAAGAAAATTACGTAGATCTAAACAGATTTTTTATAATAAATGGCAATTAATTAAAAAAATATCAAGTAAATCGATACAGACAATTTAAACTGGTGTGGGAAAAAAAAAAAAAAAAGCAATAAATTTGCGATATTTAGGTTCTAGAATTACACCTTCAACAAATAAACTAGCGACGATATCCCCATGTTATCGTGCAAAGATTTTTGATGCCGAAAAAAAAGCTTTGGAATCAGCCATTAAGTGGTATTGAAAAAAAAAAAAAAAGAAAAAGAAAAGAAAAATGAATTGAAACTGTATCTGGAGTTTTTCATTCACCTTTAGTAAATAAATTATTCATAAATTTTATTTGCTAAAATATTCGCGTGTATGCGCGTTTGTAATGATCGATAGATGGCGCTTTTTCAGTTCTTGTTGTTAGTAAATATTACAGCTACGTGTATCTATTTTTGTTCTTTTTGTTATTCTACTTAATATTCGTACTATAATTTCTCCACCATTACATCATGGAAAATTGATTGCTTTTGGAAAAAAATATTTCAGTTTATTCAAAGTTCGATCGAAAGTAGATATTTAACTGAAGCTGAACAAATATTAGTTTCAAATCATCTGATTAATTCTTTACTTCCATCAGCCGAAGCAACTGAAATTTTAAATTTGTCATTTGGAAATAAATGAAAGCTTAATTCTGGATTTCTTGGTCCTTTGGAGTTACACTGGAGCACACAACAGTATGTGTTATCTTTTTTACCGGATTTATTCATTTTTATTCAATAAATATATGTGAAACTAGACATCGGCTAGCAATGGCGGCTTGATGGAATTCGAATTAAAGCATGCTTATTGCAATTTCCCCTTAGCCCACCAGAGGGCGAGCATTTCATTACAATCGCGGATTCCCGTGTGTATTCACTCGGAGAAAGACGGCCATATTTTGGTAAAATCGCCACCTTTTTCCAAGTGAAAAGGAATCACTTTTTTCTCCCCAATGATCATGGAATTTGCACTGAAGTTAATTTAAATGTAATTTAATGACTCGGATTCCATTATTTAAATAGAAATCACAGTTAAAATTCAAATAGTAATCTGTTTTTAATTATTGGCTGTTTATCACGAGCAGCAAATTTAGAAATAAGTTCATATTGTTGCGTACTTGATGTTCGTGAATGCGCAAGCGAAGTGTGACGTCACTGACCGTCCGTGGATACAAGAAAAATATTTCCTATGTTAATCATCCATTGGATTTTCTGTAAAAAAATATTAAAAATCGAGGAAAATTATTTCCCGATTTCAATCCCCATATTTAGGTATAGATATGCATTAGTTATCGTGTGCATGCGTTCAATTAAGTTTTTTTTTTTGCTATAAAATTGATAAAATTTGAATTTCAAATTTCAAAACTCTAGAGAAAAAAAAAAAAGGCAAATTTTCATATTCGATTGAAAACATAAACATTTCATTCCAAAGGATGATATTTACACAATAAATATCCAACTAATATACTAATTAAAAGGAAAATGATAAATATTCTATCGTAATCTGAAGTCAAATTTGTTTCAAATGTCTAAATAAAGTATCTGATATAAGATACTAATATGTTGCAGCGGAATAGGTTTCATATCTGTCAACCATGGCATAAGCAAAAAAAATCGCCAAATTATTTGGCGAACATATTTAATTCCTTTAAAAAATTATGGTTATTTTAACAACTTATATCCCCCGCTCACCGCTCGAAGAGCGGTGTTGAGCGCTTCCAGAACTAAGTTCACGTGGGCTGCGCCAAGATGTTTATTGAAAGACAAAAAAAAAAAAAAAAAAAAAAAAAAATACAAGAATCATCGCCAGGCAGAGCCTACTCGCGACAATGGGCGATGTGAAACAAGTTCAATTTACATAGTCTTTTGTTGGTCGGCATGCCGAGCCTAGCCGGCTCCTCGCGACAGAAGGCATGCTGACATGCTGTAATGTTATATTGAAGTCCGAGAGGAATGGAGATGATCATTGTAGTATAGGTGTAGGTCATGTCAGCCTCTTGCCGGGTAAAACCCTTCGCGACAGAGGGCAAGAGGTGCAGGACTGACTCTTGATGTGATTAAACAGCTTTTGTTGTTTTCCAAATTGACCAAGCTCAAGGGAAGTGGGAAAGATTAATCTGTTAAGTTTGAAATTTCATTTAATAGGAAATAAATTTTATATAGTTTAAATATGGGGATTAAAATCGGGAAATAATTGTCCTCGATTTTTAATAATTTTTTACAAAAAATCCAATGGGTGATTAACATAGGAAATATTTTTCTTGCATCCACAGATGATCAGTGACGTCATCACTTCGCTTACGTATTGTCCGTGAATTAGTGACAAGTTTTCAAGAGACTTAAAATTTATTTACAGAAGGTTATAGGTCTATCTATCAAATATCAATTTTAGTTATACCAGAAAACACAGCTTAAATAATAGCTGACAACATAAGCATAATACACACAGCAAAAGCTATATTCATTAACATAACACACAGCATAAGCTCTATTCATTAACAGGATCTCAGTCTATAGATGTAGTAATTTATATAGATATATCATCCCCATGTTATCGTGCAAAAATTTTTGATGCCAAAAAAATTTTTTGGCATCAGCCATTAGGGAGTATAAAACACGAAATTAGTAATAGAATAGAATGTTAGTGAATTTTTAAAATCCCGAAATACTGCATGGATTTTGATTGTACTAATAAATATATGAAAAGAAATGGGATAAGTTTTCATAAATAAGTTATATGTAAGTAATTTATGAAAAATATAATTTTTATAATCAGTTGCTTTGCTATCCGCGATTGTAATGAAGTGCTCACCCTCTGGTGGGCTAAGGGGAAATTACAATAAACATGCTTTAATTCGAATTCCATCAAGCCGCCATTGCTAGCCGATGTTTAGTTTCACATATATTTATTGAATAAAAATGAATAAATCCGGTAAAAAAGATAACACATACTGTTTTGTGCTCTAGTGTAACTCCAAAGGACAAAGAAATGCAGAATTAAGCTTCCATTTATTTCCAAATGACAAATTAAAATTTCAGTTGCTTCGGCTAATGGAAGTAAAGAATTAATCAGATGATTTGAAACTAATATTTGTTCAGCTTCAGTTAAATATCTACTTTCGATCGAACTTTGAATAAACTGAAATATTTTTTTCCAAAAACAATCAATTTTCCATGATGTAATGGCGGAGAAATTATAGTACGAATATTAAGTAGAATAACAAAAAGAACAAAAATAGATACACGTGGCTGCAATATTTACTAACAACAAGAGCTGAAAAAGCGCCATCTATTGATCATTACAAACGCGGATTATTATGAGATAATTACTGTCTTCGCATTTAATGTAATACATTTTTTTTTTTTTTTTTAGCATTTTTTAATATTTTGTATTAGTAAGTAATATGGAAATTCTTTTAAATGTAGTTAGCAGCCGCGGAAGTTTTAATATATAACTAGTATGTTGTGGCCACCACAAGACATTATTCTATATATAATCTATACAAATTTACGCAGTACAAATTATTTATTAAATTACAATTTATTAAAATTATTTTCCATGATGAATGCAGACGATTTTTATTCCAAAGAAGTATAATAATAAATGCCGAAAGAAAGTCAATTTTGTGCAGACATGACGCGATTTGTAATGAAATGCTCGTCCTCTGGTGGGCTAAGGTGAAATTACAATTAACATGAATAGCTTTCGGCATTCGTCGAGACGCCATTGCTTGCCGATGTTTAGTTTCACATATATTTATTGAATAAAAATGAATAAATCTTGTAAAAAAGATAACACATACTGTTGTGTGCCACAGTGTAACTCCAAAGGATCAAGAAATCCAGAATTAAGCTTCTATTTATTTTCAAATGACAAATTAAAAATTTCAGTTGCTTCGACTAATGGAAGTAAAGAATTAATCAGATGATTTGAAACTAATATTTGTTCAGCTTCAGTTAAAAATCTACTTCCGATCGAACTTTGAATAAACTGAAATATTTTTTCCAGAAGCAATCAATTTTCCATGATGTAATGGCGGAGAAATTATAGTACGAATATTAAGTAGTAACACAAATAGAAGAATAATAAATACACGTGGCTATTATATTTACTAACAACAAAAGCTGAAAAAGCGCCATCTATCAATCATTACAAACACGGAAAAAAAAAAAAAAAAAAGAGAGAGAAAAGAAAAGAAAGACAGAAAATTGGGTATCTGGAGTTTTTCATTCTTTTTTAGTACATAAATTATTCAAAAATTTTATTTGCTAAATTACCTGTGTGTATTCCCGTGTATATTCACTTGGAAAAAGCGGGAAAAGACATCCATAAGAGAGTGAAATGACCGTCTTTTCCCAAATGAAAAGGCATCACTTTTCCCCCTCAATGATCAATCTATGTCTTATTACTATATCTATGGCTCAGTCAGGGAGCTCCTAACTCTTCAGTGACTGGCTTCAACTGAGCTCAACAGCCGGAATGCGATCCCTATATATAGCCGCGTATATTTCCAGAATGTTCCCAGTATTTCACGAAATATTCGATTTAGAGCTTAGATAATCGATATATCGATAATAAGGATTATCTCCCCAAAGTCACCAAAAAGTGACCAAGCGGTGATAAACTCGCTAAATTCGTCGCCAAAGCAATTGCTACCGTAGGGAAGTTTTTTTTCACCTTTTTTTAAAGGAAAAATAGCTCTTTTAATGCCAAATTAAAACAGAAACGCGGAAAATTACCATTTTATAACCTTACCAAGCCTCTTTAAATGAAATTACATAAAATTAAGGATTATTATATACAAATCTTTATCAATATGGAAATATCGACTGCTCGTCAGGCGAAAGCCGATAAGTTGTACTGTTTGACACCTGGTTTTACTGAGATGAGATAGTTAATAACGACAGCTTTAACGAATCATACTATTAAAATCTGGTTGTTTATATGTTTAGCTATCTCTCCACGAACCGCTGCACTCAGAAAGACGCAGAAAGCACAGAAAAATGTCCAATATCCCAGGGATTCTGAGATGACTATTAAAATTAACTTATTAGAATTAATTAAAAAGTTATGAACTTAAAACTCAAAGCAAGTACAATATATTTGTAAAAAAAGAAAAAAAAAAAAAAAGAGAGAGAGAGAGAGAGAAATCATGCGGTACGCGTAGATTGTTAACCTTTTCCAACTGTATGTACGTGTTGTATCGTATAACTTTCATTATTCTTCAGACAGAAGGACTGAAAGACTTACAGATAGACTAGTTGATTTTTTTTTTTTTTTTTTAATTGTTAAAAATGTATTAACGCAAAAGAAAATATAGCCCTTATATTCTAATTGTAGCCCTTAATGAATGTGGTATATTTTAGTATTAGCCCTGTAAATCTGAAAGTTAACCTTATCATATTCTATACAAAACATTTACATATTAACGATAAATGTCAATATCTTTATGATTTTCATAGAAGAAAGATACTTAAATGTGATTTTGAAAAATATCTGTCCTAAAACACAAAGCATTTGCATTTTTTTTTTTTTTTTTTTTTTTTTTTTTTTTTGGGGGGGGGGGGGGTGTCCCTGCACAAAAACTAGTCTTACAGGACTTCTTAATGCTATTTTAAATAGGGAACTTCCATAATGAACTTGAATAGCATATATAATTTTTTAAAAATTATGAAAATATTTTCGGGCGCTAGGGTCAGACAGACGGGCAGATAGACATAAGGACAGTCGGATAGACAAATCACAAAAGGAAATTATATTAACACTTAAGAATTGTTAGAAAGTGTTAAAAAGGCTTAATGTAAATTAAAATGAAATTCCAATAAATTTCCAGTAACAGCTCGTAATATAACTGAATGTTTTTGTCTGGCCCTTTAAATCTAATGCTAATATTCTTTCTATACTTTATAATTTCTATGTTATTCATAGTCTTAAAATAATGATTTCTATATACTATAGAAAGCATTGTTTTAAGACTATGAATAACATTTTTCAGTTTCATTAAGATTTGTGTAAAGTAATGTTATTAAAATTTGGTTTATAGAAATACCTCTCATAGAAAGCAATGCTTTGTAATACTTTCAGGTGCCTCTATGCACAAACCAGTGGTGGTATTTGCTCCATTTTCTATAGAAAACATCTGATAGGGAACTTCAATAACATATATATATCAGCTTCAAGAAATTCCATGAATATTTACGGGAGTTAGAGCGCGGACAGACAGACGTACAGACAGACAAACCAAAGATATTAGCACTTTTCAACCTTGTTGGAAAGTGCTAAAAATGCCCTCCTATAGTAGCGCCAACTACCTGAAGCGATTAGGCGTTGAGCGGTAAAATATAATTAACAGTGGCGAGGTAGGTTAGAGAACTTTAAACTCCAAAATTATGTATAACTAGTTACTTGTAGGGCGACTAAGGGGTCCGTTGAAAAATGATCATTTTATTTTATTTATTTCTCACTTCAAATAATTCATTTGCTATCCAGCCCGTGGGAAATTTTCGCACTTTATTTATCTCTTCGTTTCCTTTAAAATTTAAAATTATTATTATTATTTTGAAGACGTCATTTTTTTCATATGCATGAGCAAATTTAATATTTGAATTAATTAATTAATTAATTAATTTTATTTATTTATTTTCTTCACGTGAAAGCATATTTCTTTTATGCTGAAAAAAAAAAAAAAAAAAAAAAAAAAGAAAAGAAAAGAAAAAAGAAAAAGAAAGAAAGAAAAGTGGCAACAATTAAAAATTTAAATGTCTTTTAAAGCTGTTATTTTCATATTTTAATTAATTAAAAAAATTAATCAAAAATTCGTTACAAATAAGGTACCAAATGAAAGGGGCAATTTTTCTGAATCCGTCGGATTAAACAGCTTATCAATCGGACAATTAGATTTTTTAAAATTAACTAAAGTATGAAAATTAGGTGGCAACTTTTGTTCACACACAGACAGAGTTCAAGGAAATCTCTTCAGCTTTTTTAAGCGAAACAGAGTCGGGCACTGATGAACGTAACTATATATGCTGATCGTCCGAAACGATGTTTTAAGCGTTTTGAATGGATTTTTTCCCCCAAGTTTGTATTTATAAAGTAATATATTAAATAGCGATTCAACTTAAAAAAAAAAAAAAAATCTTTGAAATATAGTGACCAGCGAAGCCGACGAAGACTGATAGTGTTTAACATTCCTCAAATGACAGCATTTACTATTAATTATTATTGTTCATACGACAGGACTATTTCTTTCAGACGGTGATTTTGCATTGTCGCCATTTACTGTATCACACCTTGAATTTTGCTAAGATGCCCTCCAATTTTACCATTACAATTTCTTCAATTATCTTAAAATATTATGTCAATCTGTAAAATCTTTTACATTTTTAAAAATCTACTGATAAGAGAGAAATTCACCCTTGATTGTTTATAAAAACCATTTGCCGATTTCGGTATCCGAGATTACTATTCATAAATTAGATGGCTTCTGAATATTTGTAGGCAGGGTTTAAACTGCCATTAGTTTTTTTAGCATTTTGCTAAAAGGTATCATATATTGCTAAAACAAGTCGGTCAGAATTTCGCTAAAAAGCTAAAACTGTATAAAATATCTCTATATATAATAACTCAGATTTTTTTTTTTTTTTTTCAGGCAAAAACTACGAAAGGACTGAAATTTTTGGGAATCATTATTTATATAGTAATTTGGATTTATGATGATTTGAATTTTCAATGATTGAATTTAAATGCAAAAATATTTAAAAGTATGTTAAAATTGAGAATTTGCTTCATAGAAGCATTCTTAGCACTAGTATTTCACGATTATCTACCTCTACACTTTACTGAATTTTTAAATTGCTTTTTCATTTTACACATATGATATGAATACCTCTTTTTCTATTGATAAAATCAAAACATAGTTTCCCTGATTCATATTTTTAAAGTCACAAATATGGATGCTTGGTTAAAATCATCAATGAACAAAAGGAGCAGAAAACAAAACCGAGGATAACAAAGCTAAGTAAAAGAAATCAATGGTATCCAAAGAATTAATTAACTTTCGAAAAAGCTAAAATAGTGCTTGCCTATTTTCGCTAAAGTGCTAAAGTTATTTTTTTGCCAGGTTAAACCCTGTTTGTAGGCAATATCTTTTGAATAAGTATTGATGATGGCGTCTGAATATTTGTTAGCGATATCTTCTGGTTAGGTATTAATGATGGTTTCTGAATATTTGTTGGCTATATCTTATGGATATAACCAACAAATATTCGAAATTTGAAATTTGCCACTGATGGAGCTCGGTCGTTTTTCGCCAAGTTGTTTACTTACGCAATTCCGATTCCTATTTTACTTCATTGCCAAAATAACAACAAAATATAAAAACCGACAAGGGGCTCCTATAGGTACTAAAGCTATACCAATTTTAAGAAGTAAATATAATCGATTCTAAAGAATTAAATACAATTACTGCATGCCTTTATGTAAAATGATAGGTTAAAAAAAGTGCTGTCGGACTAAATTAAATTCTGTTTACAAAGAATGTAAAAAGAATTTATTATTATTTTTTTTAATTAAAATTTTTGCTGTGCATTCTGAATGCATAAAACAGACTAATTTCTAAATGCATTTTTTACTCAAAATATTTCTTTTCATTTGCTTTCTTTAAATAGCAGATCCTTTTTAACACGCTTTTATTAGCTTCACCTGTATGTATGTATGTATGTTTGTATGTATGTTTGTATGTATGTTTGTAACCGCTCTAGGAGCAAACAAAAAATCTATATTGTAAAAAAAGACTTTCTCTACGTGAACGGCGTGGCGTTGAGGTATAGCTCCGCGCTACGAACCTAAAGGTCTAGCGTTCGATCCCAGTCAGGAGAGATTTTTTAAAAATGGTTTTTGTTCAATTCTAAATTATTTTAATTAAAGATTTAAATGTATGTAAATATTATGGTGTGTCACTCACACGATTTTCTCTTACCCTGCATTTTAATACCAAGATAGATATTTTGTGCTTTTTAGTTCACATTTTTATAAAAGCGTGTTCTTTAATTTTTTAAAACTATAATATAATAATTAAAGCTTTCTCCAGGTTTATCGTGAACTATAAAAATAGCACTTACAATGCCATAAACAAATTATTAGAAATAAAGGCGATCGAAATATATTTTCAATCAAAATCAAACTACCGATAAACAAAGAAAAAATTCACTTCTGTTCCCCCATTGTTTACAGAGCTATATCATTGAACTATCGATATCGGCATTATATGTAACTAACTATCGAAACACGCGCTAAAAGAATGCAGCCGGTATTACAAGACAGAGATTTGGGCCATCATATTGTTATCGCGATGTTTTTTGCCTGGATCCTAAAATGTAGGAGGGAGGCTACTGCCGTTCTTTTTCTTAGCATCAAGGTTAGTAGTTCAGCGAACTCTGGAGATAGGCATCTAGATCCTAAAAAAACTTTCAATGGCAAATGAAGCTCGTAGAAGAAAAGAGTTTTTTTTTCGGTATATTTAGATTTTTTAGAGAAATGTGAGTGGAATTCAAAAATATGTTTTTCTTTAAATGCAAACCAACTGCAGTAAAATGATTCGAAATAAATGTTGCCAGATTTTTTTTTCAATTATCACCAATAATTTTTAATTGTAACGTTTGCCTAATCACTTCGAAGACTGATAGTGTATTATGTGTATCAAATATCACATCTCAAAATTCTTGGTGATTGTTGAATAAAATATCCATTAAATCTGGCAACACTGCTCGAAATATTGGTGTGAAATATTGATGAATAAAACTTTGTATAAAATATATCTACTTATAACTGTAAACGTTTAATAAATTTTGAAGCACATATTAATTAGATGGCCTTCTCCCCAGGGCCCGATTAACCTTACAATTGAGGGGAAGCACAAATCCATTTGGGGGCCCCCACTGACTTCTTGGTCTAAAGACTCATACAAACATATTGAAAAATTTATAAATTTTTCATTAAATTTTATAGTTACCTGGAATTGAGGACAAGTAATTTCGCTTAAAACATAGACAAGCAAATTCACTTGATTTTTGTACCAAGATATAAATTGGTGAAAGCCTATATTCACCACAATATGTGAAATTTTATTCCATTATAAATGAATGTGTAAAAGCTTTATTAGCATATATCCTATATAATCTAGAAATGGTAGTTGTGCAGTCAGGTAGGACTGTGACGTTTTATAATCAGACAATGCTTTTAGACCTCAAGCGGGGGCCATTTTTTTGCTTAATTTGGGGCCTTTTCAAAATTTTCCAGGGGAAGCACATGCTTCTCGTGCCTTTTGGGTAATCAGGGCCTGCTTCTCCCGCTTAGCCGTCGATATTTACAAATGAACTTATTTCCATATTTATTATTCCTTGCCTGTTGAGCTCTCATACCAATTTATATTACTTAACATCAGTTTACAGAAATTTTTTTAAATAATAACATTATCTAGTATATGATAAAATTTACGTCATAAAATTAAAAAAATTTAAATTCATCCAAAATATTAAAAACTAGCAGGCTTTGCCCGCTTCGCTGAGCACTGTACTTAAATGAGTTGTCAAAATTCCATTACATTATAACGTAACATTCCACGTCCACGACAGCAACTTACCCGCTTCTTACTTCCCCTTCCCCAGCGGCTAAGTTAAAAGTTTTCCGAAATCTCACCAACGTACATAATGCGTACACCTAATCAACATCCACACACCAAAACGCATCATTCTAAGATAATGTAAAGAGAATTCAAACAGAATAACGTGTTTTTACGTGTGTTTATTGCTCCCTCCCCCCAGATCTCTAGGGGGTAAGTGGGTGAATTTCGTAAAATCTCGTTACAATAAGTGTCAGATACATATAAACAATTTGCGCACCAAATTTCGTGACCGCAGATTCGATAGAAAAATTTAGCGCTAAAGAGGGGGATCTTGAATTTGCCCCCCCCCCCTCAAAAAAAAAAAAAAAAAAAAAATCGAAAATCACAAAAAAAAAAAAAAAAAAAAAAAAAAAAAATGTGTTTTTGAAAATATTCTAAAGAAGACACGTGGCTATTTTTAATATCTTTGTAATATCTTTAGTAGAGCTCTACTAAAAGAACCGGAATTTCGTAAATTTCCCCCTCGAAAAACGATTCCCCCCCCCTCCTTTAAGAATCAAGAATTCTAAAATCGTACATAATGTTTTATTTATACACAAGTCTAGTCTCATCATGTGCAATTTCTTTACCGTGATGTAATTTGGGGCCTAGTTATGCTTACAAACGTTTTTTTGCTTCCTGTCCCGCTGGGGGGGAAGGGGGTATTGCGATAAATCACGTTTCTTTAGGTGCCGGTTGCATATAAAAAAACCAAGCACCAAACTTCATGACCGCAGCTCTCATAATTTTTCCAGGACAGATTTAGCGCTAAAAAGGATGTCTCGAATTTACCCTTTGTAACACATACTCCCCCCCCCCTCCCACAAAGAAAAAAAATGGCTGATCACAGAAAAACAAAAATGTGTTTTAGGAAATATCCTAAGAAAGTCGCATAGCCTTTTTTCAACATCTTTATTCCATTTTTGGAAGAGTTTGACTCAAATCAGGAATTTTCAAAATTTTCCGCCAAAAATCGATTTTCTCCCTTCCTTCCTTTAAAAATCGAAAATTCCTAAATCGCACATAATGTTTTATTTGTACTCATGTCTAGTCTCCCCATGCGGAATTTCTTTATTGTGAAGTAATTAGGGGCCGAGTTATGCTTACAAACGTGTTTTTGTCTTTTTCTCTCGCAGGGGGAATTTCGGAAAAGTTGATAGATATAATTTTAAGTTGAGTAAAGACTTAAGTTTCAACCAAGCGCTGTTGAATTCAGTCCAGCCGTTCTCAAGTGATGTCCGGACAAACGTGTTTTTGTCTTTTGCCCCCCCAGGGGGAATTTCTGAAAAGTTGATAGATATAATTTTAAGATGGATAAAGATCTAAATTTCTGCCAAGCGCTGTTGAATTCAGTCCAGCCGTTGTCAAGTGATGCCCGGACAAACGTGTGTTTGTCTTTTGCCCCCCAGGGGGGGACGAGGGGGGATTTCTGAAAAGTTGATAGATATAATTTTAAGTTGAATAAAGATCTAAGTTTCTGTCAAGCGCTGTTGAATTCAGTCCAGCCGTTCTCAAGTGATGCCTGGACAAACGTGTTTTTGTCTTTTTCCCCCCAGGGGGGGGGGACCGGGTGAATTTCTGAAAAGTTGATAGATATAATTTTAAGTTGGGTAAAGTTCTAAGTTTCTGCCAAGCGCCGTTGAATTCCGCCCAGCCGTTCTCAAGTGATGCCCGGACAAAAAAAGCGACATACAGACACGATGACACACACACACAAACACACATACACAGGCAAAATTTTCTGAAGCCATTTTCGGCTTTCATGGTGTGTGAAACGTGAAGATATCGTAAATTTTTTCGATTCTGACAAATTTACAGACAAAACTCTGATTTTATTAATATAAATAAACAAATAAATAAATAATTCATCCATATATTACACCCTAATCGTTAAATTGGATTTGGGATTGCATTTGCTGTTTATTTAACAGACTTTTTCCAATAATAGTAAAAGAAGTAAAAGAATAAGCGAAACTATTAAAATGCTAACAGAATTATGAATTCCGTTATAATGTAAAATAATCTATATATATAAAGTCGTTCTTCCTGACTGACTGACTGAGTGAGGGGGTGATTCATCATCTCCCAGACCAAACCCCTAAACCTAGAAGCATGAAATTTTGTGACAATGTTCTTTCTATGACGTAGGCATCTACTAAGAAGCGATTTTACAAAATTCGTCCCCCAAGGGGGGAGTGGGGCAAAACGTGATTTCACAAAATCCTTCATATCGCAAACAAAAAAACAGATATCTGTAAAATTTTTGCTTTAAAATATAGCTTATAAAAACGTCTAAAAACCAATTTCCGGAATTTTCGAAATTCGGTCCCCAAGGGGGGCGGGGTGGGGCAAAACGTGATTTCACATGCGTAAAACGTGATTTCGCATAATCCTATATATCTCAAACAAAAAAATAGATATACGTGAAATTTTTGCTCTAAAACATAGCTAATACAAATATCTAAAAACCAATTTCTGGAATTTTAGAATATCAGCCCCCAGGTGGGGCAGTAAGGGGGGAGGCTACGGGGCAAAAACAAATAGAAATACAGTTAGGGCGTTCAAAATTGGTACAGATAGGTTTTAGAGGCCTGCAAGTCCAATGGGGATATTTTCGAAAGTGAAAAGTTATTAGGAGGGCCGGGAGGGGGGGCAGAGGGGGGCAAAAAAAAAATAAAAATAGAGTTAGATCGTTCAAAATTGGAACATAGAGGTTTTCGATACTTACAAATCGATTGCGAATATTTTCGAATTTGTAAAATTATTAGGAGGGGGTGGGAAGGGTGGGGCGATGGGCAAAAGCAAATAGAAATACAGTTAGGGCGTTCAAAATTGGTACAGATAGGTTTTAGAGGCCTGCAAGTCAAATGGGGATATTTTCGAAAGTGAAAAGTTATTAGGAGGGCCGGGAAGGGGGGGCAGAGGGGGGCAAAAAAATAAAAATAGAGTTAGATCGTTCAAAATTGGTACATAGAGGTTTTCGATACTTACAAATCGATTGCGAATATTTTCGAATTTGTAAAATTTTTAGAGGCCTGCAAGTGGAATGGGGATATTTTCGAAAGTGTAAAGTTATTAGGAGGGCCGGGAAGGGGGGGCGGAGGGGCAAAATAAAATAAAATAGAGTTAGATCATTCAAAATTGGTACATAGGGGTTTTCGATACCTACAAATCGATTGCGGATATTTTCGAATTTTTAAAATTATTGGGAGGGCGGGAAGAGGGGGGGGCGGAGGGGCAAAAAAATAAAAATAGAGATAGATCATTAAAAACTGGTGCATAGAGGTTTTTGATACAAATCGATTGCGGATATTTTCGAATTTGTAAAATTATTAGGATAGACGGGAAGGGGGGGGGGGGGAGGGGCAAGGGGGAAAATAATAGAAATAAGAATTAGAGCATTTTGGAAAATTTTTCCGAAGGCAGTGAGAACCCGGTGCGACATTTTTCCTAATCAGATTTTGTTCCTCTTTTTTTTCACGTGATAAAAATTAATGCAATTTTGAGAATTCAGTAATTATAGTGATTCATTTAAAAATAGGGACCAGCGAAGCGGGCGTTGCCTGCTAGTAATATAACAAAAACATTATTGCTTTACTCTGAGTAACAAGAACCAAGAACGGCATGCTTATATCAGGATGTAATAATTTTTTCTTATGAATAATTTTATCTTTGTATTTTATTCATTTCTAATTATCGGTTAAATTTTGTTTTTCATTGTACATTCATGCAGCTATCCCATCTTCCCCTGTGAAATTACCTTTCTTTAAAATTATTTCATTTGTTCCAAACCATGCATTTTATTTCACTTTTTTTTTTATCATAATACATTGTCGTTATGACATCAAAGTTCTTTTTCATTAAAAGTTGCATAAATTCGATTATTCGGAATTTTCGGTTATTCGGGACAAGGCATTTCCAGGTCACCCTGGTTAATAGAAAGTCTTCTGGAGTGATATAACTGATTCGTCTGCTACTTCCTTGAGGGAAGCCATATGACGATTCTATTAACATTGAAATATGTTTCTTTGCATAAATACAGCCTTTCTATTTTCCCGGATCATAAAAGGTCACAATCAACTTTATGAAGCAGATCAGGAAGGAATCAGATATCACCTGACAACGAATTTAAATACTGATTGTGTAGAAAATCACAAATTTTCTGATGTGACTTCACACTTCGAAAATTCTTCTATATTTTTAGGTTGATTTCTTTAGAAATCGACCTACTGAAATCATTTACCTTATTTATCTACCTCTCTATATATACATAACTGGTGTTTGATCATTATGTAATTGTTTACTGATTAGTTCAAATTTTCCTTCCTATTGTTTTAACATTGCAATGATTGAAAATGATTCTCCTATTTTCTTAATTTAGATTAACCCTTTGCCCGGAACATGTTTTCATCATGCTTACCGGGAACACCGGTCTCACAGACCGCTATTTTTAGAAAAAGGTACTGAATGTATTTAGTGAAATTTCGTGGCGATAAATTATGAATTCTTGCAGCCATAACTTTACTTTCTCAATCATGACGTATTATAGGGACGATAGGATATCATATGGTTGATTGGATTTAATGCCGCATTAGTGCTGCGCAACGGGTAATTGGCGACGGTCTGGGACGCACCCCTAAGGATGGTCTGGAGACGTGCCATCATAATTTTGATCCTGCCCAATTAGGTGACCCCCAGAGCTATAATTTGGTATATTGTATGATTGAATCATCTGGTTTCTGAAATTATTCTTTTTTAATATGTTTATAGTGACCAGTTTAGAGTATTTTTATAAATACGAAGCATTAAAATTATTAAAAGAATGTAATTACGGCGTTGATTTTTTAATTCTAAATAACCACACTAATAAAAAGTTATAAATAAACAATTTCTTATTATTTTTCGAACTACAGGAAATGAGTCTGCGCTCGAATTGGAAGAAATTTTGTCAACCTGTTTCGACTATTGAGTTACGGAATTTCGTGCACTTAGAGATGCATTCACAAGCGGTACCATCCACAAGATATTAGAGTACACCCCGGACTAGTAACCTTTTTGCTATCCAACATCAGATATCTACCATTTAGTCAAATAAATCATCCACCAAACCGACATGAAAATTCCACCAAGGCAAGTTTCCTCCACCTTTGTTATCGCTGTTTTATATTTCGATTGGGTGTAAATTAAACATATACCAAAACCTACACTAGCTGAAATGGAAAGCAAGTAACCTAATCCTTGTTATTGTTTAAAAGCTGTTCCGTTTGAATTTTGTTTGGATGAATGAATGGTTGGCTTTTACGTCGCACTAGTGCTGCTCAGATGGGCAATTGCCGACGGTCTGGGTCACACCTCTAGAGGTGGTCCGGAGACATGCCATCACAATTTTGATCCTCCACGGAAGTGATCCTCTCCCGTTTCGGTGACTCCCAGAGTGACTTTTGTTTAGAGTTTTGGTGGTAAGAGGAACAAACCATTTAAAACATGCAAAATCCCAAGAACCAGTTGCCAAGACAGCGATTATTACCAAAAGAAGGCGCAAAAACCGTAGTGATGTTCCGGGAATTTTTCTCCATGGACAATATAGGGAATCCGTACTCTACTAGTATATCTGCTCAATGAGGGTTACACAGTCATTTTTTTTTTTTTTCATGTGTGCAAAGAGTACATTCGTGTGTGTAAGTGATTGCTGAGCTTTCTTGTACAACCGGCAGCAAAAGTATCCGACCACTAGAAAATAATTCTGATGCCAAACAATTACACTTAACACTGTTTTGTTAAATAAATCCTTGTTGAATCATGTTGTTAGACTAAGAACATGACTCGACAGGGTTTATTTAACAAAGCAGTATTAAGTGTACTTTTTTTTAGAGGGATTATTGCTAGTGCTCGGATACTTTTGATGGTACACACAATGGTAATGGCATGCCTCGTCCTGGACCACTTGTTAGGGTGGACTCTAGACTTCCACAAATTGCTCATTACGTAGGTATCATGTGATATTTAAACTAGGGTGACCAAATGTCCTGAAATTAGGGGGTTAACTAAAGTGACTGTATGTCTCAATTTATTGGGGACAGTCACCACTTTTGGCAGTTTGTCACTATGAACAGGATTCGACAAGGATTTATTTAACAAAACTGTATTAAGCGTAATTTTTTTACATAGGAATTTTTGCTACTGCTCGAATACTTTTGCTGCCGAATGTACAGTCGGTAACAAAAGTATCCGAACACTAGCAAAATTTCCTATGTAAAAAAAGTACGCTTAATACAGTTTTGCTAAATAAATCCTTCTCGAACCCTGTTCTTAGACTGGCTAAGAACATGATTCGACAAGGATTTATTTAGCAAAACTGTATTAAGTGTACTTTTTTTATATAGGATTTTTTGCTAGTGTTCGGACACTTTTGTTACCGACCGTACTCTTGCCAGTAGTGAAAAGCAATGTCATTCTGTGAGGATATCTGTTTCCACAATACCCATTACCTAATATTCTTTTTCCGAAAATTGGTTTTTTGCATTTTATTTTCTAGCCTCCTTCCCCCCCCCCCCCCAAAAAAAAAAAAAAAAAAAAAAAATGCAGTTTATTTTTTTATTTTTTATTTGTATTATTATTTTTTATTCAAAAATAAAATGTAAAAAATAAAAATATTTAAACTTTTTTAGAAAATGAGTGCAAATTTAACGGTTGTGAAATTTTCTAAATGTGAAAATGAAATTTAAATAATCATCAATTGTGGAAGCATATTTCCCCACTGAATAACATCACCTGTCGGTGAAGTTTGGTATTATACAGTCGGCAACAAAAGTCTCCGAACACTAGCAAAAATTTCTATATAAAAAAAAGTACACTTAAAACAGTTTTGTTAAATGAATCCTGTTTTTAGACTGACTAAGAAAAGGATTCGACAACGATTTATTTAACAAAACTGTATTAAGTGTACATTTTTTACATAGGAATTTTTGCTAGTGTTCGGAGACTTTTGTTACCGACTGTACTAAGAAAAGTAATCAAACTTAAAAAACAAAACTTTTAGAAAGAAGTTGCAATTATTGGCATATCTATGTAATGTGCTGTTAGCGCTCAAAAATTGAGATTCCTAATATCCTCATAACATTTTACATGTTTTTTTTTTTTTTTTTTTTTTCAACATTAAGGGGATTGCCCATTGCGCAGCACTAGTGCGACGTAAAACTCATCCAAACAACCAAACAACCGTCAACACTAAGCGGCTCCGGGCCCTGCTCACTCTTCCAATCCCAAAGGGTAGTTTCCTTGTTTGAACAGATTTTACGTTGTACTAGTGCCACGCTGTGGACAATTGGCAACGGTCCGGGACTCATTATAGGGTTGTTCTGAGATATGCCATCCTCTACAGGTTGAGTGTATTTTGCGTCGCACTAGTGCTGCAGTTAAATAGACTTGGCGTCTTTGACGTTTATCGCCAAACGTGCGGGTACCTTATTCTAGAAATCTGCATCCGCAATTCCCTGCACTAAGCCTAACCTGTAGCGGTCTCAGAGACCGATGTTCCGGTATAAGGGTTAATCTTCATTTGCTATGTTATTTCTGTTTTATTTGTTTTAATTTTGCCTTTGTTTCGCATAGTTTTCATTTCTTATAGTGGAGAACCTTTTATACGTTTCTCATTTATACGTTTTTCTCATTTATACATTTTTCTACTTCGGTCCCAAATCATTCCATTGAATTCTAATGTTAAAATATTTCGTTTATACGACACGAGTAAATTCTTAATTTCACTTACACGTTTTTTTATTCCTTGTACAATCCGAAGTTTGAAGTTCATTCCAGGATTAAAAAAAAGAAAAAATATATATATATATACTCTCTATTTTTAATTCTTATCTTTTTCGATTACTTTTTCTTAGAACTATAGTACATACAAAGTGCGATCTGCATCGATTGCCTGCGGAGAGGCGGGGGGGGGGGGGTAGAGAAATATTCAGAAACAAAGAAGCAAGCAGTTAGGGACTGGGTGGATTGGTAGGTGTACAAGTATCCAGGATTTCTTTGAGGAAGAAAAGTGACCACTTGTAGCCCTCCTGCTCTTTCCTTTAATTGCATTCCAGGGACGGGGTGTGAAAGAAAAAAAACTCACAGCTTTATATTTTATAGGCATTTCGTAAACTGTCAAAGTCTAACTTTTCTACTGATGTATCCTGTAGTTGTGATGATCCTTCTTATGCAAAATATGTAGACAAGGACCATGGACATATTATTACTGGAGATCTTGAATTTGTTAATAACAACAATTTAAAAAAACTTATGCATTATGGCACAAAATTTAGGTTTCCATCAAAAACTAATATTCCACAGATTTTACAGCAATTAACTTTTGATATTGATTTGTTTATCCATAAAATATCTATTTCATATAATAAACCTATTGAATATTTTAATTAATGGAAATTTTTAGAGATTTCGAAAATGAAAACTGAATTAATAAAATATAAAACACATTTAACTTATTACAGTAAATTCGATCTATTTAAATCTATTAATGTACTCAAACAAAACTATGTTATTACTTATGTTGATAAATCTCCGAATAACTATGCCATAATATGTAAACACTATTATCTTTCTCTACTTGATAAAACCATCTCTTCGAGTGCTAACTTTCATCTCACCTGTAATGACATTAAAATTAATAATAGAAAAATTCATAGCTTTTATAAATTATTAAAGCTTCCATTTAATAATTTCAACTATCCTTATATTGTTCTTATTCCTAAATTACATAAAAATCCTATTAAATTTAGAACTGTTACTATTGATTGTAATACATATAACAATAATGGTAATAAAATCCTCCTTGATATTCTTAAACAAATTTATAACTTAATTAGTAAATCCAACAATTTCTACTGTCTTAAAAATAGCTATCAACTCAAAGAAATAGTACAAATTCTGAACAATGTTAATGAAATTATTACTTATGATTTTGCTGACTTGTTTAATAATATTAATTTAACAGATCTTCATCAAATTATTTACAACCTTTATGTGAGTTTTAAAAGTGAACTTTCTCTTCCTAAATACTTTTGTGCAGCTTCATTTAAAACTCTTTTAAATTTTATTATTCACAATAATTATATTCTACATAACAACACTATTTATATCCAAAAGGTCGGTATCCCACAAGGGGGATGTAGCTCGAGTCTGTTAGCTGACTTATATCTATACCATTATGAACAAAGTTTCTGTAATGATAATGTCATTATTTATAGATACATTGACGATATTATAACTTTTTATGTTAATAATTCTCCTCCATCTTTATCAAAATTTCAATATCTCTCTCACCTTACACTAACACATAATTTTATTAACAACAATTGCATTAGTTTTTTAGATTTAAAACTTAAATTAAATGGTGTTAAAATATCTACTGATCTATATGATAAACGAAATGATTTTTGTTTTAAAGTAAATTTATTTACACATTTTAATTCTTGTCTTCATTTATCTGTATACAGAAATATCATTCTTAATCACCTATTTCGCATAAACAGACTTTGTTCATCTCATTACAAAAACAAAAATATTAACAATTTAATTAAAACTGCTATTGATATGGGTTATCCCAAGAGATTTATTTATTCTATTATCTATCAATAAATGTTCATTGTCTCACAAAAAAAAAAAAAAAAAAAATGTATGTGTGTGTGTATATATATATATATATATTAAAAAAAATGATAAAAAAAAATTAAATAATAATAATTAAAATGTGGCGGATGGGAGGGCAGATGTTTGATTAGGGAGGAAGGGTGGTGTGGTATGGCTGGTTGGTTGGGTGGGTTGCTGAATTTAATTACTTAAAAAAAATAGGAAGCATGGTCTTATTGCGATTGCAGGATACATCATCTCTTTCTGGTTGATATTGATTAAGTTTCAACAATTCATACATTTTATTTGCTTAATTATTCAAAATAAAAAATTAGATCTCATTCAAATTTGGTGTTTTCATAATATAATAATAATAATAATAATAATAATAATAACAATAATAATTATTATAATTTTAAAATTAAAATAATTCACCAATAACCTCAGCATAATGACTTTATCATCACTTGTTGGCCTTTTGATCTGTTTGCTTAAAAATACAAATTACACTCATGTAAATTGAACGTCTAATCGTACAATTTCTAAAATCACTTAATAGTAACTCATTTTTTTTCACGTTAGATGACGCTGGCTCACGTTGTGTCGAACATATGCTCTAAAGTGAAAATCTTATTGATTAACATTATACTTAAATTTCCCTCTAGAACATCATCTTTTTAATTGTGCTTTTAAGCTTTTAAATTTTAAGAACAATAATTATCACTTCATGCTTTCATTTATTTCATTTCAGAAACTATTTCGATTAATCGATTCTTTACTTTTAATCATTTCTTTTCAGTTTGTTCGTTTTGGCAACCGTCCGGTTTATTTCTACTGATTCGATTTGGACTAGGTTTACATGTGGACTTCTCAATTTTACGTATTCCATTTTTCAATTCTGGTTGAGTTACTGTATAAGCTAATTTCCTTTTATATTTCTATTTTTTATGCAAGATAGAAACTAGTGTTGTATATTGCTGAAATAGCTATACAACAATCAGAAATCTTGCATTGCAGCTGACAGAAATGCTAGTTTCCTGATGAGATCTTTTATTCAGCATTTATAACTCTATTTTTCACTTCATGAATTCTCTTTCAACAGTTTCCTTTGGTTAATTTCTTTCAATTTATATTATGTGTTGCCTGTATTTACTGGTTTAATGGATTCTGCAAATTATGTCATCGTTAGGCTTAAGTGTTATGTGTGTCATTTCTCTTCTGCGTAAATAATTTAACATGGTTTTTACTACTCAGTGTAATTTAATTAAATTATAATCGTGACAATAACTTTATACGTAATACATCTCATTTCAAATTTCATTGTTGGTATTTTCATCTTTCTTTCATTTGCTGAGTGTTGTAAAGGAATTAAATTATTCATTATATATATATATATATATATATATATATATATATATATATATCATAAAAAACAATACTATTGTAAAGGTCACACCGCCCAGCAAAAACTCTTACCTTTCTTAAACAGCTAAAAAAAGGATTGATATAAAATTTCGCCGCCGCTATTGAATCCTGGGTACTCAATGCCTAGCTCAATGAAGATCTGCCAATACCACTGCATGTATCTTTCTAATAAATCCTAATCTCTTTCAACATTCTTTGTTACCTGTGTTAGTTTTTTCTCTGCATTACACAGTTATAATTTAAAGTATTTTTACGGCGGGGTGCGTTCAGGGCCCGATTAAGCTTTGAAGCTAGGGGAAGCTTAGTATCATTTCTGCCCCCCCACCTTTCATTTTGGATTTTTTATTTATTTTTTCCCATTCATATACCTGGGTGGTTTCTACACACAACATTAAAATCGTACAACTTATTAATTAAGAACATTCAGATTTTTGAGGCTAAATAGATTTTTCCCGAAATAGTGAGTATTTTACCTTGCTTTAGGCGACCTTTCTCCGAAAAAATTCAATCTGAGGGTGAAAATATGAAACAGAAAATCCTAGAACCTGTTTTTAGTCATTTTGGGGCCCCCCTCTTAAATTTTAGAGGGGAAGCTTGTGCTTCCTGAGCTTTTTGGGTAATCAGGCCCTGGGTGCGTCCCCTATGTAAAAGTTTTAATTAATAAAAAATTTAGTTAGTAAAGATTAAAATATTATTACGCACTCCACCGTAAAAATACTTTAAATTATAACTGTGTAATGCAGCGAAAAAACTAACACAGACAACAAAGAATGTTGAAAGAGATTAGGATTTATTAGAAAGATACATGCAGTGGTATTGGCAGATCTTCAGTAAGCTAGGCATTGAGTACCCGGGATTCAATAGCGGCGACGAAATTTGATATCAATCCTTTTTTTGGCTGCTTAAGAAAGGTAAGAGTTTTTGCTGGGCGGGGTGACTTTTACAATAGTATTGTATTTTTATGAGATATCACTTCTTTTTACAGGTTATGTATGTGCTTTTATAAATAAAATACGTATGCATAAGAAAGGTAAGAGTTTTTGCTGGGCCGGGTGACTTTTACAATAGTATTGTTTTTTTTTATGAGATATCACTTCTTTTTGTAGGTTATGTATGAGATTTTATAAATATAATACATATGCATAATAGTTATTTGTGTAATAGATCAATAAAAATCGTGCGCGTTATGCATAGATGTAAATATAGTGTTACAGATTTCTAAATAGTTCTTTCTAAGAGGTGTAGTCACATTATAAAATGTCAATATTTCGCATTTGTAGCTTGTTTCCGCGTTAAAAAAGTTCCTTCTCCGTTAAAAACACACTTTATCAGGGCACGTAATGGACTTGCCGATGAGTTTGGCGACTTTATCGCACCTTGACAACTATTTTGACGACCTTGGTGAAAAAAACCTTTATTATCGCTGGACCCATTGTCCAAGCTGTAAAATTCCGGAAGTTACTGTAAAATTCAGGATTAATGGCAGGCTATAAAAGGAGTCCCGTCCCGACCACTGAGGTAAGTTTCTCGCTAAAACTTTACGGAATAGAAAGTTTTGCTTGACTAAGTCTCTACCATTGAATTGTAATTTATTTCTGTATGTTATGACTATGGTATCGTTTGTGCTGTGATTTATATGTTGTCAGCTGTTATTTAAGCTGCGTTTTCTGCTGAAACTCAAGCTGATATTGGGTTTAACTAAGGCGACCAAATTTTTTAAACCCAGTTTGAGGACAAATAATCGCAGCGTCCTCAAATTGAAAGGCCATTTGAGGACAGAGTTAAATTATGCTTTAATTTGAGGACATTTGAGGACAAATTTGTAAATTCGAGAACATTTGTCCTCAAATGATTTTCAAATTGGTAAAAATGTATTGTCACCATGTTCTGAGCTATCCTGAAAGTTTCAAATGTCTAGTTAGTCGGGAAGTTAGTTAAAAAGCGATTGTAAGATGTGTACTGGTAACGCTGCCGATGACAGCAGAAACCCGAAACAGTTGACTAAAAGCATTAAAAATGTATTGTCAACGTGTTCTGAACTATTCTGAAAGTTTCAAATGTCTAGCTAGTCGGGAAATTAGTTAAATAAATTTTATGTAGAATCATATAAACGCTGCCGAAGGCAGTAGGGACCTGAAACAGTTAACTAAAAGTGTTAAAAAATGTATTGTCACCGTGTTCTGAGCTATCCTGAAAGTTTCAAATGTCTAGCTAGTCGGGAAGTTAGTTAAAAATCGATTACAAGATTTGTACTGGAAAAACAAACAAACGAACAAGAATCAAAGTTAATAAAACATGGTGTAAAAAAAAAAAAAAAAAAAAAAAAACTAAGTTCTACATTATTAAAATCATTAGTTGTGGGTCACCTCCAGCATACATATCAAATGCAGCGTTCAGACGCTATCGTATTCAATGATACACATACATGCATACCTCTTTATTATAAAAAATGAAAAATGAATTCAGAAGACCTCAAAACTCATAGAAACACAAAAATGTCAAATTTGAATTTTTCCATGATAATATTTCTCGTATATAATATATGATCGGAATTTAATTATATGTATTCTTCCATCATCCGTCATTTTATAAAGTTAACGAATCGCTCTTTTATTTAATCAGCCACATTACTTTTGTTAAAAGTCTGTTTAGCGCGTCCTTTAAGCATTTATTTATTACGAAATCCAAATTTATCAATTATTTTTTTTTAATTAATAAACATGTTTCTTGTACAAATTTTAAGAAAAAAGTGTCTTTTAATTTATTTCAATCCATTTTTGTAAAAAAAAAAAAGTAAAGAAAGAAAGAAAAATAAAAACAGATTTCATTACTATTTAATGTCTTATTTAATGACAAAATTAAATTTATTAAATGCGAGCGCCATCTCTTGACGAATTCACGAATTTTTTGGGTTAAATATCACAAAATTGAAAATAACTACCCCGTATATTGACCAAAAAAATTTTTGATTGCAAAAGGCACTAGTACAGGTCAGAAGGAATGTCCATGCAAATTTTCAGCTCATTAGCTGCAGAACTCTAGGCTCAATCTCCGTCAACATTCTTTGTCTTAACAATTACAAGAAGAAGAAGAAGAATCTAACCGGCAAATTTCGGGTTTTCAAAGTTATATGACTCAGGCCCCTTATTTCGGAGCGACATACAAATTTGTATGTTTTGTCTTAAGGGTTATGCTTAAGGTCTGTGCAAAAAATCATAGGTCTTGGGGACCATGGAGCTGAGATACAGGTAGCCGAAAAGTCCGAGATGCTATGTCGACATAATATACACTTGTAGCGTTCGCCATTGACTTTCCTACGTTGTAAATTTCATTTGTTTTTCTCTTAATGTTTGTTTTAGCTTGGCGGGGCGGAACGCTACCGCGTTCCTTGATATATTTTAACCGTTTGCAAAAATGTCATCTTTATTTAGAAAAGGAAAGACTTTGTCTTTAAAGGTTAAAATCGAAATCTTAAGGAATTTTTCGGAATTTCAATAATTTTAATTATTATTTAAATTTTATCCTACCTTTTAAAATTATTTTAAATTTCATTAAAAAAAATATCTTAGTCGAACAAATGTAAATGAAATCATGAAAATTTGCTCGATTTTTGTTATTAATATAACCCTTTATTGTGTATTAATGAGTTGAAACAAATTTTTAGTTGTACGTTTTTTAGGAACAGTCCCTTCAAAAACGTATAAATGGTGCTCCATTGTATAAAATATAGTATATAAACTAACATAAAGAAGTAGAATACAAAAACTAAATAGATACCTAATAATAATATTAGTCATCTGTTTAGTATATATTGATAATATCAAATCATTAACATATACAGTATTATAATATTATGAATAATAATAATATAATATAGTAAATACAGTAGAAAACAGGGGGGAAAGGCAAAAAATCCATAGAAAAAAACATGGGGTGAATACGAAGAAAACTCACAATCACAAGTGTGTTGGGAAAAAAAAAAAAAAAAATCTCGAGTGACTCCACTCGATTTTCCGAACATTGAGTCATTAACAGTTTTGTAGATAAAGTAAAGAAAGAGGAGTTGTTAAACAAACAAAAGAGAGAAAACCATAATAGAGTGTTTGAGATTTTTCTCCATATATTACACGATGTTTCATTTGACGCTACTGAACTTTGAGCCTATAAGATCATAATGATAAAGAATTTTTCGTTGTGTCCCTGTAAAAACCTATAAATGCTAGATTCACTAAAATGCTTAGTGCAACATTGATTTATAATATTCATATAAATTTTCAGCTCAATTGACTAAGGCGTTTAGTCGCTATCGCACTTTTAAAAATTTGGTCCCATAGGCCATAATGATAAAGTACTTTTCTTTGTGTCCCTGTAAAAAAAACTGTAAGTGCTAAATTCACCAAAATCTATACAGTTGGTGCAACTGTAGCCTATAACATGTGTACAAATTTTTTGCTCAGATTAAAAAGGCGTTTACACGCTATCACACTTTTAAAAAATTTGGCCCCGGCCATAATGATAAAGAATTTTTATTTGTGCCCCTGTAAAAAAACTATAAATGCTAGATTCACCAAAATCTATACCGATTGCGTATCTGTGACCTATAATATGTGTATAAATTTTTTGCTCAATTGAATAAGGCGTTTAAAAACATGCCAAAGTGAATAAATAAAAGAATTAATTAAAAGGTATCGCAAACATGGCGGCAAAAATTTGAAAGTCGTCTTAAGGATCCTATACTAAAGTTAGGGAAGTATGAAAACAGTGTCGCCAAACGTGAATTTTATTTTGAAACTTTTCTTTAAATGATTTGTTTTAACCTTTTAACGTTCACTACTTAAATTATTTTAAAAATTACTAAACTAATTGTAAAAATGGCTTTTAGACACAAAGCTGATCATAAATACATAAAAAAATAAAATTAGCATGGTACTTTTTCGATAAATTTTTGTTTGAAACATCTATAAGTTAACCTTATTAAATTCAAATAATATTTAATTTTATAAATAAAACACTTTGTAAGTAAACTTTATCGGCTACAAAAACTCGTAAAAGTTGTTTCAGGTGAAAATAATAGTCCAGCTCTTCATTAAATGAAAATAATCTAACGTGTCACTCACACGACTTTCTCTTACCCTGAAATTTAATACTATAAATACAGGTTGCAGATTAATAGCTAAGATAACGAGTACTGTTATGTAAACCTGTGTTAAACAATTCATATTAGGCTTCTGAAAAGTTTTATTTCATAATTAGTTCTGTGTGAGGGGGGCGGAAGCCCCCCTTTAACCCCCCGTTTCATTAATGCACCTACATTTATATAGAATTTAATTCGGTTATTAAAATATAATTCTCTTTTTAAAAAATAATTTATGAAAATTATTATTTTAAAAAAATATCTTTTATGATAAGGCAGACGATTTCCATATTAAAGAAGTAGGATAACACCAAATGTCCAGAAAAAGTCCATTTTATTCTCAATATTTAAAAAAAAAAAAAAAAAAAAAAAAAAAAAGTTTTTTTTTTTTTTTGTTAAAAGTAAAAAAAACTATAACTTTGTTTTAAACTATCGCAGATCGATGGTTCAACCATTCGTTTTAAAGGCATTGGCGAGCTCTTTTGAAAGATACCCATCATGAAAATTTACTCCCCTCGAGGGGGGACTTCCTCCCAGGGGGGGGAGGCGAGGTTCCTACATACACATTTTTTTCCCCCTGTTGACTATCTCTATTACAAAAAATATATATTTGTTTCATTTGGTTTAGTGCAGTCTATAGACGTTAAACTCTACTTTCCTGCAATTTCCCCCATAGACGTAATGTATTAGAATTATCGTGATTGTCCCTGTACACGAACCATTTGCTTGATCTTAACGAAAAGCTTACTGTAGCATCCCTATATGATACACATTTAGAATACCAAGTTTGAACTTTCTGCCATAATTTGTTTTTGAGATATGCTGATAACAGACAGACACACAGACACACACACAGACACACACACACACACAGACACACAGACACACAGACCATTTGCTAAAAACATGATTTTCGTATTCAGGGGACCTCAAAACGGGTAAATATAACAAAATCTCGCGTTCGAAAATTTGACCCAAAAACAATACTTTCTCTACCTTATGGGTAAGAGAAAGTAAAAATTAGACATAAGTGCATCATCAAACCAGCAATTTGCACTCACGCACACTGAGAAACTTCAAGTGACTTATGCATTTAGCTTCCTTTGAACCATTATTTATTAAATTTTGGAATAGTGCTGCTATCTACCGAACAGAAAAGGAACAAAAGTTTAAAACTTGATTAAAATAAGGGGGAAATGTTAAAAAACTGCTGGGGAAAAAAAAAAAAAAAAAAAAAAAAAGAATAATAATAAAAAATTGTTAAATTATGTCAAATGTTTGCTTTCGCTGCGAAACCAATGAACGTTAAAGGTTTAACTATCGTTAGCGTTTCATCCCTCAAAAATTAATAATAATTTGACTTCTGAAGAATTAAAATTTAAATTGAGTGGTGAAATTGGTATAAGACTTATAAGTTGCAAATTTTAAAGGTAGATAAAAAAAATAAATAAACTGCGAAATTTTCGTATGGGTTTGCTAGTTATAATTATTATAATACTATTATAATATTATTATAATAATCTATTTAAAAAAACTTTAAAAACCCAAATTCGTAATGTATCGTATCACATAAATCTTTTCGAAGTTAGAATAAAATTTAATTTGAAAAGAAAAAAAGTAAGTTTTTTGTTTATTAACCAAAAAAATTGATGAAATTTGAAATGCAAGTTGGTCTTGTGGGGTACAGGCTGTATATTATATTTTTGTGTTCCTGAGAGAAAAAAAAAAAAAAAAAAATTTGAAAACTGCAATTTTTAAACCCACTTCAAAAACCTGCGACTTAATGTGAAGCAGATTTTTTTTTTATTTCTCCTAACGGTTTCCATACAAACTTCTGTTGTTGCCACCTAAAATTCATACTTTAGTTAATTTTAAAAGATTTATCGATAAGCTGTTTAATCCATCGGATTCACAAAAAAATTCCCTTTCATTTGGTACCTTATTTGTAATGATACAACTGATATTTCTAATTTATTTTCCTCATTTTAAATAAATGTCTTTTTTCTTTTTTTTCTTTTTTGTCAGAAAAAAAAAAAAAAATAATAATAATTGACAACAATTAAATTATGTTGAGATTCACACACATAACGTTGTGAATGACAGTAAGTACATAAGAATTAGGGGGGAAAATATTATATTATTTCAATATAATAATTTTGTTTTTATTATGTTTAATTTATTTAACTGTTATTATAAAATAAAAATAAAACCTAATAATAATAAACATAATCTAAATAAATTGCCACGATAATCCACAAGAGACTAAATGGGGTATTAAATAACTATCATAAATGTTATATATGAAAAACTTTTTAAAACATTCAACAGGAACGAAATGAAATCACATGACAAATTGAAAGACTTATTTAAAATAACAATAATAATAATAGAATAAAATGAAATATTTTTTTTTATTTAAAATTTTGAGTATATAAATGAGTAATACAGTGAAACTTGAATAATTCGAACTTGTTTAATTCGAAATTCTGGATAATTCGAATTTGTTACTCGGTCCTTTGAATTTTGTATTAAAATAATGTTAAAAAATCGTGGATAATTCGAATTCTATTTTGGATAATTCGAATTTTTCTCACGATTAACTTTAAAATATTACAGTAAAAATTTTTCCCAAGATTTTTCTCAGCTAAAATGCATTATTTATTTTAATAGTCTTGCAAAATGAGGATAAGGAAATACAAGAAAAGCCCCTACATAATGCATCAGAAGATATGGTACATATACATGAACTTCGAGGTTTTTTTTTAATTGAAAGTCATGTCTAATGTAGAAGATTCTATTTTTGTATCAACTAATAAGTTGAATTCATATGCTATGACACAAAGATTGTACTTGAAGCAATAAAAAATATCTGACTATTTTTTAAAAAAAGTGTTGAATAATTAAGCTCGTAAAAAATATTGATTTAATGGGAGGGAGGATGTAGCAGTTTCCTTAGATATAAAGCTTATATGCTAAATCTTTGATCATAGAGTTTTATTTTTTTAATTTATCTCTCTTTCTCTCTCTTTTTTTTTTTTTTTTTTTTTGACAAAATAGAATACTTGCCAGCATCCTAATTAATATTGTGTAGTGTTGTTAGTCCCGCGCTTTTTTTCATACCAGTAAATTTTAGAGTAATATTTTGCAAATGCAATTACGATTAAATAAGAATAAAAATACTCTAAATACTGGTGTGAAAAAGAAGGCGGGGCTAACAATAGTACGGAATATTAATTAGTATGTTGGCAAATATGAAATAGTACATATAATTCGAATTTTTGGATATTTCGAATTTTTCTCAGGTCCCTTCAACTTCGAATTATCTAAGTTCAACTGTATTTAAACAATATTTTAGTAAATTTTCATTAAAAGATTTGGTAAATTCAGCGAGTGGATCCTGGTTTCCAGAAACTCATCAGAAAAGCGGCCTACATGATTTCTCAAAAACTAATGCACCTGTGTTAATTGAACTTCGCACGCTTCTTTAAAATGTAATTTATTAGTGCTTGAATGAAAAAAAAAAAAAAAAAATGAATATTTGGCAGAGTTGTATGCAAAAACAGTGCAATTCTCAGTGCATTTTATCTTACGTATAGCCTTGTAAAATTAGATGTAGGGGAGACTGGGGCACAGTGGACCATTTTTAAACTTATAAATTTTTTTCACCAAAAATAAAAAAGCAAGGTACCTGAACAAATTAGCAAACATTCTTTAAACTTTTCTTGACATGTCCTAATTTTTTTTATAACAATACCTTGAATTCATTTCGAATAAAAAAATAAATTGCGTGCACTCACAAAGTGGACCACTGTGCCCCATCACCGGGGCGCAGTGGTCCACAACCCGGCGTACAGTGAACCAACCTCTGCTGTTCATGTTCAATTAATATAAATTACTCATTTTTTTTCTTCTAAAATTAGTTTCGTATCCAATACTAGTCTAAATAACATAATTCGAACATTTTCATGAAAAAAAATTACCAAAATTTAAAGGAAATCAAAATAAATAAGAAATCAAATTAGAGGAAAAATCCTATATCAGATTTCCTTTGTCTTTTCGTGCCATCACTAAAAACAATAAGATATATTTTTAATTTGTTTATTAATGTTATATAGTTATAAAAATTATGAAATATATAATTACACATTATATTACTGTTCAAACATTTTTATTAATTATTTTTAGACATTAATACTTTACATTATATTTGTGAGATAAGTTTAACTAAAATTATTCTGCTTTTATCTTTTACATGTTATTTCTAAAAACAACAACAATAAATTTATATAACCTACTATTTATTATATCACATAATCCTTTTATTTATTTTTTTAATATTAAACAATTTAAATAGTTATTAAATTTAGATATTCATAATTATTATACTAATATTCAACTATTTTCCTTTCTCAGAAATTTATTTTATTATAGCATTAAGACTATTATTATTTTTAATTAATTATTTTGTATCACATTATATTTGTATATGTAAATTTAACTAAAATAAATAAGGTATTAAATATAATTTGGACTTTTAGGCACACTGAAAGGCGGTCCACTGTGCCCTATGTCCAGACAAAACAAATAATAATATTAAAATTATATATAGACTATAAATATGCTAATAATTTTTATAAATTTAAAAACAACAATATCTTACCTTTTCTTAACAACTATCCAATATTTGTAGTCAATAGTTAAGTCCTGATAAAATGAAAAAAAACTTCAAGCTTGAAAAATTACTTTGAGCAGCTCAAAACATAAAAATTGTATAAAATGGCTACCTTAGCATTTACCATGTGGTTTTTTGGATGTATACAAGTAGTACCATGCTGTCATCTATGAGTCTCAATATAAACTAAAAGAGTTAAATATTAAGAGATTTAAATAGGGGTGGTCCACTGTGCCCCAGTCTCCCGTAATCGAAAAAAACAAAAGAAGAAGAAGAAAAGAAAAATTCTTCGTTCAAGCACTAATCTCCATTTTGAAGAAGTTGTGCAACATTTGGATAAAATTGGTGTTTTAGGTTTTGAGAAATCGTATCCCGGCTTTTCTGAAAGATCTCCAGACACCAGGGCCCTAAGGCTGAATTTTCCAAAATTTTAATGAAAATTTTATAAAATATTGTTTGAATGTTTCGCTTTTATATGCTCAAAATTTTAAATAAAATACTTTATTCATTATATATAAAAAAAAAAAAAAAAAAAAAAAAAAAAAATAGAGAGAGAAAATATGCTTTTTCTTTAGCCTTTGAAATCCAAGTAACCCCTTATTGGGATTAATGCAAGTAAGAATTAAATTTCAGTACTAGAATTACGTTACTGAGCAGTAATGTAACATGTGATGGACGAGAAAAGAACCGCTTAAAATCTCTTATGTTTCGGTCCCCTATGTTGCCATAATCATAGAACTTATATAGATAGACCATGCATCCCCCCTCATTATCTGTCTGCGACATGAAGTAGCTTCCCCAGCTAAATTATCACGTGATGTAGACCTAGAGAGAGAGACGAGAATGAATAAAATATTGTAATTTTTCCATAGGAAAGAAAGTAGTTTTGAGTTTTTTAATTTCTGTATTGTACACATACTTTTTATTTAAGCCTTTAGATTTACGTATCGTTGGAAAGCTAAAATGTCATAGATTAATTATAAAAAAATTTCTTTTGCGAGAAACCCTTCTGAAGGGGAGAATTTTTTGTTTGAATTCTTACAAAAATAAGTGCTTTCTTATGGAAGAATCTCTCTCAACTCTCTGACATGTGACATACGGCACTGACCGCAAAGGATGAAGGTTTCAGATTACACCCTCATGTTGAAGACATTCACTATAATGGGAAGTCCTATTGGTGGCGTAGTCTATCTATATAAGATCTATGGTCATAATTGGGACCTGTTAATGCGCTTAGGATGTTAGTAAAATAAAACTGCTTTTACAATTAGTTTCATTAGCAATAAAATGGCCATCTCTCTTAAGTAATCACGTTCTTTGGTGCCCCATTTCCATAAATATGAGAGAATGAAAAAATCACGAAAGGAATCACTTCTGCAAACAATTAAATGGAACTAGAATTTTCACTACTTTCATCAACTGAAAATTCGAGTCACGATTCTGCAGTTTTATAACACGTCGTTGTATTTTTTATCATTACATTAACATTGGAAATTGATACATTATATCTAATTTGCTGAAAGGGCATATTATCTTAATATCACTAGAAATATTTTTATGCATATTTTTAGCGTTACTTCACACGCGCTTATTTAGAGCTTTTATTTTAACAAACTTTTTAAATGAATAAAACAAATTTAATATTATGTTTTGATGAGGTTATTACTTTCTTCCATATTCAATAGAAGAAAGTATTGAATTCGTAAAAATTTTTGACCTCGGGTTTTTGATGGATTTACACGTTTTGAGAGCTGTAGAACACAATTTGACCATTTTTAGAAAATGTCTGTCTGTCTGTCTGTCAGTCTGTCTGTGTGTGTGTGACAAAATTTTGTGGCAACTGTATTTCAGGAACTACTGCACAGAATTTCATACAAGTTGGTTTGTAGTTGCGCCTTGACATAAATTAGTGCCTACCAACTTTTGGTAAAAATTGACTTACAGGTTGCGTTGCCATCCCACTTTTTCTAAATTTTTAACGTGGTGATATAGGACAAAATTTTGTATAAATGTGCATAAAGAGAATTATTTTTTAGTAATAATTATGAAATTTATAAGAAATATTTATAATAGAGATAGTCAACTGGGAAATTTTTTTTTGTATTTGTAGGAGTCTCGCCACCCTCCCTGGGGGGGGGGGTCCCCCCTCGAGGGGAGTAAATTTTCAAGATGGGTATCTTTCGAAAGGTCTCGTCAATACCTTTAAAACGAATGGTTGAACTATAAATCTGTGATAATTTAAAACAAAGTTATCGATTTTTTTTACTTTTAGCGAAAAAAAAAAAAACTTAAAAAATCGTATTTTTTATTATTATTTTTTAATATTTTTTATTGTTATTGAGTGAATTTGTGTAGGAAAATATAGAAGAAAGTCCTGTAGTGGCCACAACATACTAGTTTTACTTATTTATTTACTTTTTTTTTTCAAAAATTATATCAAAATTATTTATGGAATTTTTATTACCCTTATTTTTTGTAATATGATCAAACGTTTGACCTCTAAAATCATTAATAATACTATTTATTTTTATGTTAAATATGTTATATTTAGAGTTTGAGATCGTTTATTTTGGAAATGCAATTAATCCCCATTGTAACAAATGATAAGCACGTACTTTCATGCATTTTTAATGGAATTATTGTTTTCTAAACTATATTTTTGCATCAAATTTAAAAGCTTAAAGGAGGAATGTTTTGAAAAATCACATGATCAATTTGAATATTAAAACAATCTGCTTTTTTTTTTTTTTTTTTTTTTTTTTCTAAGCATACCTATACAATGCTTTTCAATAGAGCATTAATGTGAAAGCATGGGACAATGATTATATTTTGAGCATATTATACAAATTTTGATTAGATTATACAGTTGAAATAAGCTATAACTTATCTCATTTTTTTATGATTTAATATAATTTGACTTATTTTCGATATCTAATTACTCGAACAAATCAAATAAACTAATGGACCCTATTTTAAAATAACTTTTTCTACAAAAGAAAAATTTGAAGCTTTGAATTAGACCAGACTTGGTTAGATTGAAGCACCTGAAAACAAACTGTGCGTTTGTTGATAAGCTTTAGAATGAAATGGTTCAAAATACTGAGGTCGGGTATTTCTTGGACAAAAATCTAAATTCATTTCCTTCTGATTTTAACACAGACTAAGGGATCAACTAGACCCGGCAAGATGACTATCTGGTATGGGGAGAAAGTGAAGTAACTGTTAAGAGCAGTGATGCCAGATTGGGGATTTTGTCCCAATGCTTGTGGGGACTTTTTTGGGGAATTCTAAAATTTTTGGGGACAAATCTGGGGAGTTCAACTTTCTGTCAATGTTGGCAATGTAATGATATATCCCTACGACTAGGGACTTTCGATAGCTTTATTCATGATGTAGGGACAAATATTAAATTCATAGGGACTTTTTGGTAATTTTGTAAGAAATTTCATGGAATTACGCATGGATTATGTAGTTGTTTTAATTTTTTTCATGATTATTCACTAAAGTAGGGACTTTTATCGTCAGTGTAGTAGAAACATTTCGAGTTTTGAGTGGAACATCGCAAAAGTTGAGTTTTATTAAAAATTATATTAAAATTATATATCAGAATTTCTCTATAATTTTACACATATACAATATATTATAGGTTTATTTTATATTAGTTTATTAATTTTTTTAATAAGTTGTATTCGGTTCACAATGTTCGATTATTAACTTCTACACTTGCCTCTCTGTGTGTTGCCAACCCAACTGATTAGAGGGGATTATAATACATTTTTATATTTGGGGATATTTTTCAAAAATTGCCTTCATTTGGGGGAAAAATCTGAGCTTAAATCTGCTTGATATTTTCTTTTTGAAAAAAAAAAAAAAATTTTCCCTTTTTAGTAGAAATCAAGTTGGGAATTTTTTCGATAAAAACCCCTGATTTGGGGAAATTTTAAGACCTGTTTGGGGAAATAATTTTCGACCATCTGGCATCACTGGCTTAGAGCACAGACTAAGCACGTGCTAATATGGCTGCTCAGTTACATTTGAGACTTCACTTTTTGAACCGTCTTGCTAAGTCTAGTTGGAAGTCAGTGGGTCAGTGGATTTTAACGTTTAAATGTACGAAAGTTAAAGTTAGGTCTTGAAAAAGACAGATGGCCAGAAGAGAAGAATTGAAATCAACACTTTCAAACTGTCGCATTTTTAGGCGTAACAAGACATATTTAGCTGCGACAGAAACATCTCACAATCAGAAAAAAAAGCTGTTTGATCTTTCTCAGCAAAACACACTGATCAACAAATTCTGATGATTTTGTTTTTTTAATGCATTCAAATGAGGTATTTTACCTTTATGTGACTATAAAAAAGACAAAATATGAACACATCATTAATTATTTCTAGTATGTGGAATAGGAAAAGTAGATGATGAAATTATAGGTATCAAAATGAGATTTACAAAAACTGCAATATATTTATTCAGAATAAATGATAAATTATTACTACACGGGTCGAAATGTATAAGAAATGATTAAATAACTAAATTTGTTGCGATTTCATTTATTGTGAGAGTTTGAGGGGATAATCGAAAAGTTTATATTACGAGGGGTGATCGAAAAAAAAGGTTACAAGTCGAATAAAGAAATATTTATTAACAATAAACAGAAAATACAAACAAGAATTAAGAGGCATGCGTGCCTATCACTTTTCGGCATAATCACCAAGTCTATTTAGGCATTTATCAGAACGCAGAACCAATTTGTTTAACCCGTCTTGGTAGAAATCAGGTCCCTGTCCATTGAGCCAGGTCTCGGTGGATGTTTTCACAGCGCTGTCTGAAGAGAACTGTGTGCCAGATAAGTGCTCCTTCAACCTCGGAAATAGGAAATAGTCACTGGGTGCCAAATATGGGCTGTATGGGGGTGACTCCAGATTTCCCACCTGAACCGTCACAACAATTCCTGCGTTGCTTGAGCAGTATGGGGCCTGACATTGTCATGCAGGAGGAGGACACCTTCACTCAACATGCCCGGCCGTTTGTGTCAGATGCTTCGCGGACACATTCTTTGCCCATAAAAATCGAATCACGGCTCGCACTTCCACACGAGACCAATTTTCTAAGGGACTTCGGTCCTTGTACAGCTCAACACCGCTCTTCGAGCGGTGAGCCGGGGCTGCTCCCCTGTTCAAGCATCTTGCCATTTCAATCGTCCTGAACCGTCTGGAAACTTTCACTACCTACCCGCACACCAGCTGTATGACAAGTAGCACCATCTGTCTCCACTCTGGGGAAACAAAAGTTCTCCACAATATGTAGTTTTCAAATGCTGCAGCTTGTAACCTTTTTTTCTGATCACTCCTCGTACTTTCAGAAATGCCTTGCCGAATAGGTGGCCTTACACGTATATAAGAGAAGAGCCTGCTGAAGGATTTGAAGATCATCTTCAAATTATAGGTACTCAAACAGGGTCTGAGTAAGTCAAAGGCATGTGGGGCCCTTGGGCCCCTTTCTGAAGTGGGGCCCAAAATAAAATGTAAAACTTACTTATTTATTTTTATATTTAGCATAAGTTTAAAAGATTAAATGTAAGAGGGCCTCTGTAGAAGTATGTGCACCAGATCCCAGTTTGATTAAGTCGGGCCCTGACCGCAGAGGCTTTATGGCTCTTACCATTAATTCAAATGCAGAAATTACTGGCGTTATTGAAGCTTTGAATTAGACCAGACATGGTTAGATTGAAGCACCTGAAAACAAACTGTACATTTGTTGATAGGTTTTAGAATGAAATGGTTCAAAATACTGAGGTCGGATATTTCTTGGACAAAAATCTAAATTCATTCCCTTATGATTATGTATTGCAAACAATATGTATTGCAATCAATTATGTATGTATTTTGCATTGCAAACAATATATTGTATTGTGTATGTATGTATGTATGTATTGTATGTATATGTATATGTATGTATTGTGTATTATGTATTATGTATTGCAAACAATATATGAGACGTCTATGGCTTATCTTGCTCTGATATGACATCTAACTTTAAAATAACGATTATATGTGGTTTCAATCAGAGGCGTTATAGCCTGTCTCTGACTATAAAACAAGCGAGGTTACTCTTCTACAAACGTAGCAAGAGTTGTCAAGAGAAATCAGACAAACTAAAGACACTCTAAAACAAGATATAAATATCGCCAAGCTGTAAACAAACGCTAAATAGAAACTGAATACTAATATTCATTTGTAAAATCAATTGAAGCAACAATTGCAACTTCTTCTATACAAGGTGGTCCAAATATGAGAAGTGTGATAGAATGCATAAAGAAGATGAAAACTTACTATAGACCAAGAGGTCGCAAATCCCGTCTTGAGGGTGAAATTTCCGAAAAAACTCATACAGGTTTCGACGTCAGGATGGAATGGCAAAAATACAATACTAACTACAAGGAAGATTTATTCCATTAATTATTAATCCATTGATTTATTCCATTAATTGAAAGTGCGTCCACGTCATTACAAACTCCATAACGATGTAAAAATGATTTCTGGAAGCGCTCGAAGATATCAAGTATGCTTTTGATGTCTGCCGCAGCTACGAAAATTCGCGCTATGAAAATCTCCTGTGTGTCCATATATCTCAAGCAAACGAATGATTTAAGGTGATCTGTAGGAAAAAGTCACATTGATTGAGATCCGGTGGACACGGAGGCTATGCAACGGGGCCTACGCGTCCAGTTCTGCTTCTTAGTTTTTTTTTTACGTTTTTCACCCTATCAACGTGTTTTGTGACGTTCTATGGAAAGTTTTCATCCTCTTGAAGCCTTCTATCACCTCTCTGAATTTGTTGGTCGCATTTTGGAACACCCTGTATATTGCATTTTTTCTCTTAGCTTCTACTAGTGGGCAGTGTTGCCAGACATGGGGACTTTTTTATTCAATATCCATCACTAAATTTTAATTATAACGGTTATCTAATCCCTTCGAGGATTAATTGTTCTATTATGTATATCAAATATCACTTCTCAAAATTATTGGTGATTATTGAATAAAAAAGTTCCCAAATCTGGCAACACTGCTAGTGGGAATTGATTTATCATTCCGCAACATTTACTACCTTCTACTTCTCTAAAATGACTACAATAAATGTTTGTAAAAAGAAAACTAGAACTAATTTTTACTTTTTATTATATTTTTTGTTTTCAACAGCCTGGAATCCATACAAATTTGTTATTTTTATCTAATTTACAATTTTGCTGTTAAACAGTGATATATTAGCTGTACGTGGATAACTTACACATAATATATCACTGCTTACCTATGCTAATATATTACATAATATTTTATTCTGTAGGGGAAAAAAATCAAATTCTGTTTTAAAAAAAATATTAGTTAATTATGACAACAGCAATTTTATTATATTGTTATCACCTCAAGCAAACAATGGTTTAAAAATAAATGCACGTATTCTTCACGTCAAATTTCATTTCGATAAAAATTCATAGGACGAACTTTTTGAATAACTTTTTTTTATATCTTAACCCTTAAAACAATCGGTGCAATGAGAGAACTGATAAATTTATGTAATTAACGCATAATATCTAAACAACAATATCAGGCGTCTACTCCACCTGAAAATAATGAACTCATACTTCTTTTGTTGCGAGTGGCATCCGTTTAACTCCAACCTTGATCAATATTGTGCTTTCCTCTTGTGGCAGCATTCTTTTGTGTCTGGTAATAGATGACGTCATAAAAAAAAAAAAAAAAAAAAAAATATTAACAATGTGAATTGAGGCCATCTTAAGTCAAAGAATTGTTGGAATAGAATGAATATTTTTCAAAGGGTTATTAAAATGCAGACATTGAGTAGCGATGATTAGATTTACTTCCTATCTTGTTGGTTAACATCGCGCATGATATCGATAATTTTCTTTTACGTGCAGATGATTAAAAAGATTGACTATTTGGTAAAAGTCAATTATTACTAAAATTAGAATGGCAATATAAACTTGTGATCTCACTTCATAAGGGTTAAGAGGGTGATAAATAAGATGTTAATAAATTAGGTTATCGAAATAGTTAACAATGCCCATAGTGTAACACTGGTTCAACATAAGACTCACTCAACCAACGTACCAACCGAAATAGTTAAAATTAATTACATTTACCATTAGGCGGATTACGCATATTTACATTCGTTGTTTAAGTTTTAACTTGGAAATTGGTAAATCAGATATAATATGAGAGTGAAAACTTACAGTCGGCACCAAAATTATTGAAGCACACTACCACATTTTCCACCCACCCACACACATACATATATATATATATATATATATATTGTTTGATAGCTAATTTTTATCATCAACTTACTTTTTTTATAAACAACATAAGGATGAGATCATGAATCGACAAACAGGTGCACATCATTTTAATAGGAGTTGTTGCTAGTTCTTCAATAATTTTGCTGCTGACTGTATTAGTTAGAAATGTAATGAGTCACACAGAAATTCAATATTTCCTAAGCATTAAGCAAAGACAAAATATGCTTAATAAACAATGAAATAAAAATTTAAAGTTTAATACAATTTTACAGTAACTCACAGTTAGATGAATTACGCAAGTTTCCGTCTATAATCTAATTAGAGTTAGGAAAAAGCAAATCCGATGTTAATAATCAAGGATGTAGACCAACGTTTAGATAATACTAATTGTAGCTAAAATTAGAAGGGTTATCTTTGATTTTGTTCTCCTTTGATAAAGGCTGGGAAAATGGTTTAAATATTAGGAATATTTTAAGATAAAAAACATTAAAAAAAAAAAAAAAAAGTTTAAAGTAGATGAGTTGTATAAAGTTGTATAACATTGCAGAAAGGTTGTACAAATGACAAATTAGATATCAATAAATTAATTAACCTAAATTAAATAATAATAATAATAATAATACATTTAAATAAAATTTGTTGTATGTGAGTATGTGTATGTCTTACAACTCCTCTTAAACCATCGAACCGAATTCTATACTGTAAAAAATATGTTCTATTTGCTGCCATCAATTCTCTGTAATTTAAGAAAATACGCGTAATTTACGAAAAAATTACGTTGTCAGAACGTATTTTCTCAAATTACAGAGAATTTCTGGCAACAAATAGGACATATTTTTTACAGTGTACCAAACTTGACACAGATACTGCTTATGACCAGGGTTGAAGTATTGTGGGAATTAGACATATTTAGCGCATGCGCAATGGGAAGGGTTGAGAAAAAACCCTCTCGAAAATAATATTTTTGTATGATTTCTGTAGTAATAATGCAGCTAGAAACTTCAGATTTGATATGTAGACTATTTTTCGCGTATACATTCTACTCAAATATAGTTTTTAAAAATTTGAAATTAATCCTTAAATATCGAATGTTGTTTTCGGCAACATACCCAATTTTGTCTTCTAAAGTATTATTATAATAATACTGAAGCTCTAATCCCCCATGCTTGTCAATTTGCAACAAATTGCTTTTTAGCTGTAAATAATAATTAAAATAACGTATGATTTTTAATAAAAAGTATTTTTACCGTGATTTATTTAAGAGAGGAAAGAAGTAAAACTTTAACGTACACAAACATCAAACCGTCTCAATTAGATATATTAAAAACAAAAACTATTTTATTTACGAGACAAAAACTTAAGTTAAAATACATTTAAAAACAAAATATACATATAAAAATAATTAAAATCTAGACGTTTCGAAACCCGCCCGGGTTTCCTCATCAGTATCAATTACAACATAATATGCAAGCATTACATGAATACCCAAGGAATTTAAAGAAGTACCGAATATTGAGGAGTCAGTGCGCATGCTTCATTGATAGTGTGGAGATGCCTGGCAGTGTGCCAGCTCTCATGGAGAATACGTAATTTATAATTATCAAAACCAGAATTTAGAACTTTTATATTATCGAAGTCAGGAATATGATCGGTTTCTATTGAATTGATTACAATTTTAGAATTTTGGTTGCAAATTTTAAAAGATCGTCTGTGCTCCTGTAGTCTAATTTTTGCTGTACGGCCAGTTTCCCCTATGTAAACATATTTACAATTTTTACAAGGAATTAAATATATTACGCCAGTTAGATCCAGAGAAGGGGTTATGGGTTTAAAGTTTAAAAAAATGTTTTTTAATTGTTTAATCGGCCGGAAAGCAGTATAAATATTATGTGGTTTAAGTAATTTAGAAATAAATTCTGAAGGAAAACCAAAATATGGCATCGAAATATAATTGTTCTTATTAATTAGTGAATTTTTCATTTGAATTGGAGGAGAGGGGAAAATCGCAGGAGGAAACGAAGGAGAGGGGAAGCAGATAATTTTTTCACGATAAATTCGTTTTAATCAATTAAGAGGGTAATCGTTATTTATTAAATCCTGAAAAGTTCTTTAATTTCCAACTTAAAAAGTATCTCGTTACTGCCGTAACGAGACACTATATGTATATTTTGTTTTTAAATGTATTTTAACTTAAGTTTTTGTCTCGTAAATTAAATAGTTTTTGTTTTTAAGTAAAACATTTTTAATTGATTTAAAAATAATCAAACATTTAAAGGTTAAAAAGAGGTGAAACGAAACGTTCTAAAATTACATTTTCGTGAAAATTTCATTCATGCGATGCGAATTAAACATTTTACTGCGAATACATCAAAATGTAATATTTCAATATAATTAAAATCAAAATAATTTTTGTAGCATGCTAGAATGACGCCACTTTTAGAAAATCTCGCAAATAAAGTACTTTCGTCTTTGTAAATGACATATAATTTTTTAGAAGTTAGTCGATAAAAAACGTGAATTTTTATAGAGAAAACTGCTACATTTTACTATGACTGTGGGAGACTTTTATTTACAGACGATAGAATAAGTAAGTAGTAAGAAACAGTAATCTTAAATCCATATTATAATCGTAAATCCATATTCAAATATATTTACATATTTATTTGTTTTTGGGCATCAATTTGTTTATTTCTTTTTAATAATTATAAAGTTAGAATAAGGTTTTTGTTTAATACCTTTTGAACTAAAAAATACAGCGTTAGCTAGATCTAGACCTGTTTAATAAGTATACCAGTTTTTGATAAAGTCTAATAATCCGGATAGATACAATGACTAACTTTTTGCTTAATATATTTTTAATAAATAATGTCTGCGCGTTCATTTCAGTTGATAGGTAAAAACTGGTAACGATGGAAAAATCGCTGTCTGAAAGAAATAGTACAACCTATCGTACTAATAATAACTGCATATCATTGTGTTCACATTTGTATGCGTTAAGAAGTTAAGATCAATAACAAATAAGATGTTCATTTATAAAAAAATAGCTAAAAAAAAGTTATTTTGCGGAATGATTTCAAGAAAATGGAAAAAAGAATAGAAATACTAATACATTAAAATATTCCTATTTGAAAAAGAAAAAAAAGAGCGGGAGTGTAGCCTGGTCCGGAGAGCTCCGAGCTCGTAATTGGAAGATTCGGGTTGGATACTGGAGCTGGGTGAAGACCATTGTGTAGTTTAACCCTTTGAGTGCTGAATACTCGCGTCCTATGCGGTCCATACGGACGGCTCGCGGTTGGCGCTGACGATTCAAGAGGGTTTATCATCGTCTCCTTAAATCAGTAACCAAAGAAACTGTACAAAACGCCATGACGACGGCTAGAAGCAATCTTCGCAAAATGGGACTTAAAGGTGTATATTCTTCAATTTAAAGTATCAAAAGTGATTAAAAATGTTTGTTTGTCAATTTCATGCAAGTAGCATTCATGTAAGTAATATTTTGTTGAAAATAAATGAGAATCAAGTTGTCTCTTTCTTATCGCGGACGCGCTTTATGCGAGTGTTGCATAGTACACTGATCATTTTTGCCGAGCGCGTATTTGCGTCCATAGTCCATACTGATAACATCTGCTAAGCGCGTATTCGCGTCCATAGTCTATATTAATGACTTTCGCTGGACGCATATGTGCATCCATAGCACTCAAAGGGTTAAAAGTGGCTGGTGCAAGAAAACCCATCGTGGTCACAATGCCCTCCATCTTCCTATCCCAAATTTATTCCTCTTGAGTCATCGAAGCGGGAGTGCCATCCCCTTCGTTGAGGATCAAAATTGTGATGGCATATCTCGACCTCCCATAAGGACGAGTTCCAGACCATCAACAATTGCCCATAGTGCAGCTTGTAGCACCAGCGCGTCATAAGAACTATTTAACCAACCAACCGCAAAGTAAAGTAATAAAATAAATTTATAGTTTATTCATAAATCACTCTTTTTAAAAAGTTCGTGTAAGTCAAAAAACCCAACTTTCCAAAAATATTTTTTATGTGCATCTCAAATGTGGTATATCTATAATTTTTATTTCGGAATTTATAAAATGAACAAGTGGCTCGCTACAATTATGTCTCATACCTACGAAAATTTTCAAATACGGTTTTATTCAAAATCACATTTTCTGTCTGATAAGCGGAAATATTTCGAAAACTAATTAATCGATTGATTTAATATAACTGCGACCGTTAGTTTTGTTATGTTATCTCCTAGGGTCAGACCTTGGAGGAATGATGTAAGAGGAGATGGCATATTAGTAGAAACATGAAGCCAAAATCACAACCGCAGAAAATAACACAGCTATATAAGAAATTCTGCATTGTTATTGTGAAATTACGTAATGTGGATTATTCGATACGAAAATCATTGTAACTGTAGGTCTTAAAACCACCAAATTATAAAATAACACAGTACTAGCCCGTGTTTTGGTAGACTCAATATGGCTCCTGCGTTAGGCTTGGCTGCTACATAGATATAGTAATATATATAGATCTATCATCCCCATGTTATCGAGTAAAAATGTTATCGAAAAAAAGTTTTGGAATCAGCCATTAGAAGGTATTAAAAAAAAAAAAAAAAAAAAAAAAAAAAAAAAGAATTTGAAACTATGCCTGGAGTTTTTCATTCACATTTAGTAAATAAATTATTCATAAATTTTATTTACTAAATTATCTGTGTGTATTAATGTGTTTAATTTATTCGGGGAATGGATGGATGGTTGGGTTTTACGTCGCACTAGTGCTGCGCAGGGGGCAATTGGCGACGGTCTGGGACACACCCCTAGAGGTGGTCCGGAGACATGCCATCACAATTTTGATCCTCCACGGAAGGGATGGCTCTCCCGCTTCGGTAACCCCCAGAGGTATAATTTTTGATGGGGCCATGGAGGACATTGCGGCCACGACAGATTTTACGTGCACCAGCCACCATTAGTGTACACGACAGTCTTTGGCCGGCTCGAGTACCGAACTCGTAATCTTCCAATTACGAGGCCGGCGCTCTACCGACTAGGCTACCGGGGCCCATTTACTCGGGGAAAGACAGCAATTACAGTGACTTTTCCCGAGTAAAAAGGAATCACCTTTTTCCCTTTCGCTGATTCAATCTATGTCTTATTACCATATTTATGGTCTGTTATTGGTGCAGCCATCTTGAGTACCCAACAGTTGCATGCTGATACGTCGTATGCTAACTGCTCTTTGATCATTCCTTCAACATAATGTTTTTTGATAGAAGATTTTTTTTAAATCTTTATAAGACATAAATACCACAATCGACTGCCGCTCTCATCTTCTCAACTCAACTCATAGGAGTTAAGGAACAAAAGGATCATTAAACATTTAAACATCAGTAGAAAAAAAGTGCATTTGAAGAATTTAAAAATGATATCTGTGGTTTCCAAAAGGAACATATTGATGGTAGTGTTTTCTTATAAGGATCAGAAAGATTTTATAAAATATTTTATAATGTTTGTTTGAATTTTTTAATTCATTGTGTTCTTCTCGAAATTAACGTTATCAAATGACCTAATGATGATAAATTCCCAAACGCAATAAATGTTTTAACTATGAAAAAGAAACATGCTAGTATCTGCATTCGATGAACAAAGTATTTGCTGTCAAAAAACTGGAAGAACTTTAAACAAATCGGTCATATAACAAATTTTGTATGATGCATATTATATTTCTCAAGCCTCTGCTCTAAAAATAATTGTATTTAATTTTTTTCCCCTCGATTTTCGAACATACGCATATATATATATATAAACAAAACAATCAAAACCAGATAAAAATTTTAATCCCAAAACACATGAGGGCCTTCATCAGGGGAGCTCCCTCATGTAGGGAAAGGAATATGAGAAGTTTCTGACGAAACGCTGGTATTAACCAGCGTTAATTCAATTTTCCATTTTCTGATTATTCCAGTTTGTCCTCGTATGTATTTATATATTCTTATTTTATTTAATTTTAGTACTTTATATTTGATGTATTATATTTCTTGAATTTTATATTTGATGTAATATATTTTGTGCTTTATTTCCGAATTTAATTGCTTTTTATGCTATGTATTAATTGAAATTCGTTTGCTGTACGGTCGTGAATCCATCTGTGAGAAGTTGGGGGCTAGAAACGTGTTTTATGGTTAATACCAGCGTTTCATCAGAAACTTCTCATATTCCTTTCCCTACACGAGGGAGCTCCCCTGATGAAGGCCCTCATGTGTTTTGGAATTAAAATTTTTATCTGGTTTTGATTATTTTGTTTATTATAGTTTTATATTTCCTTCTGCTGCTTTAGCGCATTGGTTTATAAAAACTTTGTTCTAGTTCTATTTATTTAATAATTCAAGTTTTACTCCCTCCTATATTTAAAATTTTATCTTATATATATATATATATATTGTCACGATTAATACAGACATATTTATCAAATGATTATTTTGTTGGGCAGAACAGAACTTAATTACATTCATCACATTAAACACATGCATAAAGCTACTTTCAAACTATAGGAAATAATCTTAAATTATTGTGCTTAAAATACAATAGCAAAATATACTTTAAATATCATCATTCATATTAGGTTTGGTCGCACCAACAACAGTGTTGATTAATTATCTTGCATCCATGCAATATAATTTGATGACGAAATTGTTGTCTGTAGCACCTTAATGGTTATCTTCTAGTATATTGTTTTGTTCCTTCATATCATTAGTTATCGAGTTTATCACTGTCATCACGTACTCCAAAATGGTTAAGGTACTATTTTTTGCATGTCATCTAATGATTCAGTAACAATGAATCTTATTTGAAGGTGTCAATTTGCACCTAACTATTGATTATGTCAGAGTTTTTAACAGGGTTGCTATCGCTACTGAAAACGGAGAATGCATTTTCCTGCTTTTTCCTAATGTATTTTCCTAATCGTATTTTATTCCAAGCGAGGCAAAATGCATTAGCTTTCTTTGATATCGGATTATAAGAGTCATAAATACACTCAAAAAGAAATTATGTATGCAGCTAACTTTGAGAATTAGCTATTTTCGAACAAAAATTCCTTTATCAATTAGCTTACTGATGAATTTAGGTTTCAATGATTTACATTTTCTAAGGAATTTTCCACCTGTGTGGAGTTGGCACCCCCACATCACAATTTGAAAAATCGGTTTATATGTAACTTTTGCCAAGTTTTGCCCAACCAATATTTTTTTTTTTTTTTTTTTTTTTTTTTGCCCAACCACCAACCCCTCTTATAAGAAGGTTCCGTAGGAATCTTTCCTGAGAAATCTTTGATTTCTCAATTTTCTTTTCATTATAACAGAAGAAGAAATTTTCCCGAAATTTTTTAATGTGTCCTTGAAGAATAGATATTTCGATTAATAACAGAAATTTTTATTAACAATTTCTGTCAATAATTTAAATATACTTTATGGTAAAAAGAGACTGAACTAAATATAGAATTTATCAGCGATCAGTAGGGAAAACAAGAATTTTCATTACAGACGTCAATAAAATTGCTATGGAAATATTTAAAGCATTCAAGAAGTGAAAAAAAGATCACATGTTAAAAATGTCTTAAATAATAACTTTAATTAATATTCACAAGCGTTGCTTGTTTTCTCTAAAGATCTCTTGTCGAGAAAAGGTAGAAAATAGTTCGACCCGCATCTCAAATACCCTATTATAAACGGTACAACGTTTTAAGTTCAATATATCTAACTCCATACAACATCAGGACTATTTCTAAAAATAGTCAAACCATATTCTGGGCAACTCAAAACGTATAAGACCATCAAACACCTGAAGTTGATTTACGCATCCGATATTTTCGAAATTTGAAATATAAAAATAAGAAGAACTTCTTAAACCTTTATAAATTAAAAATAAATAAATTGCCTTCTTTACAATTGTCTACTTTACTGATGAAGGTCCAGCACCGGACTGAAAGTGCTAATGGAGCAACTGTAAAGTAGGCAATTTATTTATTTTTAAGTTATAAATCCAACATTTTCTTCTATTGAAATTACAGAAAAGTAACAAAACTCCAGTGGTTGTACTCATTAATAATAATTAAATATATCAGTATAAAAACATCCGACTTTTAATTTACTAATTAAATATTTTTTTTCTCTATAAAATCCGCAGTTTTCAACCAAAATTAGAGATTTTTTATTTCTGCAATTATAATCACCATTTCTAGCCAAAATTTAATTTTTGATAAAATCTGTTAAAAATTCGCGATTCATTAAAAATAAAATAAAATAAAATAAAGTAAAAATAAATAAATAAAGAGTTTTTTTTTTTTTTTTTTTTTTTTGCGCTCCAGTCTAGAAAGTTTGCGATTTATTATCTAAAATCATTTAGGGAATTCGAAAATTTACAGTTCACAAATTATGTAAAATAACGCATGGTTGACTTTCAGTTTCATTAGGTATTATGTTTCTCTAATATCTCTAATTTTGAACCGAAGTTAAAGATTTTGGGCTGTGAGCTCATAATCACTACTTATAGACAATTTTTTATTTATATAATATATATATATATATATATACTTTAATCCTTTCAATCCAAACACCACGTGACTTACTATTTAAGATGAGTTGGAAGTTAGAGCATTGATAGTTTGCAAATTTTAAAATAACAGTGCAAAATTGCCTGAAAGGGAAAAAAAAGTTCTAATTAATACCAATTATAGCTAAGAATAATTGCGATTAAATCCATGTTTTAATAATATATATATATATATTAAGTCGGTCCATTCGATTGACAACTACAATGCCACACATACATGTATACAATGATTTCTTCATTCTTACATACATCTTTTTTTTTTTTTTTTTTTTTTTTTGTCAGGGGTTAAAAAGAACTTCAAAATACCACCCTACTTTTTGGTCGGGTGTTAATAAAGTGAGGAAAAATTTCACATATTAAAATCACCTTAAACAGCTCCATTATTTATTTAATATTCACAAGCCTTGCTTTCTCTCTCCAAAGATCCCTTGTCGAGGATAGGTAAAAAACAGCTCTACACGCACCTGAAACAACCTATCATAGACGGTGATAAGTTTTTAGTTACAAGATATCTAACTTCTGAAAACGTGTAGTGAATATTATTCATAAGGTCTTCTACCTTCTACCTGATACCACTCATTATAGCAACAGAAGAAAGATGAAAGAGGATTCAAGTTGATCATGACCCGGATTTTTTTTTTTTTGTTCTTCAGAGAACTGGATGTCAGAGATGATAAATTAGGATCTGTGAAACGCCGAACGAGAAGGAAAGCTTCTTCTGACTTTTATGAACTCTTAACTATGTTATATTGTAGTAACCTGAGGAATATTTGAGGCAGACAATGCCATGTTTAAAGGGAAATTTCTTTCCATCATGACAGTGGTAAATTAAGAGTGAGATCACGAAAAAAATGTGATGTAAACATGCCACTCACAGATGCGACTGGCATTTGAACAGAAGAAATGGGATGGAACTTCATAGAAAAGGAAAAGTCACTTTTGTCGGTTACATGCTCTTCGATGTACTAGAAGTCTATTTATCGAATGTATAGTAAGGACATTTATCATAATCATTCAAATATGTAAATGACACACACACACACATACAAAAAAAAAAAAAAAGAAAACTAGAATGATGTGACCACTACAAAACTTTCTACTATATTTTCCTACGCAAATTCATGCAGCCCGTATTATTTATTAGAATCATTATTATCAAATTTTCCATGATTAATACAGACATTTTTTTTCATTTCGGAGAAGTAATAGAAAATCAATTTTATGCTATACAAAAAAAAAAAAAAAAAAAAAACATTTTCCATCCCTTATATTACTTTCTCTGGTACCCTCTCTCCTGGTACTTCCCCCCAACAGGGGAAGCGATGCCCTACATACACACAAATTCTTTGTGGTTGACTATTATTATTAAAAATTCTTTTTATTTCATGCTGTAAAGTTAAAAATAATTCTCATTATGTATATTTATACATAATGTTGTTCCGTACTGCCATATTAAAGATTATGAAAAAATGAGATGACAGCGTGAGCGATTGGTCCCCAAATGTAACCACCACCAGTTTAGATCAAGCTTTAATTTTATTTATTTATTTATTTTTTGTTAAAAATGAAAAAAATCGATAACTTTATTTTAAATTATCGCAGATCGATGGTACTGATGAGCTCTTTTGATACCCATCATGAAAATTTACTCCTCGAGGGGGGACTTCCCCCCAGGGGGGGGGGGAGGAGGCGAGGCTCCTACACATACAAAAAATTTTTCCAGTTGACTATCTCTATTATAAATAATTTTGGTAAATTTCATGATGATTATTAAAAAATAATTCTCTTTATGCACATTTATACAAAATTTTGTCCTATATCACCATGTTAAAAATTTAGAAAAAGCGGGATGGCAACGCAACCTGTGAGACAATTTTTACCAAAAGTTGATAGGCACTAATTTATGTCAAGGTGCAACTACATACTAATTTGTATGAAATTCTGTGCAGTAGTTCCTGAGATACAGTTGCCACAAAATTTTGTCTCACACACACAGACACAGACAGACGGACATTTTCTAAAAATCGACAAATCGTGTTCTACAGCTCTCAAAACGTGTAAATCCATCAAAAACCCGAGGTCGAAATTTTTTACGAATCCAATACTTTCTTCTATTGAATATAGAAGAAAATAAATAAATATATATATGTTAAAAATTTGGATATAAATGTGATTTTTTTTTTTTTTTTTTCCATTTTTTTTTTTTTTTTTTTTTTTTTTTTTTCACTTTCCAAAAACGTTGAAAAGTGCTTATGACTTCGGTTTGTCTATCTGTATGTCTCTCCGCACTCTTATTACCGTAAATATGGCTTGAATGTCTTGAAAGTGATACAAATTATTAATATTGTATAATGAAATTGAAAAAATTTTTTGAACTTTGCTCTTTTCTTGACCTATGTGCGCTTTCATTTCTATGAATATCTTTAGGTTCCCTACTGATATATTGCCGTTCCTCTTCTTTTGCGCATGATTTCTAAAGTATTTCTAACTCGGATCTCTTAATGCCTAATACACGTATATGCCAATTAAAACAACTTTCGATGCTTAGGCAAATTCTGAGGGGAAAAACAACTAGTATGTTGTGGCCACCACATGACTTTCTTCTATATTTTCCTATTCAGATTCACCCAGTAAAAATATTTATTAAAATTATTATTAAAAAAAATTATCTTGCATGATAATGCAGACGATTTTCATATTAGAAAAGTAATAAAACACTAAATATAAAAAAAAAGTCAATTACATTTTTTTTTTTTTTTTTTTGGTTAAAAATGGGAAAAAAAAAAAAAAAATCGATAACTTTATTTTAAATTATCGCAGATCGATGGTTCAACCATTCGTTTTAAAGGTATTGGCGAGCTCTTTTGAAAGATACCCATCATGAAAATTTACTCTCCTCGAGAGGGGACTTCCCCCAGGGGGGTGGAGGGTAGGCTCCTACATACACAATTTTTATTTTTTCTGCGTTGACTATCGCTATTACAAATAATTCTTTTAAATTTCATAATGATTATTAAAAAATAATTCTGTTTATGCACATTTATACAATTTTGTCCTATACCACCATGTTAAAAATTTAGAAAAAGCGGCATGGCAACGTAAACTTTTGGACTATTTTTACCAAAAGTTAATAGGCACTAATTTATGTCAATGTGTAACTACATACCAATTTATATGAAATTCTGTGCAGTAGTACCGGAGATACAGTTGCCACAAAATTTTATCACCCACACAGACAGACAGACATTTTCAAAAAATGGTCAAATCGTGTTCTACAGCTCTCAAAACGTTGTAAATCCATCAAAAACCTGAAGTTGAAAATTTTTACGAATCCAATACTTGCTTCTATTAAATATAGAAGAAAGTAAAAAAAAAATAAATAAATAAAATAAATAAAAGTTAATTTAAGTCATACATGCAACAAACACACTGAATAAAGGTTTTGTAATAATGTAATGTTTAAGTAATATAATGTTTAAGTTTGAATACATGAACATAAAATTTGGATGGAATGTTTGTAATCAAACCTTTAATCAAATTTTATATAAATTTAAGATAAGCAATAATTTTTAAATGGATATTATTTCAATTTTTATGAAAAATAATCTTTAAAGAAATGCAAAATTTAAACAATTTTAGATAAGAAACTAAATGAGAAATGGCATTATTGAATACATTAAATGAAGATACAAATGAAGATATACATGTTTCCAAATATTAAAATACAGCCGGATTTTTATTTCTTTATTGACTTTTCTTTTTCTTCTTTTTTCTTCCCTTTCTTTGTATGCGAATAACTTTTAAAAATTGCACATACGACCATAAAAATATTAACGAGGCGTTCGTTATAAAATCATTTGTACATATTTGTATTATTATGACGATGCTCATAGTTTACAAATTAATAATTATACTTTTTTCAAAAATTTTATTATGAAAGAAAAAGAAGACAAAATACAGGAAGAAAACCCCAGTTTTAATTTAACATTTGGAGGCAGTTCTATCTTCACCAAATGTGAGATGCATCTTTAATACCATTTCTCATTTATACTTTTCTATTCTAAAATGGTTTCAATTTTTCAGTTATTTAGCAGCTTACATAAAATAAATAAATAAATAAATAATAAATAAGTAATATCAGTTTATTGAAATTTATTTTTCCGACTGAGTGAAAATAATGTCTGGAACGGGAGTCGAACCCCAGATCTTTGACTTACGAGGTCAAGGCTCTACCAATTGAGCTATCCAGGCCGACAACCGGTGGACATTACTCACTCAGACAACCTTTAGGCAGAAACATCTGGTCTATCATGTAGATAGCTTGACAGAAATAAGCCGCAGGTAAAGGAAAACACCATTAAACAATGGGAGAAAGAAATACAATATATATTAAAATCACACAATCAACTGTTTGGGAAGAAAATCATTTATTGAAATTTATTTTTCCGACTGAGTGAAAATATTGCCTGGACCGGGAGTCGAACCCCATATCTTTGACTTACTTACTTTGTTTTCCTTTACCTGCGGCTTATTTCTGTCGAGCTATCTACATGATAGACCAGATGTTTCTGCCTAAAGGTTGTCTGAGTGAGTAATGTCCACCGGTTGTCGGACTGGATAGCTCAATTGGTCGAGCCTTGACCTTGTAAGTCAAAGATCTGGGGTTCGACTCCCGGTCCAGGCATTATTTTCACTCAGTCGGAAAAATAAGTGTCAATAAATTATTTTCTTCCCAATCAGTTGATTGTGTGATTTTAATATATATAATATCAGTTTAAAAATCATTGCTTACGTTAAAGTTATATATATAAAAAAAAAAATTCAATTAATTGTTTGATAACGAACGTGTCATTCAAATTTTAAGTTTATAAGTTCATTAGTTTAAAAATTAAGCGCAAAAGAAGGAAAACAAATAGTTTTGGGTACCAGTATATATGTGACAAAAGTATATTTTATGCACCATAATCATTAAAAGAAGTTTCTTATTAAAAATTGTCAAAACAGGATTACTGGGTTGAGTACGTAACTAACAAAAGATTTTGAATACATTATGATCTATGAGAGGTACTTCTTTAAATATTTCAAACCTATTTTAATAACTTTATCCTGCGCAAAACATAATTAAATTTATGTACGATTATTCACAGGCCAAGAGCATGTTTTCTATAGAATTAGTGTGAATACTGTTAATGATCGGTTTATAGAGCTACACAAAACTGTTTAAATACATTGTGGTATATAAGAAGCATTTACTCGAAATGCTTTTACCGTCGTATTATCATCTTTTAAAATTATTATTGTTACTATACTGAATTTTTAGAGCACCATATTGCGTCCATGGAATTTTTTGACAATGTACAGGGCTACACAAACCACAAACGCAATCTGTTTTTAAAAGTAAAACAATGAAAATAGTGTTGTGATAATTCTTCCTTCATAGTAGATGAATTCAGAAAAATACGTTCTATCAAGAGGAAAAATTACGTTGATAGAACGTATTTTTCTGAATTACAGAAAATTTCTGGCAGCAAACTGCAGCAAACAGGAGTTTTTTTTTTTTACAGTGAGTAGAGAGGATTAAAATCCTTAAATTTTAAATTTAATCAATATTTATGATTATTAAGTTTATATATAATTTTCATATTGTAATAGTAAAAAAACTATAATTTTTTTTTATTTATTAATGTTACAGAGTGAGAACTCATTATAAAAAATATGTCCTATTTGCTACTAGAAATTCTCTCTTATTTGAGAAAATACGCGTAATTTACGAAAAAAATTACGTTGTCAGAACGTATTTTCTTAAATTACAGATAATTTCTAGCAGCAAATAGGACATCTTTTTTACAGTGTAGAAAAACTGTGTGATTAAAACTGGATAATGCAAAAATAAATGTGTTACCAATGCTGAGATGTAGCTATCTGTAAAATCATACACTGTAAAAAATATGTACTATATGCTGCGAGAAATTCTGTGCAATTTGAGAAAATACGTTCTGACAACGTAATGTTTTCGTAAATTACGCTTTTTTTTTCTCAAATTACAGAGAATTTCTGGCAGCAAATAGGAGATATTTTTTACAGTGAGTTCTCGCTCAGTAACATTAATAAATAAAATATATTTATAGTTTTTTTACTATTACAATATGAAAATTGTATATAAACTTAATAATCATAAATTTTGATTAAATTTAAAATTTAAGGTTTCATCCTCTCTACTCACTGTCAAAAAAAAGTCCTGTTTGCTGCCAGACATTTTCTGTAATTCAGAAAAATACGTTCTATCAACGTAATTTTTCCGTTGATAGAACGTATTTTTCTGAATTCATCTATTTTAACTATGAAGGAAGAATAATCACAAGACTATTTTCATAGTTTTACTTTTAAAAACAGATTGCGTTTGTGGTTTGTGTAGCCCTGTACATGGTCAAAAATTGCATGGACGCAATATGGTGCTCAAAAAATACAGTATAGTAACAATAAAAATTTTAAAAGCTGATAACACGACGGTAAAAGCACTTCGAGTAAATGCTTCTTATATACCACAATGTATTTAAACAGTTTTGTGTAGCTCTATAAACCGATCATTAACAGTATTCACACTAATTCTATAGAAAACATGCTCTTGGCCTGTGAATAATCGTACATAAATTTAATTATGTTTTGCGCAGGATGAAGTTATTAGAATAGGTTTGAAATATTTAAAGAAGTACCTCTCATAGATGATAATGTATTCAAAATCTTTTGTTAATTCCGTACTCAACCTAGTAATCCTGTTTTGACAATTTTTAATAAGAAACTTCTTTTAATGATTATGGTGCATAAAATATACTTTTGTCACTATATACTGGTACCCAAAACTATCTGTTATCTTTCTTTTGCGCTTAATTTTTAAACTAATGAACTTATAAACTTAAAATTTGAATGACACGTTCGTTATCAAACAATTAATCAATTTTTTTTTATAACTTTAACGTAAGCAATAGTTTTTAAACTGATATTATTTATTATTTATTTATTTATTTATTAAATGTAAGCTGCTAAATAACTGAAAAATTGAAACAATTTTAGAATAGAAAAGTATAAATGGGGAATGGTGTTAAAGGTGCTTCGCAGATTAAGTGAAGATAGAACTGCCTCCAAATGTTAAATTAAAACTGGGTTTTTCTTCCGTTGTCAGAACGTATTTTCTTAAATTACAGATAATTTCTAGCAGCAAATAGGACATCTTTTTTACAGTGTAGAAAAACTGTGTGATTAAAACTGGATAATGCAAAAATAAATGTGTTACCAATGCTGAGATGTAGCTATCTGTAAAATCATACACTGTAAAAAATATGTATTATATGCTGCGAGAAATTCTGTGTAATTTGAGAAAATACGTTCTGACAACGTAATGTTTTCGTAAATTACGCTTTTTTTTCTCAAATTAACAGAGAATTTCTGGCAGCAAATAGGAGATATTTTTTACAGTGAGTTCTTGAATAATAGCAGCTGCGGAAAAGTCAACCAATGAAAAATATTTTAATTTTATAAGTGTCTTCCCTATTCTATATTTATTATCTTTTTGATTTACAGTGTAAACTGTAAAAAATATGTTCTATTTGCTGCCAGAAATTTTCTGTAATTTGAGAAAATACGTTCTGACAACGTAAATTTTTCGTAAATTACGCGTATTTTATCAAATTACAGAGAATTTCTGGCAGCAAATAGGACATAATTTTTACAGTGACCATTTACCATTCTCACAAAAGAATTGGAAATGTATAATTAATACGGGAATTCAGAAGTTAGTTAAACTATTATAAATAGCTTTCCTAATTTATTCGGAATGTTTTTATCAAATTAATATCAAATCATTGTTTTTAAATTTGTTATATTTATATCTACTAAAATAATATTCATTAGAAATAACATGTGCATGGCATCTAATTTAAAAATCATATTGTGCGGTTTATAAATTTCAGGTAAAAATTCTACGTAATTTGATTTCCTTTAGAACAAATTCTTCAAAATGTTTATACAGTTTATAATTTATTCTTGAGAAAGAAAGATTTCTCTGTAAATTCTTTGTAAAATGATTTCTCTCTTAAAATTATTCCTATATTGAAATAACAATTAGAATGTCACTATTTGGGGGAAAAAATTGTTAAATTTACGGGAAAAAAAAAAAAAAAAAAAAACTGTCAGCCAGGACGCCAGTAAAAATCTGTTTTTTTGACGGGGAAAAAAGAAAAAACTGTTTTAACGAAAGTTTCTCTTTTTATACTGTGAAATTCTGTTTTACTGACAGAAGAAAATCGTTATTTAAACAGAAATACACGGTAATTTTACAGAGAAAAAGGTGTATCTTTTTCGTAAAAAATACAGATTTGTTTTGTAAAATTACAATGTATTTATCTTAAAATAATGATTACCTTCTGTTGCTAACACAGAACTTGACCGTTTATAAACAGAAACTTTCGTTAAAAAAAGCAGTTTTTTTCTGTCATAAAAATGGTGTTTTACTGGTGTCCTAGCTGACAGTTTTTTTCCGTAAATTTAACGATTTTTTTCCTTCTTTTTTTTTTTTTTTTTTTTCATTAATAGTAACCATTTCTAAAGAACGAAATACGATTTCTACTTGTTTTTACATGGAAAAATAGTTTTTTTTTAAAGTCCTGCCGTGCTAATATAAATTCTGTTTTGTACAGAAATTTAAATCTATTACTTAGAAAACAAAAATGGGCTTCAGGTTTTTGTTAACTAATCTTCGAATTCTAATAAATTTACGTTATTAAAATCGTTTGCACAAACGTATCATATAGCTATCTTCACAGCTGGATACAGAAAATAGCCAAAAGGCACCCAATTCTTGGAAAAAAATTCAAGAAATTCAATCTGACCATCTTAAGCTAAGGTTATAAACTAATAATAGTATTAATAATAAGAATTCATTTAAATATAGTACGAGTATCCAGCGCAGCAGGTCAAAAACACTAATAATGCATAAGTTTTAGTTTTAAACTTTCTTTATGCCTATCGTTAACATATTACAATTTTAGGCCATTTGTGTATTTGCTAACTGAAACAAAAGTTAAAAATATATTAGTTTAAAAATGTCTTAATAATTTTTAAATTGCTAAATATATCAAACTATAAAAAAAAAAAAAAAAGAAACTTCTTTTGAACAGAAAATGAAATGTATCAATGTTCAATTGTATTTAAATGTATCAATTTTATTATACGTATATAATAAAATTGAAATAAATCATTATCAAAAACTAAACTTTCACATTTAAAAAACTACTGGTAAAACTGATGTCATAATAATTTAAAAATTACCAAATATATATTATGCTGATGCCAATGAAAACAAAATATTTACATTTTATTTATTTATTTAGACAAAAAGAGAAATATTTTTTGAGCAAGAAAAATGTGTTTTAAAAATTGCTCTTTTTTTGGGAGAGAAAAGGGGAGAGAGGACACCGTAAAAATAATGCGGGAAAGTGTGTGTGTGTGTGTGTGTGTGTGTGTGAGGAGGAATTGAGGATTTCGGTAAATTACCGATTTCATTGCGTCATTTATCAATTTAAAGGTTATAAAATAATAATAGTATTAATAATAAGAATTTATTTAAATATAGTATCCAGCGCAGCAGGTCAAAAACACTAATAATGCATATATAGTTTTAAACTTTCTTTATGCTTATCGTTAACATATTACAATTTTAGGCCATTTGCGTATTTGCTAACTGAAAGAAAAGATAAATCAATAAGCAAATAAGCTGCCAGACATTTAAACATATTTGTGACTAATTATTATAAAATACGTTTATTTATTTGTTTATTTTTTATAACAATAACATAAACAAGAACGAAAAATTATGCAGTGCGCATTGATTATTAACACTTTCCAACTGTACGTACTTGTTGTATCATATAACTTTCAATATTCCTTGCATACGTTATAACACAATAGACATACAGAAGCACTGAAAAGTACACAGATAGACTAATTGAATTTAAAATCACTCTTAGACATTGCTGGAAAGTGTTTAAAAGGCAAAAGAAAATGCAGCCTTTAGATTGTAATTGCAGACCTTAATGTATCTGAATATTTCAGTGTAGCCTTGTAAATCTGAACGTTAATAATATAATATTCTATACAAAACATTATGTTAGCACATTAACAATACATGTAAATTTCTTTATGATTTTTACAGTAGAAAGTTATTTAAATGTGATTTTTAAAAATGTCTATCCTAAAACGCAATGTATTGGCATTTTTTGGTTGCCCCTGTACACAAACTAGTTGTACAAGACCTATGAATGTCATTTTAAATAGGGAAAATTCCACAATGAACTTAACTAATATATAACATTTCTTAAAAATTCTGAAAACATTTACGGGTGCTGGGGGCGGAAGACAGACTAATAGAAAGATAGACAATCAGACACACAGATATACAAATTGAAACCATACTCCCACTTAAAAATTATTAGAAAGTGTTAAAAATGCTTAAGGTAAACGCAAGTTCCAGCAAATCTTCATTAATATAGCTCTTAATGTAACTGAATATTTTTGTATGGCCATGTAAATCAATTTCTAATTATATAATATTCTATAGAAAGTATTTGTTTGTGCATATGAATAACATATTTCAATTTCATTAAGCTTTATGGAAAGTAAAGTTATTAAAATTTGGTTTATAGAAATACTTCTCGCAGAACGGAATGCTTTGGAATACTTTCGAATGTCCCTGTACACAAACTAGTCGTAGCATTCAAACATTTTACATAGGAAACATCCGATAGTGAACTTAAATAACATATTTAAATTTCATTAAGATTTGTGTACAATAAAGGTATTAAAATATGGTTTATAGTATTACCTCCCTTAGAACACAATGCATTGGAATACTTTTGGGTGTCCCTGTACAAAACCAGCAGAGGTATTCCCTCCATTTTCAATATGGGAACATCCAGAAGTGAACTTGAATAGCATATATCAGTTTCAAGAAATTCCATAAATATTTATGGGAGTTAGATGGCGGACAGACAGGCAGACGAACAGATACACAAACTGAAATCATATTCACACTTAAAAATTGTTAGAAAGTTTTAAAAACGCTTAATGTAAATGAAAGTGCAATGTCAGCAAATTTTTATTAATATCTCTTAAAGTAACTGAATATTTTTGTGTGGCCCTGTAAATCTAATGCTAATAATACTATATTCTATAGAAGCATTCTTTTGTGCATATGCATAACATATTTCAATTTCATTGAGCTTTGTGCAAAATAAAATTATTAAAATTTGGTTTATAAAAACACCTCTGACAGAACGCAATGCTTTGAAATACTTTCAAGTGTCCCTGTACACAAACCAGTGCTGATATTTACTCCATTTTACATAAGAAACATCCGATAGTGAGCTTGAATAACATATTTCAATTTCATTAAGATATGTGTACAGTAAAGATATTACTCGTAAAATATGGTTTATAGAAATACCTCCCATAGAACACAATGCTTTGGAATACTTTCGCGTGTCCCTGTACACAAACCAGTAGAGGTACTCACTGTATTTTCAATTGGGAACATCCGATAGTGAACTTGAATAACATGTATCAATTTCAAGAAATTCCATAAATATTTACAGGGGTTAGAGCGCGGACAGACAGGCAGACAAACCGAAGTAATTAACACCTTTCAACCTTGTTGGAAAGTGTTAAAAATCTGGAGTGACTCCACTCGACTTTCCGAACATTGATTAATTAACAGTTTTGTAGATAAAGAGGAGTTGTTAAACAAACAAAAGAGAGAAAACCATAATAGAGTGTTTGAGTATTTTTCTCCATATATTACACGATGTTTTACTTAACGCTACTAGTAGTGTAAAAAGGAGAGTTCACCGACAGGGTGGTGGCGTAGTGGCGTATTGTGGCGTAGGGTGGAGGCGAAAATTTTGGGGACTTCAAAATTTTTTCGAAGTGAGATGACGTCACGATCTTTTGAGACTTAGCCTGAAAAGAGATACAGTTTAAGAAATGAGAGTTAGAAAAAATGTATAGAAAAAAGTTAGAAAGAGAATACAAAATTTAAGAAATGAGAGTTAGAAAGAATAAATTTAGAAAAAAAGAGAAGAAAGAGAAAGAAAGAGTTCACCTTGAGCGCCTGGGAGACTGCCCTCCCGAGGCCCTGCGGTGCCCCTTTTCGCTCCGTAGAGCAAGGCGGGAGTTAGTTCCTTTAAAAAAAATAAAAAATAAAAATAAATAAAAAATGTCAACCTGAAGAACTTCATCACATAGTTTTCTGAGGTTGTCTTCAAAGCATGGGTTCAGACAATCTTCATAGGTGCAGAAACAATTGATATATACAGGATGCAGGAACAATCTTCATAGGTGCGAAACAATTTAAAATATATACAGGGTGCAGGAACAATCTTCATAGGTGCGAAACAATTTAAAATATATACAGGATGCAGGAACAATCTTCATAGGTGCGAAACAATTGATATATACAGGGTTCAGACAATCTTCATAGGTGCAGAAACAATTGATATATACAGGATGCAGGAACAATCTTCATAGGTGAGAAACAATTTAAAATATATACAGGGTGCAGGAACAACCTTCATAGGTGCGAAACAATTTAAAATATATACAGGATGCAGGAACAATCTTCATAGGTCCGAAACAATTGATATATACAGGGTTCAGACAATCTTCATAGGTGCAGAAACAATTGATATATACAGGATGCAGGAACAATCTTCATAGGTGCGAAACAATTTAAAATATATACAGGGTGCAGGAACAATCTTCATAGGTGCGAAACAATTTAAAATATATACAGGATGCAGGAACAATCTTCATAGGTGCGAAACAATTGATATATACAGGGTTCAGACAATCTTCATAGGTGCAGAAACAATTGATATATACAGGATGCAGGAACAATCTTCACAGGTGCGAAACAATTTAAAATATATACAGGGTGCAGGAACAATCTTCATAGGTGCGAAACAATTTAAAATATATACAGGATGCAGGAACAATCTTCATAGGTGCGAAACAATTGATATATACAGGGTGCAGGAACAATCTTCATGGATGCAGAAACAATTTAAAAATATATACAGGATGCAGGAACAATCTTCATAGATGCGAAACAATTGATATATACAGGGTGCAGGAACAATCTTCATGGATGCGAAACAATTGATATATACAGGGTGCAGGAACAATCTTCATCGGTGCGAAACAATTGATATATACAGGGTGCAGGAACAATCTTCATGGTTGCAGAAACAATTGATATATACAAGGTGCAGGAACAATCTTCATAGATGCAGGAACAATTTAAAAATATATACAGGGTGCAGGAACAATCTTCATGGATGCAGAAACAATTGATATATACAGGATGCAGGAACAATCTTCATGGTTGCAGAAACAATTGATATATACAGGATGCAGAAACAATTTAAAAATATATACAGGATGCAGGAACAATATATACAAAAATTTTCACTATGGATGCTGCGGTATTCTGTAATGGCCATAAGCCAGACTGGTGATTCCATCATCTAGCAGATACCTCTTGTCATCAAAAGGAGATAAACACTTTTTGTTTTGATTAACTGTATAGAGTTGATGACGTTCTTGTAGGATTCTGGTTTGTTGCTCATACGTGGCTATCTCCTTTTGCAGGCATTCTTGATAGTCTTGAACACTTAATTTTTTCCTTACGATGCATGTTGATATGCCTTTTGCTGTCTTCTTTTCACCACCAGCTGACCGTATGGCATACATTTTTGGCTTTAATCCAATGAATTTGTAGGCAGCTTGACTGTGGAGTTCGTCTTTAAACTTTCCAAGGACCTTTTTGTTAGTTGTAGAATATAGCGGATGATTTTCTGGATACTCTGAGATGTCAAAATGGTGCTGATCTTCCTTCATATCTTGATACATGTCTGCTGTCTGGATACAGTACGTCAAGGAGTCTGTATCCGTGAACAACAAAGTTGCACGACTTTCATACTTTTTCATAACGAAATTGTAGTGAAAGTCGTACATGAGCAACTTTGCTAATTCAAGGATACAGAAACCCACGTATATCGGCCTATTCATCAGGATGGTGGGTTTTGTTCTCTCCACAGCTACGAGGTTATTGCAAAATTCTTTAAAAAATGTGAAATTCGGTGATGCAACTAATTTTTGGGCTCTGACTTCATTGTTACACAGTTCTATGTTACGACGTTTTCTCAAATTTTCGATGGTCTTTCCATAAACGCTATTGTTCAACAGTTTAAAGAAATCTTTCTCAAAGCTGTTCTTTGCAGATTTTCGTTTATCTGTGTTGAAGTCGACATACTTTTTAAGCCAGGGTGCTTGGTGAAATTTCAAAACCTTGTTCACTTTTAATAGCTTCATTCCGAGTTTTAGGTATAACTGTAGATTTCTGTAATGTACAACATACTCTGATTTATTGTGAAGGTTTGGAATGAGTTTGGGTGTTCCTGAATACTTTTGGTTCTGCAACAAGGACTTGGCATAGGTGGAGAGCATTTCTTCTGACACGGTCATTCTTTCAGGTGCAAGTGGGTAGCTATTGTGGAGGTCATACAGATTTGTCGGGTACTCCAAATTCACTTCAAAAATGAAGCCTTCTGCTGCATCTTCGGGTATGTTCATGATGAAATCTTCAGTAATGTTAGAGGGGTTCATCCATTGAAACTTGCCATAAGGCATGTACTGGGACATAGCCCAACCGTAAAGGTTTTTCGCATCCCAGTACATGATATAACTAGAAGGCTTACTTGAGTCGTAGTGAGGAGTGTGCGGGTTGTTTGCAACAGCGAAACGGTGTGAAATCTGCGACACACCCCCGCGCACCCCTTTTTCAATAAACAGCAGCATGTTGATATCCGTGAGCAGCTCTAGCTTAATATCAGTCATCTTCAGACAGGCTTGCCAGGACAGTCCAGGAGAGGTGTATAAATGAGCAGCATCGATGTTATAATAGTGTAAGCAAAGACTTCTAAAATTTTGGAAGACATCGGCAAGGAGTAAAACATCTGTCTTCACATACAGGTCATGATACTCGCCGAGGTTTCTTATCTGGAATACTTCCCATATGTTTTTTGCATGTTGATAATCAGATTCTTCGACGGCTTCGTTCGTAAGAGAGTTGAAAAACGCTGATGGAGGCGGCAACACTGTTTCTTGGAATTTATCAAATCCAGTAATGTAGTCATAGGGGTATACTCCTTTTCTGGTGAGGAGACTTAGATCGGTACTTGACCCAAACTGGTCTTTTAGAATGTTAAACTGGCTAATATCCAAATTCTTCACCAACTTTTCTAACGAAGCAGGCAAAAATTGGAAGGAGTCAAGAAAGACGAGTTGTACAGGACTGTTAGGTTTCTTCAAAGTGAATGATATATATTTTTCTAATGTTGTTGCGATAACTTGTATCTGATGGTCTTGAAAATGGCCTAATTCTGTCATAATATGGTGGGCATCATAATTCTTCAAGTTGTGGAAAACCACGGGAATCTTCATAGGCTGCTTAAAATTAAGGTTGCAGCTAGCATCGGCGGCACCTCTAAAAACTCCAGTTTCGTGATTGTGATCCCGAACTTTAATGCATCCGGGTAACAGGGGTTGACGACATATGTTGCACCTTGTAGCATTTTGGAACGCCTCCTCTTCTTGGGTAGAGAGCTTCATAGGCTTAATTTCTCGTAGTTTGTCTTCAAGGATATCTTTTTCCACGATGATATTTTCTAGAAAATGCTTGACTGCATTCTCTCCTCGATAGCTAAAGATGGGCTTGACGGCTTTGCCATCAGACCCTACGATTACATAAGCGTAACCGCAGGGTGTATGACGGGCTGTATGTTGCAGGTAGGAGTTTAATGAGGAAGGAGCAGCTGATGCAATAGGTTCTAACAAACTTTCAAAGTCTGCATAGATGATATAGCTGATAGGGTGTTGAAGATGGGTTCCCGTGAACTCTAGTATATTTTTCTCCTTGCTGGGCATCTCAATGGCTTGAGCAGTGTGTTTTTTGCAGTTTGTTTCATGATCTTTTAACAAAAGTTCTGTTGAAAAACCATGCAGGCACCTATAACAATAATACTGTTTGCCATAGTGTTTTGTGCGGTCTCCCATCAATCTTGAAAAGTTTCGGATTAGACAATAGTGGTGGGCACCTTCCTCGTTCGCAAGGAGTAATAAGTTGATAGCTTCAACATCTTCTACTTCAGAAATTCTTAGAATTGTCACTTTAGAGTTTTCGTAGAGACGTTGATTCTAAGATTGTTCAGTTTTTCTATGAGACCTATTTTTGAGATGGGAACAGGATACTGAACAGTACCCATCTTGATTTCCTCTTCATGAGGTAAATAGTGGGAGACTCGTTCGGGTTTTCTTGTATAATCTAAATTCAGTTTGTGTGCTAGCAGACACCATAGGAAGCACTTGTTATCCCTGTTCTGTATATTTAAGATAGCTTTCTTGGCAAATAGTTTAGCTGGCAATTCTTGATAGCTGCTCGCTCTCAAGGGGTTATATTTAGCAGACTTGAATTCTAGGTAGTAGATGTTTCTAAGCACCCAGCCGGAACCTCTCTCTAAGAACTCTTCGTAGTTTTGAATGATCTTCATGAATCCTACACTTATTTGATCATCAATTAAATCAGGAGTGTGTTGCTGGTAGCAGGGTGTTCTGAAGTAGGCATCCATAATTTCCAGTTCTCCTTCGGCTGTCTCTCTTTCAAAGCAGACTTTTATTACCAGATACCATTTGATGGAATCTTTCTCATACAATTCCTGTAGGATGTTTTCATGTATCTCGGCACGAATAGACTCTAAAAAGATTTTCACATCGTACCGAGTGGCTTCAGTAGGTTCAATGAGCACCGTCTTAAACGTGTTCAAAGCTTGCGTATAGGGACGTCTTCGAGAGAGTGGTGGAGGAGTCGTTTTCGGTTTCTTCCGGCTTTCACTTAGGCTATTTGAATGCTGAACTCGCATATTGTTCATTAATGATGACTTAGAGGAGAAGGTGGACTGGCATTCTTTGCAGGAGTAGTTATGACTCTTTAGATGAGCGTTGTATTTATCCTGGCGGCTAAACTTTTGATCACATGTAGCACATTGATAGGTGGAAGTGTCAGCATCATGCAACTTCTTATGTCGGTTTAAGGCATCCTTTCTGGAGAACTCCTTCAAACACACAGAACAGGTGAAACCCTATAAAAGAATAAAAAACGATTTTTTAATTAAAGTGTTACAATTTTTAATCAAAGTGTTACAATTTTTTGAAATATCACAAAACAAAAACTTTAAGAAATAATACATACCTTAGAAGGACCTGGCTGAGGATCTACAGATTCTTGCAATTCACATGTGGGGTGATGCGATTTTCGGTGTCTGTTCAAAGCATCCTTTCTGGAGAATTCCTTATGGCAAATGAGACACACGAACATTTTTTCTGTGTTGTGTGTTTTCTTGTGTCTAGTCAAATCACAATTTCTCGCAAACGATTTCCCACAAGTAGGGCAAACAGGTTGAACCTATAATAAGAAAGACAATTTTTTTAACGTTTGTAAAAGGGACAATTTTTAAAACTTTTGTAAAAGGAAACACTCTCATTTTTAATGCAAAACAATACATACCTTAGAAGGTTCAGGTTGGGCTTCAGGTTGGACCTCAGGTTGGGGTTCTGGTTGAGGTTCAGGTTGGGCGGCGTCGTCCCATTGGGGGTTTCGCCACTCCTCATCATTCATTTCCCCAACAGTACAAAGCATATGAAGTTCGTCATCGGGTATACCGAAGGAAATACCCAACTGAAAATAAACGAATAGGATGCAACTTTAAAAAATTTTAGAAAAATAAATTCTTCTAGTTAAAGATTTGATATACAAAAGGTTATACAAATCTAACTTTTATACAACATAAATAAATAAATTTAATCTATTCGATGAGTCATTAAATAAACGAATCATTTTATAAACATAGGATGCAACTTTAAAAATTTTTAGAAAAATAAATTCTTCTAGTTAAAGATTTAATTAATCTAACTTTTATACATACACGCTACCATTTTAATAATCCAAATACACTATTTTATCTAAACATAGGATTAGGTATGCAACTTTAAAAAATTTTAGAAAAATAAATTCTCCTAGTTAAACATTTAATAAATCTAACTTTTATACATACACGCTACTATTTTAATAAACCAATACACTATTTTAACTAAACATAGGATTAGGTATGCAAATTTAAAAAAATTTTTAGAAAAATAAATTCTCTTAGTTAAAGATTTAATAAACAAAAGGTTATGCAAATCTAACTTTTATACAACATAAATAAATTGAATAAGTATAATCTAATTGATAGCTTATCAAACGATGAGTCATCCTAAACATGTCTGAACATGAATCTACTTGAACACTAACATTTTATTGTATAAGCTATGCGATGACTCATCAAACGATGAGTCATCCTAAACATGACTGAACATGAATCTACTTGAACACTAACATTTTATTGTATAAGCGATAATTACTATATAAATCACAAAGTATAGGATGTTGGAAATTAAATAAACAACACTAGTTGATGAAAATTATAAGTAAACTGATTTTCTAGTTAATAATTAAATTTTTTATTTATAATGATTTATAATGAATGCAAATTAAGTTTCTCACAAGTAAACAATAATAATAATAACTTTTTGATTTGAATAATATAAAAAGCACCTTTAAACGAAGTATGAGTCATAAATTTTGTAAGGAAATAAATTATTAGAATAATAAATTTTTAGTTTAAACTTATGAGAATAAGTTTTAATTAAATCTTCTAATTAAAAAGTTTTTCACTTATAAAATAATTTCTATGTCATATGATTGTAAAAAAATAAATAAACTTATTAAAATTTCTATACAAAGCTTTTCACTTATAAAATAAATAATTTCTAAGCATAAACAAGTTTTACACATACTTAAATTTCACTTTATGTAGTTTATTGAATGAAATAAAATAGATTTCGCATTTATCAAATTAAAGATTCGAAATTAAAATTATGTTTAACACATAATAAATAAAATAGATTTCCCATTTGTCAAAATAAAGATTTGAAATTAAATTTATTTTTAACACATATTATAAATAATTTCTAAGCATAAACAAGTTTTACACATACTTAAATTTCGCTTTATGTAGTTTATTGAATGAAATAAAATAGATTTCGCATTTATCAAATTAAAGATTCGAAATTAAATTTATGTTTACCACATTATAAATAAAATAGATTTCCCATTTGTCAAAATAAAGATTCGAAATTCAATTTATTTTAAACACATTATAAATAAAAATAGATTTTAGCATAGTGTAAATCAAATTTATTTTTAACATATTATAAATAAAATAGATTTTCACTTATAGAATAAATAATTTCTAAGCATAAACAGATTTTACACATACTTAAATTTCTAGCCATAAACAGATTTTACACATACTTAAATTTCACTTTATATAGTTTATTGAATGAAATAAAATAGATTTCACATTTATCAAATTAAAGATTCGAAATTAAATTTATTTTAAACACAATATAAATCAAATAGATTTCCCATTTGTCAAAATAAAGATTTGAAATTCAATTTATTTTAAACACATTATAAATAAAAATAGATTTTAGCATGGTGTAAATCAAATTTATTTTTAACATATTATAAATAAAATAGATTTTCACTTATAGAATAAATAATTTCTAAGCATAAACAGATTTTACACATACTTAAATTTCTAGCCATAAACAGATTTTACACATACTTAAATTTCACTTTATATAGTTTATTGAATGAAATAAAATAGATTTCACATTTATCAAATTAAAGATTTGAAATTAAATTTATTTTAAACACAATATAAATAAAAATAGATTTTAACATACTATAAATCAAATAGATTTCTCATTTAACAAAATAAAGATTCGAAATGAAATTTATTTTAAACACACATTATAAATAGATTTTAAACTCATTCTATTTTTGCATAGTGTAAATCAAATTTATTTTTTAACATATCGTAAAAAGTAATAATAAGTTAAAGAATTCTTATTACAATTTAATATCTCATATTTCACTAAAAATGATTAAACACAGTTAGAAAATTAATTAAAATCAATGATTACTAGATAAATATACTTACTGCATTTTCAACATCCATAGCTTGATTGTCGTTGGTGAATCCTTCCATTATAGAGGTACGGAAAAACTGAAATACAATACGCCGAAAAACACAACAAATGTACGGGAAGAAAACTTCGCGAGCGTCGCTAAAGGAGAGAACTAAAAGCGCGTGTTACCTAGGCAGTAGATAATCTACGAATGACCCGAGAATTGAGTTGCAGCGGCTTATCTAGATAAGGGGGTTTCCCCCATGCGTCACCCTGACTCAACTCTGTAGATCTTACGAGAAACTTCTCGAATTCTGATTCATCATAGAGGTTGATTCATTTGCATATTTCCTCTCGTGGATTTTCCAAGGTGAGTCATCCCCTCCGTGTTCGTACAGGTATAATATCTTACGGGAGATATGAAACATACTCATTTGCATATTTCTAATGAAGAGATAATGTCTACACTTTTAATTAATGGAAAATAACAATTATTTTTTCAATTTGATTATTAAAAAATATTTTTTCAAGTGGATTGTTTCACGAATAAATGGTTTTATTATATGTTTTACGAAATAAAATATATCTTTTCGAAACAATATTTTGCCCAAATATAAGTTATTAAATGTATAGGAAATGGTTTTATTATATGTTTTAAGAAATATATCTTTAAAATTATTAAATCCCTAGACAGTGAATCTCTTAAAAATAAATTGTTTTAAGAAATAGTCATTTCAAACTTATATGTTTTAAGAAATATATTTTTTAAATTATTAAATCCCTACACAGTGAATCTCTTAAAAATAAATTGTTTTAAGAAATAAAATAATCATTTCAAACTTATAAATTTATTGAATTTTTTATGAAATAAAATATTTCTAATTAAATCTTTTAAGAAATAAAATCAATAAAATATTTCAAAATAAGACAGACAGACACAGATATTCAGTTTCAATCTATTTATTGAAAATCCATAAAATATATACACACATTACTTTTTGGATACAATTGTTTAAAGAAGTCGTTTTCATAAACACACATTACTTTTTGGATAAAGTATCTTCAATATATTTTTCATACAAGGTCATATTCAATTGTTTAAAGAAATCGTCATTGTAATGACAGGAACAATTAATTTTTTTAACAATAGCATGCATATTTAATTTTAAAAGTATTTCTTCACGATATAATTGATATTCTTCAAACATAGATTTCATTAAACACGCGTGTGAATTTTGATCGTCTGAATTAAAAACACACCCGTCACATTGAAATAAATTTTCAATTCCTAACTGAATTTCATACACGATAAAATCGAGTAAGATTTCCTTAGCACTTTGCTCATTTTCATGAGAAATACACACAAGGGGTTTATTTAGAATTAACATAGGAAGTTGAACGGTGAATATTGCATCAATAATAAAATGAGTTATTCTCATTTTGAGTTCTCTAAGCCTAAAAATTTGATCCTTGGACAATTTAATGACATTCGGTTTTAAATAAAAGCCAGAAGGATTTAAAGAAAACATTTGCTGTAAAGTACAATAATCCTCATCTATGTAAGCCATTATTAATTGATTGTTAGAAATAAAACTATCATTTACTGATTCAAAATTAAAATTTTCAATCTTACTTTGAAAATAATACCATGTCTGAGCTGTCATTACAACGCCTTCTTTAGTAGGTATCCATTGACCTGTATGTAATTCTTTAAAATTACGAATGTGGATTCTCACATTAAAATTCTTTTCTATTACAATTTGTAAAAAACTGCTAAAGTTTAAATTAAATTCACTTCGTATAGGATCCCAAGATTGTTCACGTACCCATTGGTTTAACCAATCATTCACATTCAATTCTTCACACATGTCTTGAGAACAGTTTTTAACAGAAGTATCACAATGAGAGTTTTTCGAAGTATCACAATCAGAGTTTTTCAAAGTATCGCATGCACTGGACGAAGCATCACTTATATCAAGTCTTGGTTTCTTTAAAGGTGGCATGATAGGGTTAGGTATTAAGTGACGAAAAGTCAGGCTGATTCTCATATCTTTGACGATAGGATTCGGTGCAATGCCGTGGGTAAACACTTCGTTCGTAGGCTTTAACATACTGTAGAGAGAACCATGTTCTAATGAAATCAAAGTAGAAGGTGTTTTAGGCTTCTTGAATTCAATTGTTCGTTCGGCACCAAAGCTGAGGACTGCGATGGGGAAAGTTGCATCTAATCCACTTTCGTTGTCTTTATGTTGAGGTATGTAGCTGTATCCATTGCTGTAGAGGTTTAGCAGAACATAGTTGAAGGTAGAAGCCGTCCATTTTTCCACTCGGTCCCGCAGCTCCAATATCAGACGTGTCCAAGGGTTAGCAGGCACATGAGTTCCGCTGAAGGCATAACTCAAAGTTGAATCGCCGTATCCCAGAACTTGTCTTTTAGGCTTAAAACTTTTTCCATGAATTCTAAAGGTTGGCGTGTAGAAAGGTAAAGTTTTTAACTCGGCAAAATACCGATCTGCTTGTTCCTTTTCGATGAAGTTTGAAACATACTGGACATTCAGTCCGTTTTCCGTGAAACTCACTGCAGACATGACGAGACAACCAACACACACGAAATCAAATGGTAGACTGAGCCGTGATCGCTGATAAGCAATCTCTGATAAGATAAGACTCTCGTCACGTGACCAGAGGTAGCCAATCAGATAACTCGTGACGTCACTCACCACGTGACTGAGCATAGCCAATCACATCACTCGTGACGTCACCCTAATCACGTGACCTCGCGTCGCTGATAAGAAGTCTCCTTATCATTCATTTCTCTCAAGGTAGCCGTTGGAGTAGGACGTGTTTTCAGGTAAGTGTATTTTATTCTATAAATAATCACACGTATGGATAGATACAAATTCATTTTATTTAGTATGTTTCCCAGGTTACAGGGTTGATTTTAACAACAGGTTTTTTTACAATAAGTTTCTTTTTCGGTTTGACAATTTTTTTTCTTGAAGACAAATATCGATTCTTAATAATACTTTGGGGTACTCCCATATCTTTCAAGGCTTGCAAAAATTCACTTTGTCCTGTAATAGGTGGTTTTTTATTCACAGAAAAGATGAAATGAAAGAGTTCCGCTAAATTAGAATGTTCCATGGTCCTTCCGTTGTAAGTAATCTCTCCTTTCGGGTTCCATTTAAACTTGTTTGAATGAGACTTGAGAAAATTTAATAAGGCTTCGGCTTGTTTCTTCATGGGTTTAGCTACAGATGATAACACAAAGGTTTCATAGTCTTCTTGGGGTTCTTGTTTTATAGACTCCACTTGTTTAGGTTCCACTTTTTCAGGTTCTTCTTCGGGTTGTTTAGACATCCAAGGCAAATTATATTCTTGCAAATCCATTTTTCTTTTTAAGAGTTCGTAGTAGTGCTGAATTTTTTCGTGATCCGGTAGAGAACTATTTAATATTTTAGCCATAGCTAAATCAAATTCCGTCATTTTCTTTTTAGAAGGTGTATGCTTAGAAAATTCTTCTTCCGGTACCAACGCATACTTAGCTGCGAATTCCATTGATGATGCCGGTTAAAACAGACAATGCAGCCGGGATTAAAATATTTAAAAATCCGCCGTGTTGAACAATCAATTTTTTCTTGTTGAATAAACTTCCTTTCTTGGTACCAATTTTTCGAAGAGTCGTCTTATATTTCCTTAAAGACCTTTTCTGATGAGAGGAGAGAGGTACGTTTCCTTTTAATACGTTCAGGGTGCATTCGCAAATAGCCTTTACAGATCGAGTCGGTAATTTTTTTAACAAATGCTTGCGTAAGGTTTGAGGACAAGACTTTATAAGCTCCAAATCTCGAAGTTGTTTCCTCGTTAACGTCATGATCACAACTGAATTAAAATCGGTAGGGCTTTCCTTTTAAACCTTTTTTTGGGCTCGTACACAAATTGGGTTTCCCCCGGTAATATACGCGTTCTGAGTCGCATACCTTCGGGGGTTTCATTCCTTAAATCCACCAACAAATAAGAGAAGGGTTGTTTGGTAGCATCCTCGAACACTTCTTGAAAAAACTGAGTTGATCTCGGGTATAATTGTCTACCCAAGTGCGTAATTTGACTCATGTCCCGACGATTTTTAAAAAGTACTAAGTATTGACTGTTTAAGGAAATGCCTCTCATTTCTTTACCTTTATGAAAAAGGTTTTGAGTAATAAAAATAATACTTAAATTTAAATGGTGACTTCCTTTGGTAAAGATGTGGGTTAATCGTTCATCACCCCCACATTCCACCATCAAATCATCTAAAATCATTAAAGAATGGGTACCTAAATATTCCCGATAATTAGAAGGATACCCTTCCACGAACGTCACGTCCGGAATTTCCTCGTAAAGCTTTTGAGAGATGCCGTAAAACAAAACGACTTTATCGGGAGGAGGGTTAAACATACGTCGTCGTTCTGCCAGTAAATCCCGCAGAAACCAACTCTTACCGACCCCCCGTGGGGCCTGCTAAGAGCATTGTAAAAGGGTGTTGAAAGCGTGGAAACTCCATTCTAAATAAACACAGACACATAGGTTTACATTATAAATAGTTTTTTATTGATAAAAAGGAGCACGTGTGCGAAATCGTTTGGATACAAAATTATAGACTCGATGGTCGTTACATATATTCTCAGTTACAAACTGCTTTAAAAAATCTTTCAAAGTTTTGCCATGACATCGGCAATAAATATAATACACACAAAATTGACCACAAACAGCTGTCACATGACTTTGCAGCGGAAGTGGATTAAACACCACTCGTGAAAATTGAGATACATAGTTCGATATAGGTCCTTTAAAAAAGTTTGGCTTGTTTCCATAGGAATCAAAGAATTCCGATTCTGTAGGGGAGGATAGGTAGAATGCCACCCAGTGGCTTCCGGCTTCTGTAGATTTGTCCACGTTGCATACAAAACATGCAGGATAACGCTTTATCTTCTTGGGTAATTGATCACTGGGGAAAACACCGGAAAAGTATTTCTTGGTCACTGGATCGTGGGATAAAATAGTCTCGATTTCTATAGAATTCATTTTCAGTTGGGGAAGTCACACAACACATGTCGTGTTTTACTAATTTCTATAATGTTTTCAAATTCCGCATACACCAATACAGTCGTGGTTCTTTCTAAGGAGTCTGCAAACTTGATTTCAATTCGTAAATTTCCTTGTTGCTGTAGATTCAGATGGGGTCCGTCACACATGTCAGGGCTCAAGTCGAAAGCATACAAAGTATGCCCGTTCGCAAAGTCTTCTCGGGTTAGATAAATGCCGGTATCTCGATTAAATCCCGAAAACAAACGATGATACGCTCTTATATAGTTATTTTCTTCGAAATCCAATTCCAAGGGTTTGCTGGGTACGGGTTGTCCATCCACGTAAACACTTAAAAAGTTGACCTTGTGATGATAGAAATAAAAGGGATTTAAATCATATTGACCAGTGTAGGCACTATTTTCTAAAAGTCCAATAATAATTCTTTTCGGCATGGCTCCTAAAAACACATTGTCTTGCATAAAGGATTTACTTCCGGTTGAGATCGAATAGGTCTTGCATAACACTCGATCGATGGGATACTTTGCTGTACTTTTCTCTAAAGCCTTGGCATGACCCAGTAATACACCTAGGCTCACTTTCACTTTACGTATGAAAATAGAAGCATGTTCCAAAATCACTTAGTAGTTGGGAATGGGTTTCGCCGCATCGATTTTACACATTAAGGAAAATTCGGGCTTGCTTCGGGTCATCTTAATTTTCAAGTCAACCATATTCAACAGCAATCGATTTTGTTGAAAAATATCACAATGCAAAGGTCCAATCATATCTAACGTTTTGCTTTTATTCGTGAGTGCGTAACGTATCTTTAATCCGGGGTTGTCTCCAGCAGGATCTGTAGCAGCTAAATTCTCATCTTTGTAAAAACATTCGCAGGTCAATAAACTTTTCTTGGCATCTTCTCCATAATTCAACAGCGTTTCAATATAGGCGCGGTAGGGGTAGGTGTTACTCGACGAGGAGATCACTCTTTCGTTCAGGCTAATATCCACTTGAGAAAACAAGGCGTGTAAAAATAAATTCACGGGGGCAACTGCATCTGTTTCCGCTAAGAATGATCCATCAAACTTGGTAATTTTCACTTTCACATACAGGTAGGAAGCTGATAAATCAATATAGTCTTCACCATTTCCGGAAATATTAAATTCCACAGGTCCTCCGTCTCGAATATTCGCAAGAGGGTGGTATTCAACAAAGTATCCTTTTTCAATAGCCGTTTGCGTGGGTGGGATCAAAAATAAATCCAATTCGGATTTCGCACAGGCAGCAGAATCTTTATGGATGAGTCCAGACATCTTTAAGCGAAAATATCTTGTACCTTCACTTTCTTGGCTTTACGTCGAATGACTGCTTTGGTAGAACGCTTCCTCTTTTTATACCGGTGGCCCGATCCAATCATCGTCTTCACTTTAGTAGCGGCTTTGTCGGTTAACGTCTGTCCAGCTTCTTTTAATCTTCGCTTGGTGGCCATTTTAATGTCTTCTCCGCGAGACAGGTCACTTAACACGTTCACGCCTGAATGAAACAACTGCTTGCCGACCGCTTTCGCTCCCGATTTGAAGAGGGGTACTGCTGCACGAAAAAGGGATCGAAACAGTCCACCGAATCCATATCCCTTTTGTAAAGTAGTGCCTTGATAATAATTTAGTCCACTACCCGACTGATGGGAATAGTAATCTTCAAAAGATTTCGCACAACACTGGTAAGGAACAAACATCACGAGAGGTATTTTTGACGAAAGTGAAGCTTCACGTACGAGCGCCCACGTTCAAATGGCGTGAGTTCGCCGAGGTGGTTCCTTATAACGATTCCCAAAGAGTCGAACGATTTTCGGCTGACAGGTAAATAGTGCGGACGGTCGAATGTCTCACAAATCATTTCTCCATCTTTTCCTCTCACATTGACAATTCGTAAAAGGGGTGCTAACACATCTCCAATAATTTGGGGTTCGACAATATCCGAATAAACCAGCAATACTCTATAATGCGCACAGGGATCTGCGACATAGGTACTAAAAATAGTTTGCTCGATATTTATATCCGGCGAGGCGATTTCACCTGGTTCGAATCCCAACATCTGCGCTATCCCCTCATGCAATATCAGTTTTGTTTTATCTTTCACGTTAATACACACCTTTTTCGTGTGCGGATCATAAGTGAAAGAAATTTTATTTTTAATCTCTTCAATAGACATCGCTTTTAAAATGTCATCAACCGATTCGTAAAAGCCAGGGGGAATTCTTCTACCAAACGGGGATTTCTGGTCATTCAAATCGAAACCAAATAAATTATTATTTTGATTCACATTATACCAGGTGTGAGGGTAAATAAATTCGACGAGGCCTACTTCCCATTCCCCTTTCAATTCAACGGGGGCGGGTAATCGCGTAATAAAATGAGAAATTTTATTCTCAGGAAAATAATTCCGGGAACTGTCCGAAGGTAACGTCACATAGAACGACATGCTTTCAAATGATCTTTCAACAATCCAAACACTTGTTTTATAAGGCGAATAAATCAGAGGATGGAATCCATTGGTCAAATTTGCTGGGATAACCTTTAAATTTCACTTTGTATTCCACACGCTTTTTCCGTATCCGCTTATCTAAAATCTTTTCAATCGTATAATTCTCTTTTGGTTTCACTTTCTGAAGTTCTTGAGGGTAAAAGGTTCCTTTAATGGGTTCTTCTAACAGGTCCTTGATTCGGTAGACGGGAGGGTCTCTTCTCACACATTCACTCACCACAAACACTTCTTCCGTCCAGTTCGTTTCATATCCTTTTTCGAAGGTTAATTTCTGCTTGGAAACTCGTACAACATCTCCCGGTTGAAACACGCAGGGTTTTCTTTTTGCATTTTGCATGTGACCGTATAAAGTATCCCATACATCGCTTTCATTTTCAGCGGTTACTTCGACTGGAGCTCTCTTGATACTTGAATGGTAAGTATGATTATAACTGTGTAACAACTGATCCAACACGTCTAAATAGCGGTAGGTATGATTATGGGTAAAATATTTCCACATTTTCGTTTTCAAAGTTCGGTTAAATCGCTCCACGACCGATGCTTTCGTATTGTTATTCGTCGTAAAAAATCGCACGCCTTCTTCTTTCAAAAATTTTTGAAAAAGTCTGTTTTGATACTCTTTTCCGTCATCCGATTGCAGGGACTTGGGTTTCCTCGTCGCGAAAATAGACCGGAACACCTTTACAATATCTTCACCCCGTTTTTGCTTCAAAGGGACCGCCCACGCAAATTTAGACAGAATGTCTATACAAGTCAGGATGTAGCGGTACCCTTGATTGAACTTTTGCAAACTGCCGAGATCCACTAAGTCGGTCTGCCACTGTTGATCGATGGAATACACTATTACTCGATTGGTCGGGAACTTTCTTCGAACAGGTTTGTGCAACGTGTATGCATCGACTCCGCTCAGCCAGTCCTGAATCTTCTTCTTCGAGATTTTACCTTTGGCAGCAAAATTTAAATACTTTACAATCTCCGAAAGGCAACAGAACCATCGTCCAAGATGATGGTTAAGTAGTGCAAAAAGGTGTGTGTTCACCTGCATGGTAGAGGGACGGTGGGATGATGAGGTCTAGGGTGGAGGCGCGGAGTGGCAGCTCCGTGGCTCCGCGCGTCCCTCATCGTCCCTCCGTCCCTCCACCGTGCAGGTGAATCACCCTTTTTACACTACTGCTACTGAACTTCGAGCCCATAGATCAAAATGATAAAGAATTTTTCGTTGTGTCCCTGTAAAAACCTATACATGCTAGATTCACCAAAAGGCTTATAGTTAGTGCAACAGTGATTTATAATATTCATATAAATTTTCAGCTCAATTGAATAAGGCATTTAGATGCTATCGCACTTTTAAAAATTTGGTCCCATTGGCCACAATGATAACAAATTTTTCTTTGTGTCCCTGTAAAAAAACTGTAAGTGCTAGATTCACCAAAATCTATATAGTTGGTGCAACTCTGACCTATAACATGTGTACAAATTGTTTGCTCAGATTAATAAGGCGTTTAGACGCTATCACACTTTTAAAAATTTGGCCCCATAGGCCATAATGATAAAGAATTTTTCTTTGTGTCCCTGTAAAAAAACTATAAGTGCTAGATTCTCCAAAATTTATACAGATTGCGTATCTGTGACCTATAATATGTGTATAAATTTTTTGCTCAATTGAATAAGGCGTTTAGCTGCTATCGCACTTTTAAGATTTTTGGTCCCATAGGACATAATGATAAAGAATTTTTCTTTGTGTTCCTGTAAAAAAACTATAAGTGCTAGATTCACAAAAATCTATAGGGTTCGTACTATGGTGACTTACAATATACGTACCAACTTTCAGCTTATTCGAACAAAGCGTTTAGACGCTAGCGTGTTCACTCACAGACATACACACATACATACACACATACACACATACACACACACATACATACATCATCGTAAAAATAGTGGAAACGGACTCAGGGGACCTCGAAACGTATAGAAACATCAAAATCTCACATTCGGATTTTTGACATGATTACAATACTTTCCTCACTATAGTGTTCGGAAAGTAAAAAAGGGGTACCGTAAATAAAATTATAGTTTTAAAAAATTAAAGAACACGCTTTTATTGAAATGTGAACTAAAAAGCACAAAATATCTATCTTCATAGTATTAAAATGCAGGGTAAGAAAAAATTGTGTGAGTGACACACCATATTACAGGGTGCTTATAAAATAATTTAGAATTAAACAAAAACCATTTTTAAAAAATCTCCCCTGACTAGGCTCGAACGTTAGACCTTTAGGTTCGTAGCCCGGAGCTTTACCTCAGAGCCACATCGTTCACGTAGGGAAAGTCTTTTTTTACAATATAGATTTTTTGTTTGCTCCCAGAGCAATTACAAACATACATTATACATACATGCAGATGAAGCTAATAAAAGCGTGTTAAAAAAAATGAAGAACGTGTGTATGTGAGTGGGTGGGTGGATGGGTGGGGGAAGATAGGAGATTTCGGTGAATTGTCGATTTGAATACGTCATTTATCAATTTGAAAGTCATAAAATAATAGTAGTAAGAATAATAATTCATTTCAGTTGAGTATAGTATTTAGCACAGCGGAACAAGACCGCTAATAATACATAAGTTTTCGTTTTTAATTCTGATTATGCCTACTGTTAACATACTAAAGTTTTAGGTCATTTCTGTATTTGCTAATTAAAACAAAAGATTAATCAATAAACAAATAAGCTAACGGACATTTAAACATATAAATGACTGCTACTAGAACAAAGATTCATGAATTATAAAATTGAATTACAACAATTAGCCTTTAGCTTCTTAATGAATGAAAGGATATTATGCCCATTTACAACTTCGTCAATTATACGAATCGTGTGTTCACCCAAAATATTTTTTCAATGAAATCGATTCTTCTCTATTTTCACTGTTCGATCCCTAGACACAACACTTCATGTATCACGTGTGTTAGTGACCGACATAAGGGACAAGCGACCCCGATTCCTTTGGACAGCTTATAAATAGCAGATTCTAGTTTGGTGGGGTTTCTAATCCCGTCCATCTTCTCCCGAAGAAAATTTGAAAGGAAAGAGCCGGCAAAAAATCAAGGTAAGAGATTTATTTATTTATTTTTTTTACGGATGTAATTTATTTGATGATGATATTAAAGTGTATTATATTTATCAGTTTTTCTTACTTAAGAGGGAACAATACCTAATCCCGCGGACAGCCGTGCCCAATGTTATTCTATGGGAAAATTTGTTGCGACAATTACACATTACCTAATGTATATTTTTTAATTCTGTTTTCGCAGTCAGAAAATTCATAACCGTTAAATGAGTACTCATTTTTGAAAAATTCATTTTTTTAAATTTTTACATTTTAATTTTGAGTTCAAAAATGCGATTTTTCACAAAATGCATTTTTCTCATTTTCTACTCGCAAAATGAAATACTAAAATTTAAAAAAATCAATTTTTGGAAAACAAGTACTAATTTAACGCTTATGAATTTTCTAAATGGGAAAACAGAATTGAAAAATATACATTAGGTAATGAGTAATTATGTAATCAAATTTTCCCATAGAATAACATGGGCCAAGGCTGCCGGCGAGATTAGGTATTGTCCGCTCTTAAGGGGAGAGTGGGCTTTTAAAATCGTAAAAATCAACGGAAAACATAAATTTTTCGTTTTGTTATATTTATTTTCTATAACTAATTCTGAACAATATGCAACAAACTGCATGCTTCTAAGTTGATATTTTCAAAAATTACAAGGGTTTAAAAAAAAAATAATAATGATATGGTTAAATGCCCTTTAAAATGTAAAAAAAAAAAAAAAAAAAAAAAAAAAAAAGCAGCATAGTCGGCGGAGATTGATCATATATATTTTTAACTTTTAAATACTTTAATTTTGTTAAAACAATAGTAAAAAACACACAGTTTTAAATATATAGCCTTCTAAAATGTTTGACTGATAAATAATGATAACTGGTGAAATTCAATTTAAATGCTGTTTTCTCTTAATGTGTTTTTTAACGATTTTCCCTTCTTTCAAATGTCTCTCGTGTCACAATTTTGGCTTAAAATTAATAAAAATTGCTTTAAGATGTTTTATTTTACATTTCAGTGAAATCTGGGTATCCATTTTAAGTTTCACCTATATTTAGGTTTTTAAGACTCTGTTTTATTATGCGCGAGATTGAAATTGTCATAAAAAATCAGTATACTTCACAAAAATTATTCTTAAAACTAAACTTCTGAACAAATAGAAAGTCCGATACCCAAATTTATTTAAAATATATAAATGAATAATAATCAAGCAAAATAATAAAAAAATGTGAAAAATATAAACGCGAGAGACATTTTAAATTAAAAAAAAACTTTAAATTTTTTAAGTTAAAAAAAAAAATATATTTTTATTGTTATGTTATTAATATTGTAATATTTCAGTGCATATATATGCAAAAAAAAAATGAAACTTTTGCTGTAAAATTAAAAATATTTATTTATAATGCCCACTGTCCCCTTAAAATGTGGTGCACATTAAAAAATAAATAAATAAATAAAAAGTCGTAGAATTAATTTATGGTATATGTATGCAATCATGGGGAAGAAAAGTAAATACTCCTATTAATTTCTGTACGGTACCAATCAATTCATATTAATGTTTATTAGGACTAGGGGGACTATTAGTTTCAATCTGGGTAAAAACGTCGTCGCCAGTTTTTGTTGACCAGTTTTTTGTAACACCAAAATAAATTAGAAATATCAGTCCTATCGTTACAAATTCTGTACGAAATGAAAGGAGCGATTTTTCTGAATCCAGAGGTACAAACAATTTTTCGACACGACAATTAGATTTTATTAAATTAACTAAAGTATGAAATTTAGATGGCAACATTTCATTTTAATTCATTTCAGTCATTTTAAAAAATACGCGACCCAGTTTTAGTTTTACGGTTAAAAAAGGAGATAAAAAATAGAAAATAAATAAAAATTAAAAATAAAAATAAAAATTTAACAGACTGAAATTAATAGTCCTCCGTACTTAACTAAATTCTGCCTTTGACAGAATATTTACTTTTTTTTTTTTACATTTTTATTAAGCATAGTTTTAACTAAAAATTAATTAAAAGTACTCATTTTATTTTATTTTTTATTTTATTTTATTTTATTTTATTTTTTCTTCACTGAGGTAATTTATTTGATGATAATATTAAAGTGTATTATATTTATCAATTTTTTTTCCACATAAATAATAATGATAATAATAAAAATAATAAAGTCGTAAAATTAATTAGTGTATATGTATGCAATCATGGCGAAGAAAAGTATATACCCCTATTCATTTCTGTATAGTACCATTCAATTCGTATTAATGTTTATTATTATTTGAATTCATAGATATGTTTTTAAGGGCTATTTTCAATACTGATTTTATTATTATTATTATTATTATTATTTCAATATAAACAGCTTAAATTCGGAAACAAAATAATCTACAATAACCAGTTAATCGAAGTATCATTTACGTTTCTACGATTGGCTAAAATTTTTGTGCCAAATAATAATAATAAGAATAAATATGTTAATTTGACCCTGTTAATTTGTGACTTTGCATTATTTTTTTAATCTGTTTACATAGTTTCATAAATAATTTTTTGGAGGCTATCCTCCACACTGATTTGATTATTATTATTATTTTCAATTAAAATCTACAAATTTGGAGACATAAAATAATTTTTAATGTTCAGTTAGGCTAAATACCATGTTTTTGCAGTGTGTCTTCGAACAGTTAGCAATTTTTGCACTTATATTAAAAATCAATAGCTGTTAATTTCCCTATACGTGACCAAAAAACTCTTATTGCTGTCTATTGTTATTTCATTTTATAGATTATTTTTTAAAAGCTGATTTTAATTTTTATTAGCTGAACATTGATTTTATTTATTTATTTATATTTTTTATATGTAAACCTCTGAATTCGGAAACACAAAATAATCTTCAATATTCAGTTAGCGTAAATATCCTTATTCCTGTCGTTTCTGCCATTAGTAAAAAATTTTTGACTATTAAAAAGGAAAAAAAAAAAAAAAAAGAAAGAAAAAAAAACGTGTTATTTTCCCAACAGTATTAATAAATTAGCATTCTTCTTCTGATTTATTTATTCATTTATTTCATGAATAACATTCCAGGGGCTACCCCAGTAGCACATAACGTTGTTTTAACGTTATTACAACTAATTTTTCACTGTTCAGACTTATTTGCAACGCTATAACAACGTTATGTGCTACCTGGGTATTTTCAACACTGATATTAACTGTTTTATATGTGTATATATATATATATACTTAGAACCAAAAAATTTACAATACGCAACTTATTATAAACGTCAACGTATGATATTTCAACGATCAATTAAGGCCCCAATAGCGGCCGAGCGGCTCTGCGCTCAAAGCTGATAGACGGGAGGTGTTGGGTTCGATCCCAGGTCGCGTTTTTCGGCCTAGCCGTTCGGTGTTTTCCGTGGTTTTCTCCAAAACGTACGTAAATACGAACTAGGACCCCCTTAAAAAGACCCCACGGAGTGTACTCCCCCTCAGGCCTAGGATCCTAGTGCTGTCAATCGGCCTTAATTTACCCAACATAACTCAACGATTAGTTAAAAAAATTTTAAATTTTTAAAAAGTATATATATATATATATATATATATATATATATATATATGTATATATATATGTATGTATGTGGGTGGGTGCAATATGAATTGTGATTAATAAAGTGTATTTATAAATTTTAAAATTCATTGTTAGTACTTATCAACATAGTAAGCTGCAAATACCACTGAATAAATTTATCCCATATAGTTTGAATTTAAAGTAAGTTGCACTTTTTACCTTCTTCTATACACATAAAAATAAAGTATTGGATTTGTGAACATTTTCAAACTCCTGTTTTCGATAAATTTACACGTTTTAGGAGTCCTGAATACGATTTGACTGTTTTTAGAAAACGTCTGTCTGTCTGTGTGTGTATCACAAATTTTGTGGATTCTGTATCTCACGAACCAATGAACGAAATTTAATCAAACTTGGTATTTAGTTGAACCCTGGCATAAACTCGTGCTGATTAGATTATTTAGGGATGAATTGCTCGGCAGGTGGCGCTGTGATCGCATTTTTTCAAAATTTTGAACATGGCAATATAGTGCAAAATTTCGTATAAATGTACATAATGATAGTCATTTTTAACGTGTGATTGTAAAATTAATATGAATTATAGGTAATAGTAGTAGTAAAATAGGAAAAAAAGTTTGTGCATGTGGGAGCATCGCTTCCCCCCTGGGTGGAAATATCCCGCAGGAGGTGTAAATTTTCAATATGGGTATCTTTCGAAAGATATCGTCAATACTTTTAAAATGAATGGTTAAACCATAGATCTATGATAATTTAAAATAAGGGTATAGATTTTTTTCATAAAAAAAAAAAAAAAAAAAAAAAAAAAAAGAATGAAAGAAAGAAAATTGCATTTCTTCTGATGTTCGCACAAAATTGACTTTCTTTCGGCATTTAGCGTTATAATTCTGTAAAATAAAAAATGTCTGCATTTATTATGAAAATTAATTTAACAATTAATTTGTACTGCATGAATTTGTGTAAAATTATGTAGGAGAAAGTTTTGAGCTACTACCACATCATACTAGTTTGAAACAGAAAGTTGTTTTAAAACTGAAATTTCAACTTTGAATCAACTGCAAAACAGATTTGTACTTTTAAATCAATGAGTTTAATTAAACTCTCAACGATAGGTAAAATAAATCTGAAAATGAATAAAGTATTACATAAACATAGGATGTTAATAAAATAATTATAAAGACTTTTTATAAACCATGTTTTTAAATTTTCTGTTGAATCATAGCTATAAAACTAACTACATTAACACTTTATCAATGCGTATGAAATCTTTAAACGATAATGACGTCAATTTTTGTGAGATGCATAATTTAACTTTTTACAAATTTTTAACGCTCTCATTTAATTAAATGTATTTATTTTTATGTCAAAAGAAAATGAACTCGTATTTATTTATTTATTTATTTTTTTTTTGGCAACAATTAAATTATAGCTAATATTTTAATGTCTATTTATAAGGTCATTTATAGGAGGTTATTATTTTCATATTTTAATTAATTATAAGAAAACTATTCGAAAATCTGACTTCGAAGTATTGTGTTGTCATCGGGTTGTGAGCTATTGTGAAAGTTTCAATTGTCTAGCTAGTAGGGAAGTTAGTTAAAATTCGATTGCAATATTTGTACCGGACAAGCAAACAAACAAACAAGAATAGAAGTTAATAAAAACATGGTAAAAAGAAGTTTGTAAAATGTAAATATAAATAATTCAGAACACTTATTTGTACTATTATTAAAGCAGTTCACATGGAAAAATATAATGTTAGTGATCGCAACACACTACACAAATTTAAGAAAATAGTAGACGTTAAAATCCATTCTTTGAAATTGTTGTCTTTGATTTAGGAATGTTTTTTTGAAAAAGTAAAACAATCTATGTGATATTTAATTTTTAAATTTCCCCTCGATTTTACATTATTATAGTTTGTCAATATATGCTAAACATATTTAGGTATTACTTTACGGATTGATTGATAAGATAAATGGATTGCATGATTCGACCAGAATAATCAAGTTAAATAAAATTGAGTAAAAAAAGTTCCCGCAAAATTACACCGACATGTTATTAAACCAAATAACTGAGAAAATGAAATTTATTTTATATTCTGAAAGTATTCTTGGCTTGCTGGTACAATATCTGAATCGTAGAAAATGTTCATTTTATTTTATTTATTTATTTATTTTTTTCTGTCATTCTGTGTGAATTACTTGAAAAAGTGTTATTATACATGCGCAAACATTTTTTGCTTATAATTCTAAACTAATCAAAATTTTAAAATATTCCACAAATATTATTTTAAGTAGAGAACCTAATCCCCTGCTGATTATCATTTATTTAGTCTAGTAATTTTCCCCTGATGTTAGAACCCCCTTTCGCCCCCCCCCCCCCCCCCCACACACACACATACAAAGATATGATTCTTAAGACAGTTTTAGCTTTTTCAATGTCTGAAACGTAAAAATTATCAAATATATTTTCGTTCTGCTTGTTTTATTGAAAAATGTTTTATTGTGCATGCGTAAATTATTTATGCCATATAGATAATTAAAATCTCGAAATTGTTCATAGATATAGTTAGTTGGTTAGTTGTTGGGTGAAGGCTGATAGGCTGATTGGCTACGCTAGGGTCCTATGCCTGTAAGTTGAGTATCCTCCGGGGATGTCTTTCTAAGGGGTCCTAGCCCATATTTACGCGAGTTTCGGAGAAAACCACCTGTGCTTAGATATAAATTTAAGTTCGGTGTAGGCATAAAACACTGCCAAGTGCCATTCGTTTTCGTTTAACCGTTTTAACGTAGTAGCCAGATAAAGAATTTAAAAAAATATATGTTTTAGACTATCCCCTGTCACACACGCACAGAAAATATACCGAAGGCCTCTTTGATTTTCTTGATGTTTAAAATTGAAAATTAACGAGAAATTTTTATGTTAATGGGTAGGTAATTTTAACAGTTTGAATGAAATAAACATACTACAGGTGCCCATTACCAAGGTGCAATATCATCTTGAAATGCTGTTTGCAGGAAAGTCTGAGACATCTTCAAAATAGTCGGTCAGGCGCCACTTTTATAATGGTCGAGTTTTATTTCGAGTTGGTTGATCCCTTGAGCATGAAAATTTGTCCGACTCCTTGAAAAGAATATGTCAATGTTTCAAGAGTGTAATTTTTATTAAGTAGGTCACATTTTTGTCGGTTTACTAGCTTTTTTTCATCAACTCGAAATAAATTAAACTTGACTTATCAGAGAAAACCAGTTTAGCCTAATAATTAACTGATAATTTTTTTAATTTATAGTCAACTGCAGTCTTTTTTTTTTTCTTTAATAATGGCTTTTTTTGAAGATCTTCTGGTTTTTAATCTGCTTTGCTAAATTGTTAACCCGCGCTGTTTTTGAAGAAAATATTTTGGCATGCACTTTTTTTTAAAAATCTTTTCTAAGTTATGAACATGATACAAATCGATATTTCAAACTTTTGCTTTTTAACTTGCGGTCATCTCGCTTGGATGAGCAACGTGACCGCCTAAAGCCAAATTTCCAGTTTAAACTGCAAAATTTTTTTTTAATCTTGCTAAAAACCATCTCACTAATATTTCATTAACATTTAATTATTTTGTCATCTCACGTATTAAAATATTTTTTTTATTTTCATTTTAAAATTAATACTTTCTGTGGCATCGTTAATTGTCTTATCATTACCATTTTTGAAATACTTTCTAAAATTACAATTTTCCTGACAATTGCATTTTGTTTTTAACATTGGGCTTGGGCTCGATCGTAAAATGTACGTGGAGGACGACGTAAAAAAATCTGTTCGAAAATTTGCTTTTTAAATATTGAAATTAGCAGTTGCAGAAAGAGAAAAGGAAAATACCCAAGTGCGTTTTTTTTTTTTTTTTTTTTTTTTTTTTGGGGGGGGGGGTCCCTTAGTGTATATACGTACATATATACGAAAAACCTTTTCAAGTATTTCTCAGGAAGTAAAAGGAAATCACATGAAGAAATGGAAGATTTAATTACATAATTTAATATAATCTAATACCCTAAATATTATTAAATAGCTTTAAGAAGCATTAATTTTCACAATTATGTATAGTAATTTTAATTTTTTTCACATGTTAGTGTTTTTTAATTTAATTTTAATTTCAATTTATTAATTTTAATTTATTTTTCTGTTTGTAGTGGTTATTATATTCTTTTTAACTTTTTCCTTTGCTGTCGTATAATCTTGTAGAGGCTTTAAAGAAAGTTAGGCGCCCGTGAAATTTTTACACCGCTTTATCCATCTTATGCCTGCTCCTTATTCTTGTCATTTCTTTTTTTATTTATTTATTTTTTTTTTTCCCTTTCCTTTTCTTTCTTTCTCTTTCTTTTTCCTTTTTCTTTCTTTCTTTTTTCTTTTCTTTTCTTTTCTTTTTTTTTTTACATCACACACACGCACACACTTTATGTGTTGGAATGGGATAGTAAATTTTATTACGAACAAGTAATTAGTAATTTGTTCGGTCTAACTTCATAGTTTTCACTTTCAGCATTCTAGAACTTGGAACTGTTTAGTTAGCAGAGAGAATTCTATTTTAAATTGAGGATTATTTTCAAAGTGTCATCATCTGAGGATAAAATAAAACTTATTTTCAAGTCGTCCTTGATATCACGTCGGAGTTTAATGTTTGACATAGGCGTGAAAAAGAAATTTTTACCCCGCTCTATCCATCTTATGCCTTAGTGGTCTTTGTTCCTTATACTTGTCATTTATTTTTTTATTTTTATTTTTTTCCTTTCCTTTTCTTTCTTTCTTTTTTCTTTTCTTTTCTTTTTTTTTTTTACATCACACACACGCACGCACTTTGTGTTGGAATGGGATCGTAACTTTTATTACGAACAAGAAATAAGTAATTTGTTCTGCCAAACTTCATAGTTTTCACTTTCCGCATTCTAGAACTTGGAACTAGTTAGCAGAGAGAATTCTATTTTAAATTGAGGATTATTTTCAAAGTGTCATCATCACACTTCTGAGGATAAAATAAAACTTATTTTCAAGTCGTCCTTGGTATCACGTCGGAGTTCAATGTTTGACATAGGCGTGAAAAGGAAAGAATTCGGGCTACGGAGGCGCAAGCAAACGTGATGTCCCATTTGTACCGAAGAGCATTGTTTACTTGACAGTGATCTTTTGCCGCCTCTGTCGAAGTGCCCGAAACTAAACTGACACATTCCCTTGTCAAGAAAACAACTTTGCTAAGATGGATCCAGAACTTATTTTGCATTCAGCCCTTTGTTTGCTGTAGCCTGGATTTTAGCCATGCACTTGAAAAGACGTGATGAATAATAAAACTGATTCAGATAAAGCTGTATTTATTTTTTTTCCTGCAATGAATACATTATAAACTTGTATGTCATCTCAAAATCTTTCTATATATTTTCCTGTTTAAATACTGGAATTGAAATTATTATTTATAAAAAAAATAATTTTTCATGATGAGTGCAGACGATTTTTATCTTAAACATCTATAACCCTAAATGTCGATAAAATTCAATTTTATGCCCTGCGAACGACATCATGGAAAATGCGTTTTTTCTTCCTTCTATGTTCAATAAAAGAAAGTATTGGATTCGCAAAAAAATTCCGACTTCCGGTTTACGATGGATTTACACGTTTTTAGAAGACCAGAACACGATTTAACTATTTTAAGAAAATTTGTGTGTATGTGACAAAAAGTTGGCTTTAACTATAGTTTCATCTTGACATAAATTAGTCCTTACCAATTTTTGGTGCCAACCATTCAGTAGGTGGTACTGTTATGTGGCGATTTTTGAAATTTCAGGGAAGGCTATATCTCAGGAACAACAGCTCAGGATGGCATATAAATTTATATGTAGCTGCGCCTGAACATATATCAGTATTTATCAACATTTGGTGCCAACAGCTCAACAAGTGGCGCTGCTATACAACGATATTCTCAGTTTTAGGAAAGGCTATATCTCAAAAACTAATGCCTAATTTTATATAAATTTATATGTAGTTGCATTTTGATATAAATTAGTACGTATCAACTTTTGGTGCCAATCACTCAACAGGTGTCGCTGCTATACAGTGATTTCCGCAGTTTAAGGGAAGGCTATACCTCAGGTTCTAATGCGTAAAATCGAACAAACCTTCATATGTGAAAAGGCATTATGAGACAATATGCTGATTCAATTTTTACTGCGTATTGACCGATAGGTGGCGCTGTTATACTATAAGTAATATGCATATCGTTTACCATAATGATTATGAATCAGTAAAACTATGTAATGTATATGAGGTTTTTTTTTTTTTTTTTTTTACGTTTCAGACAATATAATAATATTAAAATGAACTTTAATCAATTTGAACGTATAGTTATATTTCGTACACCTGTAAAACAACAACAACACAATAATAATAATAATAATAAACTATGTCCTACGTTTACAAAATAATAATAATAATAATAATAAATAGTAATATAGCTCTTGCGGCGATAACCTTTAACGAGTCTCTTATTTTCTAGCTCAATTGCTAAGGTGTTTAGACGCTATTCCTTTTCATATAATTTAAGTCCATGGGCCGTAACGGAAAAAAAAAAAAAAAAAACTTTTATTTACGCCCTTCTATAATAGTTATAAGTCCTACACTTTTGAAAATCTATACAGTTTATATACAAACCTATTATAACATATCTACCAACTTTTAGCTGAATCAGATAAGGGCTTTAGACACAATTGTGTTTACTCACACATACAACACCGGAAAAAATGTCTGTAAAATATAGCTTTTTCTTAACATAAACGATGCACAATATAAATGTTTACAGCTAGTTCTGTAGAAACAATTGCAGTAAACTCTCGATTATCCACGTGTGTAAAAATGGGCAGGATTAAAAAAATTTGTTTTCTTAATAAGAAACGAAAGCAAAAAATTGATTAAAAAAGTAAATATAAAAAACTATATTTTTAAAGTTTTGTTTACTTTTATTTATTTATTTATTATTATTTTATTTATTTATTATTATTATTATTATTATTATTGCAGTATTATTATTATTTTGCACCGCCATTTGTTTGCCTCGGAAGAGGACAGCGTCCTTATCGCTTCCCTAATGATTTTAAGGAATCTTGATCTGAAGCTAATCCGGTCAAGATAACAGCATTCAGCAACAATAATATTCCTAAAAACACATTTTTTTCACAGTACATTCTTAGGATGTCATTTTATTCTGAGGATATACTATGAATGCACTGGGGTAAGATGTGTTGTTAGGGCGGTTTCTGTTTCTTTTACAAAATGTCGCCAAAACTCAAATAGAAGGCTTGTGAACACTTTATATTCACTTCTTGAATGATTATAGCAGTTTATCGCTAAACAGACTTCCATATCATAGGTTACTTAGCTAAAATTAGGAAATATAATAAAAAAAGTTACTCTAAAGTAACCTAAGACGATAAAAAATAAATGTTTGTCGTTTGTTTATCAGAGAAACGCGATGGGTACATGTGGCAGCCCTAAGGCAACAAAATGCCTGATGCGCCAGCTCGTATATATAGGAGCCTTACTTCACATTGTACTGCAAATCAGTGACGAAAATTTCCCAGAATCATTGTGTGGCATATCACGTGATCCATTAACCAATCAGCGTCGACCTTGACACTATCTGTTATTTTAACGCAAAGGAAAAAGTTATCTCGATGGTCCAATTGGTTCAGAGCTGACCTTTTGAAACGGAAGATTTTGAGTTCGAATCCTGGTTAAGATATGGATGTTTACTAAGTGCCTCATGCGTATAAAAATATGTGGATTAGATTCAGTAAACAATACGGATTATTCAAGACAACAACCCTGATAGCTATGGATCTGAAATTTATGTATAAAATAGATAAATTCTTTTTATTATTTCAAAATAAATGCTTCTTCATTTACCACAAATTCCAAACATTACAGCACACATGGGAAAAAATTACAGCAAATTTATTTTACAACACAGTGTGTAGGCAATATTTTTATCCTCACATTGTGTTGTAATATTCCGCTTTTTTTTATTTTTTATTTTTTCCTTTTTCAAAGCATATTCGCACAGGCACACACACACACACACACACACACACATATATACTTCACCGAAAAAAAAAAAATATTCAAGAAACCTTAAAACGTATAAATGAACCAAAATCTCATTGTCGAATTTACCATAGTTACAATACATTCCTTACATGGCATATGTTTGGAAAGTAAAAAGAAAAAGCATTTTTAATTTTAAATGAAATATGGGCTAAAAAATGTATTTTAAATAAGCTTTATAGAGATTTCCGAGAATAATTGCTTTTTTAACTCTTTTTCTTATTCGTGACCATATCGTATATTAAAATTAACAAATAAATAAATAACTTTAGATGCATAGACTTAGGCAAATAACCTTAGGTTAAAAATTGATTTAAAGTCAAAGATTTATATACATATTTTAAAATAATTGTTTTTGCTTATTCGTTTTCTCACTCATGATTATATATAATATATTTTATCGTATATTGAATTGAAAAGAAAAATTTAGTTTCTAATTTTAAATAAATCATAGGCTAAAAATTGGTTGTAGTTAGAACGTTTTCATTTCATACTTTCATCTCATATATATATATATATTTCATTTCTACTTCTAGATAAAAAACAATAAAAACAATAATAATAAAAATAATCTGAAGCTAGATTTATATATATTTTTAAGAATAATTAACTTACAAATTCTGTTTTCTTACTCATATCTCCCCCCCCCCCCCGTTCAAGATCAAAATTGCCATGTTACGCCTTCGGACCACCATTATGTCGCAGATCGTCGCCAATTGCGCATATCGTAGCACAAGTGGAACGTAAAACTTACCGTATTTTCTGGCGTATAACGCACAGGTTACATAAATGAGTTTCACACCAGAAAATTTAATTTACAAATAAAGCTATATTTGTAAGAAACAAAAGCTTGTTAAAAGATAGCTTTAACTGTAAATTTAAATTTCCACTGTGTAACTGAATTAACAAACCTGCGCGTTATACGCCGGAAAATGCGGTACTCACTCACTTTTACTCATACCATCATATTATTTAAATCGCAAATTAATAATAATAATAATAATACGCATTATTGTAAATTATTAAAAGTTATATTTACTCCACCCATGTAATGTTACACTGACCATTCTAAAAATTAGCTTTAATATATTTTAACCCTTATCGCTCGTATGTCCCTTCTGAGGGGACATTAAAAAATCAAGCCACGCCTTAAGGTGTTCCTCTGCAAATGAAATGTTATTTTTCTAAAACGTGTAACTATAGGCTACCTTTCGGCTACCGGAAAATTTTAACAGAAAGATTTATTTTATTTAATGATGAAGTAAAATAAAACAAGTTATTACAATTTTTCGGTAGCCAAAAGGTAGTAAGTTGGAAACTATACGTGTGACGTTTTAAAGGAACGCCAAAACGCGTGTCTTACGGAAAATATGCCGAGCGTAAAGGGTTAAATTTATCGAAGTAATCATCGGAAAAGAAAAATATAAATCGATTATCTAGCCTTATGACAAACAAAGACTATTCTAATCGTTGTTCCTTTGTCAGTGGTATGGTATTGCAATTTTTCCATGAAAAAAATATGCTTTTATTCAAATCCAGCGAATAACTATAGTGAATTGTAGTATCCCTTTGCTGGATAATGATATAAAAGAAGATGTTATATCTTGAGACGTTTATCGCACATACAATGGCATAGTCTTCGAATTGTACTTTTTTTTCTTTTTTTTTTTAACACGCTTTTATTAGCTTCACCTGTATGCATGTTTGTATGTATGTTTGTAACCGCTCTGGGAGCAAACAAAAAATCTATATTGTAAAAAAAGACTTTCCCTACGTGAACGTTGTGGCTGTGAGGTAAAGCTCCGGGTTACGAACCTAAAGGTCTAACGTTCGAGCCCAGTCAGGGGAGATTTTTAAAAAATGGTTTTTGTTTAATTCTAAATTATTTATTTCTCATTCCTTCATTATGTTATTTTTAACATGCTTTTATTAACTTGATATGATGTAACTATTAATGTATGTAACGGAATCTTGGAATTCAATTTTCGACCACTTCTGTTCGTTCGATTATCCTGAAAATTTTGCACACGCCTTCATAGTCGATGACAATACTATGTACAAGTGTTTCCAGGCTCCTATCCCATCAGGGGCAAACAAAAAAATCTCTCTATATATATATTAAACTCTATCGTATGTGGCACAGGATTTGGCCGTATTTATATAACGTTAAGTGGCAACAATTAATCAATTAATTTTTTTTATTAAAGATGTAAATATTATGGTGTGTCACTCACACGATATTTTCTCACCCTGCATTTTAATACTATAAATATAGATATTTTGTGCTTTTTAGTTCACATTTCAATAAAAGCGTGTTCTTTATTTTTTTTAAAATATAATATTATTTAATCATAATTTAAATGAAGTAAAAATAAATTTAAACGTAAAAATAAGCTCCAAACTCAAGTGCAAAATATGCTTCAGAAATAGAAAGAAATAAACTTTTATGCATACAGATCAAACGTGATCGTGAATGTTGATCCCATATACGTAATGTGATATTGAGATTAGCCTAGACGACCTAGATTTGTTTCCATATGAATGATCTTTAATAAAGGAAATACTAAAGCAACATTTCAACTTTTGTGCAATCAACATAGATTCTAGATTACAAACCATTTTTTATGAAAATTATATCATCTACTTGGAGAGTTGAATATTTGATATGGAAATACATCTATCTTTTATCAAATTGTTATTTCTACTTTACGTTTCCTATTCATAAGTAAAACATAATTTGATGTCACTCATTATAGAAATGAATGAAAATTTTTGTGTCATCGTTGTTGTATTAATCTTTATGTGTCATCGTAGTTTACTTAACATACATGTACATGAAAAACATGTTAGTAAGTAATACGTTCGTATTTTAATTTAGTACAGATAATGATATTTTTAAGAAAAAAAATAAGTAGGTTTTTTTTTTTTTTTTTTTTTTTTTTTTTGTGGGTATGGTTACAGCGCAAATACATTCAAAATGACACAAAAACATTAACGCAGCTAGATTTAGATATGATAATTTTCTGATACGTTGAGGAGTTAGTCTAATGTTAAAAGGTCTAGCTGTTTTTTTTTTTTTCTTTAAGAGCGAGAGATTTATTTCTTAAAAACAAAATAGAGCAAATAAATATGAATTTTTATATTTATTAATTATTATTATTACTATTATTATTATTTTAGGTTGGCAGGGGCACCATGCTAAAATAAATAGTTTAGAACTAATTAAAATAATATTATAGTTTTAAAAAATTTAAGAACACGCTTTTATAGAAATGTGAACTAAAAAAGCACAAAATATCTATCTCAGTATTAAAATGCAGGGTAACAGAAAATCGTGTGAGTGACACACCATAATATTTACATACATTTAAATCTTTAATTAAAATAACTTAGAATTAAACAAAAACCATTTTTAAAAAATCTCCCCTGACTGGGATCGAATGCTGGACATTTAGGTTCGCAGCGCGGCGCCTTACCTCAACGCCACATCGTTCACGTAGGGAAAGTATTTTTTTACAATATAAATTTTTTGTTTGCTCCCAGAGCAGTTACAAACATACATACATACATACAAACATACATACATACAGGTGAAGCTAATAAAAGCGTGTTAAAAATCTGGATTGACTCCATTCGACTTTCCGAAAAATTAAGTAATTAACGATTGTATAGAAAATGTAAAGTAAGAGAAGTCATTAATAAACAAAAGAGAAAAGTATAATAGGATTATTCAGTATTTTTCTTCACATAATATGTTGTTTAATTGTACGCCATTGTACTTTAAATAATTTGAGCCTATAGATCATGATGTTAAAGAAATTTTCGTTGTTTACCTGTAAAAATCTATAAGGGATAGAGTCACCAAAATCCACACAGTTCGTGCGACTGTAACCTAAAATATGTATATAAATTTTCATCTCCATCGGATAAGGTATTTAGACGCTATCACACGCCATAAGGATGAAGAATTTTTCGTTGTGTCCCCGTAAAAAAAAAAAAAAAAAAAAAAAAAATCTGTAAGTGCTAAATTCTCTGAAAATCATACAGTTCATGTGACGATGACCTGTAATATGCATATAATTTTCCAGTTCATTTGAATGAGACGCTTAGGCGCTGTCACAATTTAAATAGTTTGAGCCTATAGGCCATAATAATAAAGAATTTTTCATTGTATTCCTGTAAAAATCTATGAGTGCTAGAGTAACCAAAACCAATACAGTTCGTGTGATGGTGTCCTTGTATAAAAAATTTCAGCTCAATTGCGCAAGGTATTCCAATGCTATTGCACTTTAAATAATTTCAGTCCATAGTCCATAATGATACACAATTTTTTCTTGTGTCCCTGTAAAAAACTCTAAGGCCAAATTTACCAAAATCTATACAATTCGTTTTACGGTAGTTTATAACATGTATATAAATTTTTAAGTTATTTGAATAAGGTGTTTACACACTATCGCACTTAAAATAATTTGAGCCCATAGACCAGAAAGATAAAGAATTTTTGTTGTGTCCCAGTAAAAAAACTGTAAGTAATTTTCCAAAATCTATAGAGTTCGTGTGACGGGGACCTATAAGATGTATATAAATTTACAGTTCATTTGAATGAGACGTTTAGACACTGCCGCACTTTAAATTATTTGAGATCGTAGGCCATAATAATAACGAATTTTTCTTGGTGTCTCTGTAAAAAAACTTTAAGTGCTAGATTCTTCAAAATCAATAGGATTCGTGCTTCATTGACTTATAACATATGAATACATGTACCAACTTTCAGCTCATTCGATTGAAGTGTTTAGACGCTATCGTGTTCACTCATACACATACATGCGTACATCACCGTGAAACTAGCAAAAATGAACTTAGGGGGCCTCAAAAGGCATATATATACACCATAATCTCAAAATCAAAATTTTGTCATGATTACAATACTTTCCTTACATAGTTATGTTCGGTAAGTAAAACGATATGCATCATTATGAGTCATTAAAGAAGTTATGTTTAATTCACACGTAATATCATATTGTATACTGTAAAAGCTGCTTTTAAATATGTATAAAATTCATGGAAGCAGTGGCCGAACATGCTAAAGATAAATCGATTATCCAAGCTTATCATAAACAAGAACTAGTCTTTGTTGGTGGTAAGGAACTGCAGTTTTTTCAATAACAAAAATAAGCTTTTCTCATTCAATTAACGTACTGAATATAATTTCATTTTGCTAAATATAAAAGAAGACGTTATCAGTGGACGTCCGTCTCAGATACAATGTTACAATCTTCAAAATGCAAGTTTTTTTTTTTTTTTTTTTCCTAATGTATATACACTCCGTAACAAAAGTGCCGGAACACTAGCAAAAAATCCTATGTAAAAAAAGTAGAGTTAATACTGTTTTGTTAAATAAATCCTTGTCGAATCATGTTCTTAGTGACTAAGAACATGATTCGACACATATTCACAATTAACTGTGCATTTACAGTCCCGCCGAGGGTACCGAAAATTTTACGTTATTCATTTTTCAAAAGAGAATATCTATTATGCTATCCGCATATCAATGACTGTAAATGCGAAATAATAAAAAAAGGTTTATTCAAAAGAAAAAAAACATCACAGAATTCAAATTCTGAAGTATAGAACAATTTTCGGCTTTCGAACACGGTCGACTCTAATTTTTTACATAGGAATTTTTGCTAGTGTTCGGACACTTTTGTTACCGACTGTACAGTCGAACCTCGTTAACGTGAATTAGTTTTAACATGAACTGCTTCCACAATCCGCGTTTGTAATGATCGATAGATGGCGCTCTCTGAACTGCAGTTGTTAGTAAATATAATAGCCACGTGTATTTATTATTGTTCTTTCTCCGCCATTACATCATGGAAAATCGATTGCATAATATGATGATATGCAGTGGTGTGATAATTTTACCTTAGCCCACCAGAGGGTGAGCATTTCATTACAATCGCGGATAGCCGAAGCAACTGAAATTTTAAATTTGTCATTTGGGAATAAATAGAAGCTCAGTTCCGGATTTCTTGATTTTTGGAGTAACACTATGGCATACAACAGTAAGTGTTATCTTTTTACCGGCTTTATTCATTATTATTCAGTAAATATAAATGAAACTAAACATCGGCAAACAATGACGTCTGGATGAAAGCCGAAAGCTATGCATGTTAATTGCAATTTCACCTTAGCCCACCAGAGGGCGAGCATTTCATTACAATCGCGGATCCCCGTTAAAATGAAGATTAGTTTTGTTATATGAAGTTTCGTTACAGATAGTGTGAATTACTGATAACATGAACAATTTTTCTTTCCCCCTTGAAATTTATGTTAACGAGGTTCGACTGTATATATATAAACGAATTAAAAGAAGTGCCGTTGCTCCAAAAATAGAGAGGAATAAATTTTTATACAAATCAGGAAAACGATCAAATACATTGATGTCAGCTAATTTTCTGTAATTTATACGGAATGTGATATTGAGATTAGCCTAGGCTTGCTATTATTATAATATGCTCTTCAAATACGAAAGCAACAACTTATTCCTTATACAATCACGATAAATTCTAATTACAAAAACTTTTTTTTTTCTTTTTTATGAAAATTATATCATCTACTTGAAGAGTTGAATATTTATGATGCAGAATATATTTATCTTTTATTGTTATTATTTCTACTTTACGTTTTATTACCCTTTAAATTTGATGTCACTCATTATTCGAAATGAACGAGAATTTTTGTGTCATCGTTGTTGTTTTAATCTTTTCATGCCATCGTAATTTATCTAACATACATATGCATGAAAAACATGTTATCAAGAAACAAGTTGGTATTTTAATTTAGCATTGATACTGATATATCAAGATTTTTTTTTTTTTTTTTTTTTTTTTCGGGGGTGGGGGGTGGGGCCAGATTGTTTCAAAATGACGCAAAAGCAGGATTCAATCCAGTTCCTTTTGAATGAGTTTTTTTTTTTTTTTTGTGATAGGTTAAGGAATAGCTCTGATACGGAAAGTCATTGATGTATTTCTTAACGAGAACTATTATTATTATGTTCTATATAAATATTTCGCTAACGTGGATCAGTTACGATTAAATTTTGTCGAAACTACGTGATAATGATGTCATGACGAACAATTTTCTTAGCTTCATAGTGTAAACTAAATAAATAAAAAAGAGAGAGACACTGCGGATAATAATAACACTGTAGATTGTACCAAATGTTAGCTATCGCTGAAAATAGTAATAATAATAATAATAATAATAATAATTCTGAAATTCGATTATTTTTCTTATTATTTAGTATTTCGAGTTAAATTTTAGCCAAGATATAGCTGTTTATTGTTTAGTATTTCTAATTTCTCTAAAAGTAAAATACCTGAGGATAAAAAATAATATTTAAACATGGGCAATATTTAAGCACGTGGGAATCAGTTCGTTCGTCATTTGTCTGATTACATCATTTTATAGAAAAATACTTTTTTAAAAGTGTTTCTTTACACTTTTTGCAAGAGCCATTTTAAACCTAGCAATACTTTAAAAATATAAACAGAATATGAACTATTGTTTTAAATTGATTAGAAAAAGCAATAATAATAATAATTATAAGATTTAAAAAAAAACTTTTTACATGCCATGTTTTTAAATTTTCTAATGAATCATTAATAAAATACGCGAGGATAAAAAATAATATTTAAGCAATATTTAAACACGCGGACTCAATTCATTAAAATAGTAATAATAGTGGAAAAAAAAAAAAGAAAGTTGGTTTTAAAAATAAAATATTACTCCTTGTAGAACAACGTATATAAGCATCGTGAACTACATTAGCACTTATCAATGTGTATAAATTTTTAAAAGTGATAATGACGTCAATTTTTGTGAAATGCTTAATTTAACTTTTAACAATTTTTTAACGTTCACGTTGATATAAATGTATTTATTTTTATGTCGAAAGAAAATGAACTCGTAAATTTTTTTTGGCAACAGTTAAATTATAGCTAACATTTTAATGACTATTTTATTGCTATTAAGAGCTTATTACTTTCATATTTTAATTAATTAAAAAAAAACTATTCGAAAATTCGAAAATCTGACTTCGAAGTATTGTGTTGTCACCGGGTTCTGAGCTACTGTGAAAGTTTCAAACGTCTAGCTAGTAGGGAAGTTAGTTTAAAAATAGATTACAAGATTTGTACCGGACAAATAAACAAGAATCGAAGATAATAAAAACATGGTAAAAAGTATCATCAAAATAGGTTAAAAAAAAAAAAAAAGAAAAAGAAAAAAAAAAAAAAAAAAAAAAAAAAGCTATGCTAAAATAAATAAATAAAAATGAATCGTCAATCTGGAGACAAAAATTCAAGTCGCCATGGGGATCCTGGAATACTACAGCTGTACTGCCTGAGGAAGTATGAAAACTGGGTCGACAAACATAAATTTTATTTTGAAACCTTACTTTGAATGATTTTAGTTTAAGTATTATTAACGTTTCATCTTAGAATATTAATTTGGTTCTTAAAAAAAAAAAAAAAAAAAAAAAAAAAAGCTTCTGATGAATTAAAGTTTAAATTGGGAGGGGAAATCGATTTAAGATACATAAGTTTGAAACTTTGAAAAAGGTAAAAAAGAACAGAAATAATAAAATTATACTTTTAAGGAACATGCTTTTATTGAAATGTGAGCTAAAAAGTACAAAATTTCTATCTTTATAGTATTAAAATGCTGGGTAAGAGAAAATCGTGTGAGTGACACACCATAATATTTACATATACTTTTAAATATTTAATAAATAAATAATTTAGAATTAAACAAAAACCATTTTTAAAAAATCTCCCCTGACTGGACTCGAACGTTAGACCTTCAGGTTCGTAGCCCATAGCTTTACCTCACTGCCACAGCGTTCACGTAGGTAAAGTCTTTTTTTACAATATAGATTTTTTGTATGATCCTAGAGCGGTTACAAATATACATACAAACATACATACAGGTGAAGCTAATAAAAGCGTGTTAAAAAGCGCAAATTTCAAATGGGTTTGCTAGTAAATTTAATTTCTCCTAAATACATAAAAAAAAATTTAATTTGTGGTTATTTTCAACCGTCGGTATTGGATGGGTTTATAAGTGTTTGAGACGTTCTGAATACAATTTGACCATATTTAAAAACTATCTATGTGCGTGTGTGTTACTATAAATTTGCAGCCGTTATATTGCACGAACTACGGAATTCTACGAAACTTTATACATGATTTATATATCGCCCAACAGGTGACGCTGCTATGTTGCAGTTGCAATTTTCCTCATTTACAAGGAGTTCATATATCATCTTCTATAATAATAAATGCACCAACCTTCATACATAAGATGAATAGTATGAAAAATTATGCAGATTTAATACCAGATTGTAGGTGAGGCTGTTATTATTTACTTTCTGTAATTTTACAGATGACGATATCTCAGAATCTATTGGTTCTAAGGTCATCAACCTGCATATGTAAAATCTTAGTGAGAAACTAAATTGTTTAAATTTGTGTGCATGTGAACCGATAGGTGGCACTCATATCGAAAAAGGTTTTGCAATGGCCACAACATACTTGTTCTTTTAAGTACATGAACAAAAATTATATTTTTTAACGCATTCAATCTGACAGTTCTGTTGCAAAACTATGATCTTACACCCAAATTTCCATGATAAAACAGCTTTTCTTAAAATTCAAAGCTTAATATTTTTCCATGCCTCACCTCCAACATAATTTTTACTTTCCGAACACTATAGTGAGGAAAGTATTGTAATCATGTCAAAAATCCGAATTTGAGATTTTGATGTTTCTATACGTTTCGAGGCCCCCTGAGTCCATTTTCACTATTTTTACGATGATGTATGTATGTATGTGTGTGTGTATGTCTGTGAATGAAAACGCTAGCGTCTAAACGCTTTGTTCGAATAAGCTGAAAGTTGGTACGTATATTGTAAGTCACCATAGTACGAACCCTATTGATTTTGGTGAATCTAGCACTTACAGTTCTTTTACAGGTACACCAGAAAAATTTCTTTATCATTATGGCCTATGGGGCCAAATTCTTAAAAGTGCGATAGCGTCTAAACGCTTTATTAATCTGAGCAAAAAATGTGTACACATGTTATAGGTCACAGTTGCACGAACTGTATAGATTTTGGTGAATTTGCACTTGTAGTTTTTTTACAGGGGCACAAAGAAAAATTCTTTATCATTATGGCCTATGGGGCCAAATTTTTAAAAATGTGATAGCGTCTAAATGCCTTATTAATCAGAGCAAAACATTTGTACACGTGTTATAGGTCACAGTTGCACCAACTGTATAGATTTTGGTGAATTTAGCACTTATAGTTTTTTTACAGGGACACAAAGAAACATTCTTTATCATTATGGCCTATGGGACTAAATTTTTAAAAGTGCGACAGCATCTAAACGCCTTATTCAATCGAGCTGAAAATTTATATGAATATTATAAATCACTGTTGCACTAACTGTAAGCATTTTGGTGAATCTAGCATTTATAGTTACAGGGACAGAACGAAAAATTCTTTATCATTATGATCTATGGGCTCAAAGTTCAGTAGCGTTAAATAAAACATCCTGTAATATATGGAGAAAAATGCTCAAACACTCTATTATGGTTTTCTCTCTTTTGTTTGTTTAACAACGCCTCTTTCTTTACTTTATCTATAAAACTGTTAATTACTGAATGTTCGGAAAGCCGAGTGGAGTCACTCCAGATTTTTTATAATCCCATCCAGTCTTTTCTTTCAAATATGGCTTACAAACAGCGTGTTTTAAAACTACAAATACATAATAATGCATGCAAGTAAAAACGTGAGAGGCATTATATCAAGGTTCGGTTTCAAATGGGGTTTTATTTCTCATTTTCTTCTGAAAAATATATAGCTATCGATTTAAAGACATGTCTGATTGCATTTTCCTGATAATGTGTAGAAATAATAAAAATTTGCCTTTCATATCTCAATTCCATTTTAAAATTAAATAAGAGAACTTTTAACATGCTAAAATCAGGGCCTGGTCAAGGCGTAGTGAGGCCCTGGGCCTGGAGTTCATACAGGCCTCCCTTCCCCCAAATAGAGGATCCAGAATTCGACTTTCAGGGGTAAAAGGACTAATTTTTTTTTTTTTTTTTTTTTTAATACATATAATATATTCATTTAAAACTAATTTTTTCGTGAAAATGACATTTTTTGGGGGGGACTTTCTACACGGCATACCATTATAGCCATAATACACCATCACGTTGTTTTAAGCATTGGAATATTACTTAAAAATTAATCTAAAATAGAAAATATTTTTATTACTTAAAAAAAAAAAAAAAAAAAAAGCAAAGTAAAAAATTAGGCCTCAAATACTCGGGAGACCCTAGGCCTGGGCCCAGTTGGACCGTGCATTTATCAGGTCCTGGCTAAAATATAGTCTTCGATTCACTGTTTATTTTAAAGTGAAATTCTAAAGTGGAGTTTTAACGTACTTTGCATAGACGATAATTAAACCCTACTCTTAATCGATGCCCATTACATTTCTTATTTTTTTTTTCTTTTAAATTCAGTTCATAGAGAAAAGTCAAAATATTTACAAAAATATGTAATTATTTTTTGTTATGTCTTACTTAAAATATACGCACACTGTAAAAAATATGTCCTATTTGCTGCCAGAAATTCTCTGTAATTTGAGAAAATGCGCGTATTTTGCGAAAACATTACGTTGTCAGAATGTATTTTCTCAAATTACAGAGAATTTCTGGCAGCAAACAGGACATATTTTTTACAGTGTAATATATTATACTGCAAGTGTGCCTGTCCTAAAATGTATATGCACACACTACCTACCAAAAAGTATTTGAACACTTTTGAATTTAGATGTTTTGTCAAATATCGAGAAATGTTCTTTTGGAATCATCTTGAAACTTTGGTAGTGTAAAGAACACATTATACCTCATATATTTCAACAAAAGTTATGTCCTGAAGAGGAAAAGGGGACCAGTAAAAAATGAAACAAGAATCAAAATGTTTTGGATCACCCTGTAAAAAGTAATGCTTTAAACGCGTTTTGGCTGTAGCATGTGATATTAAGAGGATTTTTCTCATTATCTGTGTGAAAATTTTTATGAGGCTATCACATATATATAGAGATATAACTTTTTTTTTTTTTTTTTTTTTAATGAAAAGAAAAAAAGAAGGAAAGAAAAGTCAGCTTTTTTAATTATAATACGTAGGGTATTAGACCCAGTGCAAAGTCATTTTTAGGAAATTTGGCATATTACAATAGACACTTCATACTGCAATCAGAATGCAAAAATGTCAAAAATCTTGCGAAATATGAGCATTTTTACTAAATAATTTTTAACTACGCATGCGCTAGCTTTTTAAAAATTTCATTTGCATAATTTAATATTCAAAAGTATTGAGCAACTTATATGAAAACCTCAAACAGGTATCGGGTAAATTCAAAAACTTATGAGCGATAGAATGAACAGAATTTCAGTTCTTAAAAAAATAAATAAATAAATAAATAAATAAATAAAAATAAATGATAGGAGGTTTAATCAATATTTATTTGCAATCAGTGAACACTGTATTACCATTGGGCATTGACTGAATAAAAATAAAAATTTGAGTAAAACCCCTTATAGTTTAGATTTTATTTTGAGAGAACTGAAATCCTGTTCATTCTATCTCTCACAGCTTTTTGAATTTACATGATATCTGTTTGGTGTTTTCATATAAGTTGCTCTATACATTTAACTATTAAATTATACAAATGAAATTTTTTAAAAGATAGCGCATGCGTAGTTAAAAATTGTTTAGTAAGAATGCTCATATTTTGTAAGATATTTAACATTTTTGCATTCTGATTGCAGTATGCTGTGTCAAAGAAGTATGCCAAACTTTCTAAAAATGACTTTGCACTGGGTCTAATACCCTACGTGTTATAAAGGGGAATTGTTTTTTACACTTTTTTAAATAAACTGTTATATCTCCATGAATATATGTGGTAGCATCTTAAAAATTTATACTGATAATAGAAAAAGTCCTCTTAATCACATACTACAGCCAAAACACATTTCAAGAATTACTTTTTACAGGGTGATCCAAAATCATTTTGACTTTTGTTTAATTTTGTACTGGTTCCCTTCTCTCTTGGTATAACTTCAGTATAACCCCACAGCTGAATTTGGCGTATTTTCTTTGGCGCCGTTTTGAACGATAACGATGTCGTTCTGGACTGTTTGCGATATAATATGACAGCCTATATGTTGTTTATTTTGGATTTATGATTTTATGGTCTATGATTTATGATTTAGATTAAGATTTTATCATTTATCATTTATGATTTATGATTTTTAGATTTATGATTTAGCCATAATCGCCAAAAAAAAAAAAAAAAAAAAAAAATCGCCAAATATCGTTGTGGGGTTATACTGAAGTTGTTCCTTTCTCTTTTTGAGGACACAACTTTTGCTGAAATATATGAGGTATAACATGTTCTTTACACTATTAAAGTTTCAAGATAATTTCTAAAGAACTTTTCTATAGATATTTGATAAAACGTCTAAATTCGAAAGTGTCCAATACTTAATGGTAGATAGTGTATATTTATAGAACATATTTATTTATAAAATGAATATATTATACAAATACAATAGCAACTTATTCTATAAATAATTTATGTATTTATAGAATTTTGTTATACAATAAAATTTTGTTCATTATCCTCTGATTTTTCCTTAAAGTCATCAATTTGCACAACAATAATAAATCTATAAAGGAAAAAAAATACGTTTAAAGCTAAATGATACAAATATATTCTACTTAATTTATTTAAGAAAATCTCAACATTGTTCGAAATATGATGTATGAAAACAATGATGTATGAAACCATTTGTTGAAGTTCTACGCGTACGTAAGTAAGCCCATAAGAAAATACGAAGTAGTCTAACAATAGAAAAATAAATAAATATTTATTTATTGTTACATTTATATCGAAATGATTTTATGCAATTTTGATGCTACGTTATACAGAGATTAACAAAACTTGCTTTCGGGTTACAGATTAAAGCAAAACTAATGATATATATATTTTTTTAACGCTGTCGCAGTTAATTCCAGAATGTAATCGTTTTGTCACGAAATCTATTTTACTTACTTAAGTAAAACTGCGTTAAGAAAATATTATTTTCTATTGTTCACTTTAAGCTCCATGTATGTTTTCTTTTCATAAGCTGATATTAAAACGTAACTATAGGCTATTTATAGTAAAGGAGAAATGTTGTGAATGTATAACTGGGATTTATATTCATGTTTAAAAACGACAGTAACTTTCATTTGGATTTCATATAAATTCTCTTATCACGAATAAGTTAAAAATAAGTTAAAAGTTATTTTAGAAAACTGGGTTATTATTTATATTCTTGCTTTTGTATATTGGCAACAATTAGTTTATAGTAAATTTCATAGGTATACAAATAAGTTTTCGAACTCAATTGTTTACAGCAAAGATAATTATCTGTGTCATTATTTGTATTTTCAACTTTATACGTCAAAAGTTATTTTTTTCATTCATTTTTTCATTTTATAAATAACCGGTCCAACATAACCAAATTGTTAAAAAAAAAAAAAAAAGTGCTATTATTATTCATATTTCCATTGTTGGATGACAAAAATTACTTTTTTTTTTTTTTTTTTTTTTTTGGGGGGGGGGGTAATTTTACATTCGTATATAGGGTACTCTTTCCAGAAATAAGCTTCCAAATATAATTTACTTGTTTAAAACCATAAAAAATTTCTAAGTTATTATTAATTATTTCATTTTTATAAGGCAACAACTACTTTTTTTTTTTTTTTTTTTTTTTTTTGGTAGGGGATTCAGATATACACTTTTTTTTCAATAAATACTAAACATTTTTTAAACAATGAAAATAATTTCTTGCTATCATTATTTATAATTTCCTTTTTTTACTTTCCGAACACTATAGTGAGGAAAGTATTGTAATCATGTCAAAAATCCGAATTCGAGATTTTGATGTTTCTATACGTTTTGAGGTCCCCTGAGTCCGTTTTCACTATTTTTACGATGATGTATGTATGTGTGTGTGTATGTGTGTATGTGTGTATGTGTGTATGTGTGTATGTCTGTGGGTGAACACGCTAGCGTCTAAACGCTTCGTTCGATTAACCTGAAAGTTGGTACGCATATTGTAAGTCACCATAGTACGAACCCTATAGATTTTGGTGAATCTAGCACTTATAGTTTTTTTACAGGGACACAAAGAAAAATTCTTTATCATTATGGCCTATGGCAGCAAAATCTTAAAAGTGCGATAGCATCTAAACGCCTTATTCAATTGAGCAAACATTTTATACACATATTATAGATCACAAATACTCAATCTGTATAGATTTTGGAGAATCTAGCACTTATAGTTTTTTTACAGGGACACAAAGAAAAATTCTTTATCATTATGCCTATGGGGCCAAATTTTTAAAAATGTGATAGTGTCTAAACGCCTTATTAATCCGAGCAAAAAAATTGTACACATGTTATAGATCACAGTTGAACTAACTGTATAGATTTTGGTGAATCTAGCACTTACAGTTTTTTTACAGGGACACAAAGAAAATTCTTTATCATTATGGCCTATGGGACTAAATTTTTAAAAGTACGATAGCATCTAAACGCCTTATTGAATTCAGCTGAAAATTTATATGAGTATTATAAATCACTGTTGCACTAACTATAAGCATTTTGGTGAATCTAACATTTATAGGTTTTTACAGGGACACAACGAAAATTTCTTTGTCATTATGATCTATGGGCTCAAAGTTCAGTAGCGTTAAATAAAACAACGTGTAATAGATGGAGAAAAATACTCAAACACTCTATTATGGTTTTCTCTCTTTTGTTTGTTTAACAACTACTCTTTCTTTACTTTATCTACAAAACTGTTAATTACTCAATGTTCGGAAAGTCGAGTGGAGTCACTCCAGATTTTTTTCTTTATTGACAACGATTACTTTATATGTGTGTGTGTGTTATTATTATTATTATTATTATCATTACATATTTTGATTTCACGTATATATTCGTTTCAGAAATAAGTTTTTAAATTTAATTGGATCGTTTAAACAATGAAAATAATCATTATCATTATCATTATTTATACTTTCATTATTAAATGAAAATAATTTATTTTTATTATTATTATTTTACGCATGTTTTCTATTCCAAAAATATCTATTCAGTTTAATACAATTGTTTACAGCAATTGAGAAAACTATATTATTGTTTCTAGTTTTCTTTTCCCATAAAAATTTATTTCCACATACCATTTTTTCTCTGTTTTATTTTCACAATTAAGTGTCCAAATATAGCTAAACAGTTTAATAGATTAAACTTTGTGTTGATATTATATATAATTCAATCTTTAATTTTATTTCGATGTGTTCTGAAAATAGTATACATTACAAACTGATAACCGCCCTTTAAATCATTGTGAAATAATATTTTATATATGGTGTTATTTTCAAATTGCCGCATTTTTGCTTTTAAGGACAATCTTAGCTATAAATAAACGCATTTTACTCGTGCATGTATATAAAAATATTATTTTATCACGGAAAATATCTATTCATGGAGATCTATTATGTCATTTCTTGAACTTAAACGCAATTTTCACTTCATCTAAATTTTAAATGTACATGCATGTTGCCATCTACGGTAATAGGTAAATTCAAAGAAATAATTCTGCATCACTTGGAACAAGTTTTTTTTTTTTTTTCTTCCTGGTCGTTATTGTTACACCGCGTCTCGATCATCGAAGTTTATAATCACTAAGAAAGTTAACAAGGCGTGTCAGGTAGAATTAAACCTACATGCAGATGAAACCATTTGTTGAAAACTAAAGCCATTCATCAATTTAAGAAGAAGCGAATGGCAACAGTTGAATAAGAATGAAAAGGATCGCAAATGATCTGACAAGAGAAAGTTCCAGTTGCCAATCTTCTGTTAGTTTTAAATAGTTCATTGCTCTTCTAGCCATTTCTAGCTGTTGAGCATGTACAATTTTGACAAGAAATTTTCGTTCTATTGTTTGGGGTTATTAACTTATTGAACATTAAAATGAATGTGACAATAATTTAAAAGTATTGTAAGCATGTATTTTCAAAAGATTTCTTTGTGAACTAATTTCGATTAAATTGGAATCTTTATGCTTTTTTCAAGACTAATATATTCCATTTTTAACTGGAACCGATGTCAAAATAATGTCATACATATTGGAAAGTTAAAATTTTGATATTTTCTTTTAGTTTAATCGATCTAATTTATAATAATCAATTAAAAACAATTATTAATGACAATAACACAGATATCTTTTATAAAAAGCAGTCTTCGCGTATTTTTGTGTAATACTTATTAATATTCTTAAAATATTTTGAACATTTTAGCTTTGGGTATTTCTTACTTCTAAAATTAAAAGTATCATTAAACGTGATAGAATTATCATCAATTTTCCCCAGAAGGTGACTTTTTTTTTTAATTACTATGTTATTAAGATCCCCCCCCCCTCCCTCAAGAAATGAATTTTTAAAAACTTTTCTCAAAAAATTCCTTTTTAAAACGGCAATGGCAACTGAAAATTAATTTTATAACAAAGTATTATAATTCTTTTTATTTTAATTTCCATTGGGTCTCTTTATATTATTTTCATTTCACAAATTCTGTCAGTACATTATTTGTTTATTAGATTATCAAATTCGCTGCATTTAACTTGTTTCTAGAGAAAAGGAGCTCGTACATTAAATCAAAATACAATCGACGATCGTTATAACAACCACACTTTATAAAGACCACTCCATTATAATGAACAATGATAAAATCCCCGACTATTTCAATATGTACTGTATGTTATTCTACTTCCGGTTTAACGATCGTTCAGTACACTGTAAAAAATAAGTCCTGTTTGTTGCCAGAAATTTTCTGTAATTAATGAAAAAACGCGTAATTTACGAAAAAATTACGTTGTTAGAACGTATTTTTTTAAAATACAGAAAATTTCTAGCAGCAAACGGGACTTTTTTTTTTTTTTACAGTGTATCGTCTAGTCCCAATACAATGTCCAGTTACAATGCTTGGAATAAACAAATGGCAATTAAGCACAGGAAAATTGTCCTCCTAATTGCTACATGTACGGCACATCCCGAAATAAAAGGTTTGGAGTCAATTAGTGAAATATATTCCACCTAATGTTACACTGTCAAAAAAAGCCCTGTTTGCTGCAGTTTGCTGACAGAAATTTTCTGTAATTCAGAAAAATACATCCTATCAACGGAAAAATTACGTTGATAGAACGTATTTTTCTGAATTACAGAAAATTTCTGTCAGCAAACTGCAACAAATAGGACTTTTTTTGACAGTGTATATCTGTTTTTTAGTATCTAGATCAAGGATTCATTATGAACCTCATACATAATTATAGGAAATTGGTATTGAGCAGAATTTTCTCGCATTTGGCGAAGGTGAAATTTACGAAGTAGATATCACTACGGCTTTGCATCTCTGCGAAGCAGCATGGAATGACGTGAAAAGAAAAAACATCAAGAATTGCTTCCATCATGAAAGCTTTAGAAAGCAACCAGAAACAGAACAACCAGAAACAGTGGGGGGCTAGGGGGCTTCCCCACTTAAATCCGCCACTGGTGGACGGGACAATGACAACTCAAAAGATAATGTGGCAAAGATAACTCATAAAAAGTGAATGTTGATCTACAGGAAGCCAAACTGGCCAATGTTAAAATTTACTCGCCATGCGCTAAACTTTGCTTTTTATTAAGCAGACGATATTTCCTTTTTTCTTTGTAAGTTCTTTTTAAAATTTTTATTTCACTTTAAAAGTTAGATTGTTTTGAATTTAAAAAGAATTTTATAGCAAGAAATAATAATTAGATGAACTTTAAAAACCCTAGAAGTTATATAAAATAAAGATTTTATTTCACAGGTAAGATTCTTTTTAATATTTTATTATTTCGTTCTTTTTAAGTACTTATTTTTATAAAATGCTTATAATTGCTATACTTTTATATCTTATATTATTTCAAAAATGACCATAATTATTTATGAGAGTTAATACGAGTATAGACAAACCAAAGTTATAAAAACTTTTGAACTTTGTTAGATGTTAATAACAAGATAAAAATAAATTTCAGCAGCTGTAATATTTTACACTAGTTTTGCTTGTTGTATCTTTTAATAATAATAATAATAATAATATGTATATTTATATTCAAAACAAAAAATTGCCAATAACGCGATAAAGGCCAAAAAGGGTAACTTTTTTCAACATTCACATGGTTTCATCTTTGCACCTTTTCTTATATTCCCTTAATAATGGCATGCTCCGTCCACTCTTATAATAGGTTTATGGTTGAAACATATATTTCCCTAACATAGTTTTCACTTAAGGGGCATTTTACAGAAACTGTATCAGTGTCAGTGTCCATTTTACATTAAAAAAAAAATTATTTATTCTTTTCATTGAATCTTAAAGGTCTTTGATTGACTAACTTTATTTTTTTCACTCGAACAATTTGTTTCGGAACATTATTTGTTTACTAGCTTTCAAGAGACCGCGCAGGCGCAGACCACCAAAGGTCATTCATTAGACATATAATTTTTAACCTTGTTGCTGCCGAAACGGGTGTTATAAACCCTTCATCAGGAAAAACATTAAAAGGAAATGTGCTACCAGTAACAAGGTCATGATCACTCTTCATTATTCAACAACCATGTATCACATAATTCAGACCATCTTTCTAATGACAGTTCTAGAACGTGATGGAAATAACAGGGAAAAAGAAATCAGAGGTAAAAAGAGGTTAGAAATCTTGACCCCCTACGTAAACTTTGAATTAGTTGGCGGTAATACTGAAAGCCCAAAGGCCGTAAAAAATTAGATCCCACGAAATTGAACTTTCGCAGGTGTTTTTTTAGATGACCTAGATTAAGTGAAACGATTAAAGTGGTAGTGAAACAGAAATTGGTATAAAAAAATGTAAAATGTAGGAAATATAGTTTATCCATACAAAAATTTCTTTCCGTATGATGATATAGATCACATAGATTACAAATTATATGCAAAGCAATAAAAATAAAAAAGTGAATGAAAAAAAAAAAGAACGGAAGAAAATGTTGCTAATAAGCGGTTATTACTAGTAAAAGGAAAAATACATGGAAATTAATCTCGATCTGTTCATCTACAGCCCTGGAAAAAATATTAAGGTTAAGCGAAAAACTTAATTTATTTCACAACCGCTGATATGAGTTTTATGCAAATTTAAATATAATACAAGAAAAGGCACATTTTAATAATATCTATAAAAATTTTGCAAAAAATTAAATATTTCTATTTTAAAATTTATTTTGTTTTTTTATATATGTAAAAAACTAGAAAAAATATTAAGGCCACATATGATATTATTAAAAAAAAAAAAAAAAAAACAGCTAATAATCTAAAAACTTCACCTTATTTTCAGTTAATTTCATCACTTTTGAGATTATAAAATTTTAAAAACTTTAAAGTCTGGGAAAAATCTTCAAAATATATCTACAAATACATATTGAAATTTTATGTATTTTCAAACACAATGTAATGAACGACAGTTTTAAATAAATTTATAAAAATATTAAAAAAATTAAAATTACATAGCTAAAAGAATAAGAAGATCACAGACTGTAGTTAATAACTTTTTAAATAAATAGCGATGATTACGCTCAATGGAAAGGTACAGGAAGACCATCTGCCTTGACTCCTCGACCAGTGTGAACTATTGTTAGAGTTAGACGAGCAACGCAAAAGAAAAGGGAAAAAAAAAAAAAAAAAAAAAAAAAAAAAAACCTTTCCTCTTCACAAATGTACCAGCCGAACTGTGCGCAATGTGTTATCAAAACACCCATACGTACGATTTAGTAAAAAATATTTAGCAAAAGTGCTCGTATTTCGTAAGATATTTAACATATTTTCATCCTGATTGCAGTATGCTGTGTCTAATGTAGTATGCCATATTTCCTGAAAATGGGTCTAATACCCTACGTGTTATAAATAAAAAAGTGCAAATTGTTTTTGCAATTCTTTAAAGAAACCGTTCTATCTCCATGAATATATGTGGTAGCCTCATAAAATTTTATACAGATAATGAGAAAAGTCCTCATAACCACATGCTACAGCCAAAACGCATTTAAAGCATTACCTTTTACAGGGTGATCCAAAACATTTTGATTCTTATTTAATTTTTTACTGGTCCCTTTTTCCTTTTCATGATACGACTTTTGCTGAAAAATACGAGGTATAACATGTTCTTTGCAAAGTTTCAAGATGGTTCCTAAAGAACTTTTCAAGATATTTGACAAAACGGAAAAAAGCGAAATTGTTCACATTATTTTGTCACCCATCTGTACAATCACACACATATATACACATCGACTAATTGCCAAAAACTAATTTTTTTTGACTCAGGAGACCTTAAAACATGTAAATCAGGTGAAACCTTGGTATCGAATTTTCGGCCCGAATGCAATATTTCTATTACCTATGGTAGTCGGGTAATATAAGTAAAAAGAGCGGGTATTAATAATGTTCCGGGATAAATTAAACTGTCAGTATGTCTAGTAGAAGAATTCTATCAGGTCATTGTAAAGAAATTCCTGAACCGTCAATTTAATAATAAACCGGTCAATTTTTAGTCTGAGTATTTTTAGAACATGATTTATACGAGAAAAGTATTTATGACATACTTCCCTTAGGATAAATGCAATTAATGATAAATGAGGTCACCATTGTCTTAATTTTGAAATGGATAAGATAAATTTAGTTGTTTTTCCAGACAATTTTATTCGAGAAATATCTATTCTTTAACTGTTTCACTAATGAGGGAATTAACGTTCTTTATTAGGACTGAGGGCCTATTAGTCTTAATCTGGGATTTTTGCGTTGTCGTTTTCGATAGTTGGACATTTGTCGAAATCTAAAATTTATCGAAAATATAATTGAATAATTAAGCGATGTTATAATTTGGAAAAAGAAAAAAAAAAAAAAGAAAAAACTAATAGTCCTCCGTCCTAAACTAAATTCTGCTTTTGCCAGAATTTCATCAAAATCATTTTTTTTTAATTATTATTATTGAAAGAAAAAGAAAAGAAAATTAATAATAATCAGTATCGTTACAAGCGATATCAAAAAAGTTTTTTTTTAATAATTTTGAATTAGGAAATAAAAAATGCGCGTGAAATAATATGAAATAAAAATAAGCAAAAAAATGAATTTAATGATTTAATGTTTTTGTTTTTCTTGTAAAATTGACAAAATTTGAACTTTTAATTTCAAAACACTAGAAAAAAAATTGGCAAATTTCCATATTCGATTGAAAACACAAACATTTCATTTCAAAGGATGATATTTACACAATAAATATCCAACTAATATACTAATTAAAAGGAAAATGATAAATATTCTATCATAATTTAAAGTCAAATTTGTTTTCAAATGTCTAAATAAAGTATCTGATATAAGATACTAATATGTTGCAGCGGAATAGATTTGATATCGGTCATCCTTGGCAGAAAAAAAAATATATATATATATATCGCCAATTTTTTTTTTTCTTTTTTTTTTTTTTTTTAATTTAGAAAATTTAAATTTTTGCAAATTTAAACAGAATGAAACATCTGTTAGACTTTATATATATGACGTTATATACGTTCGTAATATTAGATGCATAGTTGCTATCATTTTAATTTTTTCCGGAGCCTTTTTCGCCCCGCCTTTATTTTGCACTAATTTATTTATAGAATATTTTTCTCCAATATATAACCACATTAAAGTAAGGGGAAAAACAAATCTTAAAAAAAAAAAAAAAAAAAAGGTGGTACTAAATAAAGGCGGAGCTAAAAATGTTCCGGAATAAATTAAAATGTTGACAACTCTGTAGGCGTACCAGAAAATTCTGCCGTTTTCAATTAAAAGACATCACACCGGAAATTTTGTTTAAAAATATTTATCTAATAAAAAAAGTACGATCTTAAAAATTATATAAATTTCTTCAAGATAAAATTCTGGTGATAGTTTTTCAATTTAAAAGAACAGAACTTTCCAGTGCACCTATCATTGGATAAATGCATAACTGCCAACATCCTAATTAATATTCCGCAGTATTGTTAGTGTCTGCCCCTTTTTTTCCACATTATATTGTTAGAGTAATTCTGTCCGAATGTAATTACGATTAAATAAGAAAAAAAACTACTCTAAAAAAATGACTGGTATGAAAAAAAAAAAAAAAAAAAAACGGGCATTAACAAATTCGGAATATTAATTAGGGTGTTGGCAGATATATATAAATGAAAAAAAAAAATCCTAAAACAATAAGAAAAAATTATATATACATATATATATATATATATATATATTGATAGATACTTACTTGTACAGATGTTGTATTCTCCGCCTATTTTTCAGGAGACTCTTAGAAATGTGAAATTTTCGTCTTTATTACTACCACTATTTGTATACAATATTCTGAATCATATTTAATCACGACACATTTCTATGGAAATACCAAAAATATTTCTGAAAGAAAGTATTGGTGGCAAAAAATGCGAAAATTTCTTATCACTGACAGTGTCCTGAAAAAATGGCGGAGAGTACCCCTGCTTGTAGCAGGGTTGTCAAATTTGGCCTTTTTTTATTCAATGGTCACCATTAATTTTGAGAAGTGACATTTGATATACATAATACACTATTAATCTTCGAAGTGATTAGTCAAACGTTACAAATAAAATTATTGGTGACTATTGAATTAAAAAAAGGCCAAATTTGGCAACCCTGTCTTGTAGTTTAGTTCAGTTTTGTATTAACAATTTTGCGACCGCATGGTTTTGTCTTTTTGACAATAAGCTCTGCCTGTGGGTGTTATTCTTGTATATTACATTATTTTAAATCAATGTTTTCAGTATTCATATTTATAATAAAAATGGATATACATTACAATTATACTGATTTTGATCAAAGTATTTGTATTCATAGAGCATTTATTGCAGAAATGTGAATATTGGGTATATTGTTAAGAAATAATGTAACCTAAAGAAACGCCCACTGGCGGAGTTACAGATTTTCAAATGACGTGAATTCACGTCAGCGGTCGTGAAAGTGTTAATAGTATTTTGAGTTAAACTTGGAAAGAAGGAATATATTTTAACATAAATTTAAACAACAAATTTGAAGGTTTTTTTTTTTTTTTTCCTAATAAAATAATGGCTGAAAACTTTTTGCAGTAATAGCCTGAATGTATAGATGACCGCTCTGTTATTTAAAAGCTTAAGAAAATGGCTTACAGTTTCTTTAGAAAGTGATCAAGGAAACTAAGAATATATGAATTTTTTAAAGTCATTTAATAAATGGGATGATTTACTGCTCTTCATGTCAAAATAAACATGATCATTTAAACAATTGAACAAATAAATAAATCTATACATATAACAAAATAAGATGTTTGTGTGTATGTGTGTCAGGAGCTTTTCAGGAAAACGGCTGATCACAGAGCTACACAAATTTCCAAGGAGCTTCGTAATGACCTCTCCTGATGCACTTCGAAGCCTGATTTTCGAATTTTTGATTAGTTTTCTTTTAATTAGAAGTTTTTGTTTTATTGAAATTGGATTTTGCCATAGTGTTTCCGTGTCACATTAAAAAACAAGGCGTTTCCATTTTGAAGTAAATGTATGTCAGTCAATGCGCTTGGTCGGTTAAAGTGTCAAGTTGTTAATGCGATGGTCGTGGGTTCGATACTCGGTGCAGATGTGTTACTTCTCTTGTAGATAGTTAATAGAGAAGATGTTAATTGTAAAAGAAAAAAAAAAAAACATTCCATTGTCTAAACAGTATCCTAAGAAATTCTGATTAGTTTTTTTTTTTTTTTTTTTTTTTAAAGTTACTAAAACGCACAAAATAAAAAGTTAAGTGAAAGGGGAAAAAAAAACTGGAGCCTTAAAAATTATAAAATAATAAAATAAATATTTATTCTTGAAGAAACATGATTATAAAAATATAAACGTTTCATTAAAATAAGTAAATTTTAAAGAAAAATATAGATGTGTCACTTTTGCAAGAGATGAAATATTTTAAGTCATTAAAATATTTTAAAAAGCATTCGAGAACAACATTGGAGATTCTTTTTATATTTTTTATTTTTTTAAAAATTAATTATAATTAATAATAATAATTGAAAATAATTTCTTTTTAATATATTTAAAATTAGCCATTTAAATATTATATTTAAACTTAATTGTTGCCAGAAAAGTTTCCCAGTTCATTTTTTTCGACAAAAATATATATATATATATATATATATATATATTTTTTTTTTTTCACGCAAATAACGAAAAATTTGCTACTGAATAATGAAGCTTAAATATTTAATAGATGCTGAGATACAATCACCTTTGAAATCGTAGTTCCTAAATAATAACAAGTCTACCTGCCGTCGATAAATACCCAAATTGAAGTACTCGGAAAAGACCTTAGAGCAGGTAGTGGTAACCTGGACTAGAGGTCTGCACGGGCCGGAATTTCGAGGACCGGCCCGGCCCGGCCCGGCCCGTAAGAAAACTTTACTTACCCGGCACGGCCCGTTTATTTTTTAGCGGTTTATGGCCAGACCGGACAAAAAACGATAAAATCAGGGCCGACCCGGTCCGCCCGATTCAAAAATAGGTAAAATAACAAAAAAAAAAAAAAAAAAAAAATGCCTTTTAAAAAAAGATTTTTAGTATGTGTTTTGCAGAGGTTTTATATAACCAAACAATAGTACGTTCTTTAACAAAACTGCTGAAATTTTACAAGACTGTTATATATAAACAGAAATTCATTATTATAGACAAGGCACAAAGACAAACAGAAAGTCAAATCGAAAATATTAGCATTCATCAAACAATATAGGAAGGTATTTAAAATGGTTAATACTACTGAAAATGCACTTTCAACCATTTTCTCTTGCATACCATAATGTATCCGAATCTTTCATGTGCTCCGGTAAACAAAACTTTAATGTTAACCCAACCTTATTTAATAGAAAAGTTGCTTTTGACCATGATAAAAATGATGCTACTTTCGTTCACTGGAGAAAAGGAAAAGCAGCCTTAGAGAAAAAGTTACAGCGGAAAGCTTTTTATAGCCTTTATATAACCTAAACTCAACAGATCATAAGAAACAAACCCTTATACACAGTAACGTATCTAATTTCTTTTGTTATGTACATGTATTCAAACTGGTAGTGACATGCATACTATTTTGAATAGGAAACCATCTAATATTACTTTAAATAAAATATATTAAGAGCGGACAATACCTAATCTCGCCGGCAGCCTTGGCCCATGTTATTCTATGGGAAAATTTGATTACATAATTACTCATTACCTAATGTATATTTTTCAATTCTGTTTTCACATTTAGAAAATTCATAAGCGTTAAATTAGTACTTGTTTTCCAAAAATTGATTTTTTTAAATTTTAGTATTTCATTTTGTGACTAGAAAATGAGAAAAATGCATTTTGTGAAAAATCGCATTTTTGAACTCAAAATTAAAATGTAAAAATTAAAAAAAATGAATTTTTCAAAAATGAGTACTCATTTAACGGTTATGAATTTTCTGACTGCGAAAACAGAATTAAAAAATATACATTAGGTAATGTGTAATTGTCGCAACAAATTTTCCCATAGAATAACATTGGGCACGGCTGTCCGCGGGATTAGGTATTGTCCCCTCTTAATTTCGAGGCATGCTAAAAATATTTGCGAAAAATCAGATCTCGGACAGACAGACTGATAGACAATTAAATTGGCGTTACAAACACTTTTTTCACAAAATAGAACTTTATGTGACATACAAGCCTGTAGAATTACGTAAAATAAATGACTGAAGAAATATTTTATCATTTTCCTTTTTCGTTGATTAACGAGGAAACCAGAAAAAGATTCGGGCCGACACAACCCGGAGAAAATTTCATTCAGGCCCGGCCCGGCCCGAATATACACATAAAAACTGAGCCCGAGCCCGACTCAGCCCGAGCCTGAAAAAAAATTTTAAGCCCGAGCCCGACCCGGTCCGAGAGCATATTCAAAAATTCGAAGGGCCGGGCTCGGGCTCGGGCCGGAAGCCCGGCCCGTGCAGACCCCAAGCAGTGCGGGCGAAAAAAGACCTGCCGTAGGCTGCAGGTATCCGAAGTAAGGTTTAGGGCGATTTCAATTTCAATGTAGTTTTTTTTTTTTTTTTTCTTTTTGATTTATAATGCGATATAAAAAAATAAATAGTAATTATTAAGTTCTATTGAAAAATCATTTAAATATGGTGACCAACGAAGCGGGCATCATCTGCTAGTAAATAAATAAAAAAATTAAAAAGATTTTAAAGCATTGTAGTATTTAAAAACAGATTTTATTATTGCATTATTAAAATACTTCAAAAGAAGTACTTATTTTTGATAAATGTTTTATATTTCTTTAGATATTTTACAAATTAATCAGTAATTATTTGTTCATTTATTTTTAGGACAGGTATAGCTTACTCGAATTTCGACAATGACCAAAGTTTGAAGAAGAAAATTTACAATTCACAATGGAGTATATTTTTATTCTATTAGTTGCTTTAGGTGAGTCACTGTTTTAGTGATAGTTTATTTTTAGTTTTTGTAGTTAGTTAGTTTTTGTGATTTATTGTTGTAATTTCTTTTCTTTTTTTGAAATGCTATGTAATTATCCCAAGAAAAATTCTATCTACTAATCCCATAAGTGCCAATATTTTAATTAATTCCGGAGTATTTTTAGCCCCGCCTTTATTTCGCATCACTTTATTTATAGAAAACTTTCTCCAATATATAACTTCGATAAAATAAGAAAAATTTATTCTTAAAAAATAAGTGGTATATATAAAAAAAAAAGCGGGGCTAAAAATACTCCGGAATTAATTAAAATATTAGCATCTATGTAATCCCAGGGCATTAATACTTAAAGGAAATTTATTTTTAATTAATTTTGTTAATTTTATTGTCATTACGGAATCTAGAAAGTAAGTAACATCAAACCATTGTGATGTTAATACGTTCCATTTTGTAAGAAATTATAATATTCTATTAGACTGTTCTTAATTATAAAAATGTGTGTATGGGATTACATGTAGTATTTAAAAGAATCTACTAGGCACTCGCAACTAGGTGACTAAACAAAATATTTGGAGTGACTCCACTCTACTTTCTGAACATTAAGTAATTAACGGTTGTTTAAACAAATTAAAATAAGTGAAATCGTTAAATAAACAAAAGAGAAAATTTTAATAGGATGTTTGGGTATCTCCCTCCCCCCCCCCCCCCCCCTAAAAGTGAGTTATTTAACTGAACGCTACTACATTTCAAATATTTTGAGCCCGTACGTCATAACGATAATGAATTTTTAATTGTGTCCCTGAAAAGTCTGTAAGTGCTCGATTCAGCAAAATTTATGTATACATTTCGTGCGACGGTGACCTATAACATGTGTATAAATTATTAGCTCAATCGGGAAAGTCATTTAGACGCTATCGTACTTTAAATTACTTCAGCCCACAAGCCATAATGATAAAGAATTTTTCTTTGCTTCGTTTTCTTTGCAAAAGAAGAATAAGGGCTAGTTTCACAAAAATCAACAGGTTTCGTGTTCCTTTGACCTATAACATACGTATCAACTATCGGCTCATTCGAACAAAGTGTTTAGACGCTATCGTGTTCACTCACATGCATACACATACATATATACATCACCGTAAACATAGCAAAAATGAACTCAGGTGACCTCAAAACATGTAGAAACACCGAAATCTCAAAGTCGGATTTTTGACATGATTACAATACTTTCCTTACATACAGTTGGTAACAAAAGTCTTCGAACACTAGCAAACATTCCCTTATAAAACTAGTATGTTGTGGCCACCACAAAACTTTCTTCTATATTTTCCTATACAAATTCACTCAGTAACAAAAAAAAAAAAAAAAAAAAAAAAAAAAAAAACTATTTTTTCCTAATTTTTTTTTAGGTGCGGGGGAAAGCGATGCCCCCGCATGCACAATTTTTTTTCCAAATTAACTACTACTATTATCAATAATTCATATTAATTTTACAATCACAGGTTAAGAACTAGTATGTTGTGGCCATCACGAGACTTTCTTCTATATTTTCCTATACAAATTCACTCAGTAACAATATTAAAAAAAAAAAAAAATTCCAAGTTTTTTTTTTTCTTTTTCGTTAAAAGTAAAAAAAATCGATAACTTTGTTTTAAATTACCACATATTTATAGTTCAACCATTCGTTTTAAAGGTATTGACGAGACTTTTCGAAAGCTACCCATCTTGAAAATTTACCCCACCCCAGAGTGTACTTCCCCCCAGGGGGGGAAGCGATGCCCCCGCATGCACAATTTTTTTTCCTAATTAACTACTACTATTAGCAATAATTCATATTAATTTTACAATCACAGGTTAAGAATAACTCTCATTATGTACATTTATACAAAATTTTGTCCTAAACTACCATGTTAAAAATTTAGAAGAAATACGATCACAGCGCCTCCTGTTGTGCGATTGATCCCCAAATCTAATCAGCACCAGTTTATGTCAGGAGCCAACTAAATACCAAGTTTTGATAATTTTACCAAAAGTTGATAGGCACTAATTTTTGTCAAGGTGCAACTACATACCAATTTGTATGAAATTCTGTCCAGTAGTTCCTGAGGTACAGTTGCCACAAAATTTTGTCACACACACACACACAGGCAGGCAGACAGACAGACAGACATTTTCTAAAAATGGTCAAATCGTGTTCTACAGCTCTCAAAACGTGTAAATCCATCAAAAAACCGAAATCGAAAATTTCTACGAATCCAATACTTTCTTCTATTGAAGATAGAAGAAAGTAATAATTCTCATAATGTACTTTTATACGAAATTTTGTCCTATAATGCAATGTTAAAAAGTTTTTTTTTTTTTTTTTTTTGTTAAAAGTAAAAAAAAATCGATAACCTTGTTTTAAATTATCACAGATTTATAGTTCAATCATTCGTTTTAAAGTTATTGACGAGACCTTTTGAAAGATACCCATCTGGAAAATTTACTCCCCTCGAGGGGAGACTTCCCCCCAGAGGGGGTGGTGAGGTTCCAACACATACAAAAAAATTTTCCCAGTTGACTATCTCTATAATAAATAATTCTTGTAAATTTCCTAATGATTACTAAAAAATAATTCTCTTTATGCACATTTATACAAAATTTTGTCCTATATCACCATGCTAAAAATTTAGAAAAAGCGCAATGGCAGCGCAACCTGTAGGACAATTTTTACCAAAAGTTGATAGGCACTAATTTATGTCAAGGTGCAACTGCATACCAATTTGTATGAAATTCTGTGCAGTAGCTCCTGAGATACAGTTGCCACAAAATTTTGTCACACACACACACAGACAGACAGACAGACATTTTCTAAAAATGGTCAATTCTACAACTCTCAAAACGTGTAAATCCATTAAAAACCCAAGGTCAAAAATTTTTACGAATCCAATACTTTCTTCTATTGAATATAGAAGAAAGTAAAAAGTAAAAAGTACACTTAATACAGTTTTGTTAAATAAATCCTTGTCGAATCCTGTTCTTAGTTACTGACTGTATGTATGTTCGGAAAAGAAAACGTGACGACTTAAAAATATTAACTCTTTGATGAGTAAGGAAATTTTGCGCATTTAAGATCAAATGCCACCAGAATTTACGAACGATATTAAAAGTAAAGATGTAAATGAAGTTTTTATCTAATTGTAAAATTTTATTTAAAAAAAAAAAAAAAGTCGAGCTCGAGTTTTTGCAGATGGGAATTAAAATTAGGTGGAATATAATATATCCCAATCGCCTTTTAAAGGATTAAGTAACTTGACACGTGTTTAACTTCCTGTGAATTTTATAAAAACGAAATTCATTGATGAAGCACATTAAAATCGCGTGGTTTGGCAGTTAAGCGTAGATTAATATAATAGTTAGAGCCCCTAAATAAAATAATAGGCCGGCGCATCACCGCCATTTTTTTTGCCTCCGAAGAGGACAGCATTCCCGCTTGGCGTCCTTATCGCTTCCCTAATGATTTTAAGAAATCTTGATCTGAAGCTAATCCGGTCAAGCAATAAGCAACAATAATATTCCTAAAAACACATTTTTTTTCACAGTACATTCTCAGGATGTCATTTTATTCTGAGGATATCCTATGGATGTACTGGGGTAAGATGTGTTGTTAGGGCGGTTTCTGTTTCTTTTACAAAATGTCGCCAAAACTCAAATACACAGTAATAGAAGGTATGTGAACACTTTATATTCACTTCTTGAATGATTATAGCACTTTATCGCTAAACAAACTCTCATATCATAGTTTACTTAGCTAAAATTATGAAATATAATAAAAAAAGTTACTCTAAAGTAACGTAAGACGATAAAAAAAAAAAAAATGTTTGTCGTTTGTTTATCAGAGAAACGCGCTGGGTACATGTGACAACCCTAAGGCAACAAAATGCCTGATGCGCCAGCTCGTATATATAGGAGCCTTAATAATATTGATTGATTGTGTTTTACGTCGCACTAGTGTTACGCTATGAGTAACTGGTGACGATCTGGAACTCGCCCTTAATGGTGGATCGGATACATGCCATTAAAATTCTGATCCTCCGCGGAGAGGAATAAATTGATTCAAACAGAGAAATATCATCACATTTCAGAAGTAGGTCACAAAAATAACACTATTTCGGCAATACGACGTATATATAACAGAAAATGTGTTGATTTCAGCTAAATAATCACGTATTTCATTAATCAGCTTTCGAGAAAAGCATGTTCGGGAAAAATTCGAGTCTGAAAACGGACCCTTTATAAAATTCGACGATATTGAAATGGATCGTTCTCGAAAATCAACGAACATAAGAATGATCGGGTACAAAAAATTGGAAACTTAAAACGGATCTTACCAAAAATGGGCGAATTTAAATTGAATACTTCATAAAAAATCAGACAATTTAAAGTTTATTTTAAAAAAATCTGACGATAACATTGTTTATTTTGGCATTCAGTCGAAAATTTTGCAAAAAAGAGGCGACTAAGCGAAAAGAATTTACCGGACACTTGGTGAGTAACTTAAAATATGGGTTTTCATGTCTAATTCCATGTGATTTCACTACATGAATGAAAATTAGGTTGTTAGTTCTGACTATTTTATATTGGTTTCACCACGGTGGCGGTGCTGAATACTTAGGTATTAAGAGCGGAGAATACCTAATCTTGCCGACAGTCAAGACTCTATATCATTCTATGGGGAAATTTAATTTTACAACTACTCATTACCTAAAGTATTTATTTTTTTATTTTTTTTTTTTTTTTAATTTTTCTTTAACGTTCAGAAAATTCCCAACCGTTATAATAGTACTGTTTGAGTGTATGTTTTACATTTTTTTTTTTTTTTTTTTTTTTTTTTTAGCTAGAAAATAAAATATTAAAAATGTGAAAAATCAAATTATCGAAAACGAGTACAAATTTAACAACTGTGAATTTTGTGAATGTAAAAACAGGATTAAAAAAAAAAAAAAATGCTAAGTAATGAGTTAATTTTGGAAACAAATTTCCTCATAGAATAACATGGGCTTTAGTTGTTGACGAGATTAGGTACTGTCCGTTCTTAAGGAGATGCATCACATCGCGTCTATGTCTACCAAACTCCATGTTAACTTACGGAAAAAATAATCTCCATTATAATTCATTACATGATACATATTTTTTTAATTCGCTTTCGCTTTCTTCTTCAGAAAATTCATGACCGTTAAATCAATACCTGTTTTCAAGGCTTTAGCCACGAGGGTCAACACCCCCACCCCCCGAAATTTTCAAATTTGTCGAAAATTTTTGAGTTATGGTTTACTTTTTACACTCAACAGTATATTTATGTATTAAAGTTTGAACCCCCTCCAATTTTTTTTCTTTTTTTTTTTTTTTTTTTTTTTTTTTTCTAGATCTAGCATTGCCTGTTTTCTAAAAGAATTTTTTCTCCTGATCACGAAGAAACATTAAAACGTGAGATTCAGAAATCTTTTAAATACGAAATGATTAAAAAGTCCGAAGTTTTTTGGCCATTTTGGTGTTCATAGCGAAGTCTGGTAATATGCGTACCCAGTAAAACATACATGTGCGAGTCATTAAGGACACAGACTGTATTAGTGTGTGAAAGAGAGCTATATGTTGTTATTAAAATAATAAGTGATGATTTTTAAATTGTAATAGAGTGAAAAAATATTAACAATATATATATATATATATATATACATTCTTTTCTTAGGTATTCTGAAAATAAAGGATGCTGAATGTCAAGAATTTATGGTAATAATCCCCCTCTTTTTTTCTTCTTTTTTCTTACCTCTACTTTTTTTTAAACAATATTACAGAAAAGTTATTTACTTATAAACTGTTCAGAAAAAAAAAAAAAAAAAAAAAAAGCTCTAATGTGAAACAACCATACGACATCCATTACACACTATTATACGTATTATATGCATTTTTTGGAGATCATGCGTTCAGAAGACATAAAATTAACCTAACAAAGTAGACACCTAAAGAGGAAGCTGATATATGTGTAAAGACATATGAAACAAATTTACATAGCGAGTTTGAAAATAAGAAAAAAAAAATTGATTGAGCCATTTTTAAAACACTAATCTCCGATATCTAAAGTTGACCATACTTAATCAGAACGACTGTTAATTTTCCTGTAATAACCTCGTAATACATGCAAAAGGTTATCTAGAATGAGTTTATGTAACAATTTTCAAGAAAATCGTCTGAGCCGTTTCTGAGATACCGACTTTTACCAAAACTTGACTTACTGAATTGTTCAACGTAAAACAATAATTACATACACTATTAAAAATATGTCCTATTTGCTGCCAGAAATTCTCGGTAATTTGAGAAAATACGTTCTGACAACGTAATTTTTTCGGAAATTACACGTATTTTCTCAAATTACAGAGAATTTCTGGCAGCAAATAGGACATATTTTTTACAGTGTGTGAAAGGATGTCTAAAAGGTGGTTAATATGACGAGTTTGAAAAAAATCTGTTGAGACATTTTTAAGGGAACGAACTTGCGAGGCGTGAATTTGAGCTTTTTATACAGGACGCCTATGAATTTTCCTGAACTAACCAACTAATTCATACAAAAGGACATTTAATAGAGTGTTTATATAGCAACTTTAACGAAAATCATTTTAGCCGTTTTTGAGATACGGACTTTCGGTTTTCCAATTTTACTAAAAGTCGGAAAAATCATCTGTTCATCAGACCTGTCTCAATTTTGAAGTTTCGTATGAAGTTCTTTATTAGTTTCGGATGCATGATAGTCAGAAGATTCCTCCCACCACACACACACACAACACATACACTGTGCAAATGCCAAAAACTACTTCTTTGGACTCAGGAGACCTTAATAGATGTAAATCAGGTGAAAACTCGATATAGAATTTTCGGACCGAACACAATACTTCCATTACCTAAGATAGTCGGGTGCAAAGCTTTACAAAGTAAGCGTATTCACTACAATGGAGCAATGGGTAGCGTACTATGTCATGGTTGCGTCATGGTTACGTCCTAGTTACGTCACTGATCGATGACAAAGCCATCTCGTGTTGGAGGTACCTGAACTACTCAGGCTGAAACTGCGCATGCTCGAATAGAATTTGTTTACTCGCGTGATGCTCCATATTTAAAATTTAAACAGAACTGTGTTTGAACGAATGCACATCTAAACGAAAAAATTCATGTATTTTTAGAATATTCATATTTCGCATGTTTTCCCGTATTTTAAGATAAGCAATATATTTTAAATCATTCTTAAAAATTATTTTTTTAATACTTCTTACAATTTATAAAATTATTGAAATCTTAATCTCTTGAATTTTCATTCATTACGGATCAAGAGATAATCCGCGATTGTAATGAAATGCTCGCCCTCTGGTGGGCTAAGGTGAAATTACAATAAACATGGTTTAATTCGAATTCCATACAGCCGCCATTGCTACACGATGTTTAGTTTCACATATATTTATTGAATAAAAATGAATAAATCCGGTAAAAAAGATAACTCACACTGTTGTGTGCTACAATCTAACTCCAAAGGATCAAGAAATCCAGAATTGAGCTTCCATTTATTTCCAAATGACAAATTTAAAATTTCAGTTGCTTCGGCTAATGGAAGTAAAGAATTAATCAGATGATTTGAAACTAATATTTGTTCAGCTTCAGTTAAAATCTACTTCCGATCGAACTTTGAAGAAACTGAAATATTTTTTTCCAAAAGCAATCAATTTCCCATGATGTAATGGCGGAATATTAAGTAGAATTACAAAAAGAACACTAATGGAACACACGTGGCCATAATGTTTACTAACAACTGCAGTGTTCAGAGAGCGCCATCTATCGATCATTACAAACGCGGATCTATGGAATTTTGAATTCGGTTGTTTGATTTGTTATGAGGTTAGAAAAAGTTAGTTTTTATTATATTTGTTCATTCCTAAATGTTATTTTATTATTTCTAAATGTTATTTTAGTTATAGATTTGGTTATAAAGCGATTACAAATATATTTTGTTTAGAAGATAAAATTTTTGCGAATGGTTTCGTCTGCGTCTGATTGATTTTATGGAACATGACATAATGCTTTTTTTAATAAAACAGATAATGATAAAGTCATCTTTTATAAGCGATTTCTTTTCAAAAATTTAAATTTTTATTACCAAAATTTTAATTTTGAAAATTGTACACGTTAACATTTTCTTCTTAAATTACTAATACATGAATTTTTTCGTATTTACAATACAATTTACAACATTAGAAAATCGATTTAAAAAATTACATTTTACATTAATTAATTCTAAGTGAACACTATAGATGTGATTATTTACTTGAAGTTATTAGCATACATTTGACTTTAAATACAAAATATGTTAGATGTTAACTAATATTAATGTAATTGTTTATTAGCTAACATCTAACATATTTTGTATTTAAAGTCAAATGTGCGCTAATAATTACATCTATAATGTTCATTTAGGGCTAGAATTAATTCTTGTTTATATTAAAATCATAAGAGATAACATTTTTAAAGAAAGCACAATAGGGACGGATTTTTCACAGCTTTTATTTGGGTACCGCAGCCACTTCACGAAGAGAAGCGCTAACGTCGAATTTACTTTGCGACATTTTTTAACATTATGTGAACGAGCTTACTCTGTAAAGCTTTGGTCGGGTGATGGAAGTAAAAATCCTATTACATTAGAAAAAATTTCTGGTAGCTAAATTAGCAGAACACATCGCTTTGCAAAACATACGTTGATAAAATTTTCCTGTAACAAAGCAATGCAGAGAATATTCGAAACACTGAAGATTTTTTCTGCAGGACACATTTGTAAAGAATCTCGCATTAAATGAAATTCTTCAGTTATATCTGCCAGGACGGAATCAGAGTTAACCGAGTAGTAGGCGACGATGTTACCTTTAGTACAGCGTCTAGAATAAACAGTGGGAAAAGCGGCAAATAAAATTGTACTAAAAAAATTAAGCCTGTCACCAGATGTCATTGTAATCGAAGCTAGTGTCACGACATCAAAACCGAGATTCCCTATTGGTTAATTATGTGCTTAGATCCCGTGATTAAACTGACGAAACTGGGAAAAGCCAATCAGGTCTTCGATTTGAGCAAAAGCTTCGATCACAGCGACATCTGGGTAAGCTTAATTTTTGTAGCATTATTTTAACATCACGGTTATAGGTGATTTCCACACTGTTTATTCTAGACGCTGTACCTTTAGTATACTGATAGTTGTAGTTTCCCCAGGCAAAGAAAGAAAAACTAAAAACTTTGGTATAAATTTAAAAGGTGTTCGAAAATGTTACATGCCTAATTCACTGAACTGCTAATCAATTTTTGTTGTGGTCGAGATTATAAATAATAATATTATAGTTTTAAAAAATTAAAGAACACACTTTTATAGAAATGTGAACTAAAAAGCACAAAATATCTATCTTAGTATTAAAATTCAGGGTAAGAGAAAATCGTGTGAGTGACACACCGTAATATTTACATACATTTAAATCTTTAATTAAAATAACTTAGAATTAAACAAAAACCATTTAAAAAAAATCTCCCCTGACGGGGATCGAACGCTTGACCTTTAGGTTCGTAGCGCGGCGCCTTACCTCAACGTTACATCGTTCACGTAGGGAAGGTATTTTTTTTTACAATATAAATTTGTTTGCTCCCAGAGAAGTTACAAACATACATACATACATACAGGTGAAGCTAATAAAAGCGTGTTAAAAAGATGCTTTAACGAAATTAAATCATCGAAAAAAAAAAAAAAAAAAAAAAAAAAAAACAATATTTATCACTAATTTTAAACAGCGTCTTATGAACAATAAATTAAATAAAAATCTTTTTACTAAATTACCTTCGTAAATGATCATGATTAGTTAAAATAAATAAATAAATAATTTTTTCATTAAATAAACTTTAGTTTTTTATTCATGGCTGTTTTGTAATTTTAAAATGCAAGAAATATAATCTTGGAATCGGCTATCATCGTAAAATTATAACAATGAAAATTTAAAGACTAGTAAAAGATATAAAAAAAATTAATTAAAATTAAAATTGGAACTTGAAATATAAATAGTACTGATGAAACTATTCTAATTTATTATTCCAGACATTGAATGCTCCTTCAACATCACCGTTTCTCTATCAACCAGCCGATCATCTTTGGATGGACATGTCTGAAAGACACCCAGTGTTCCTATATGCTTCATCCCAAAATGACTTCGTCCATCAACAGCTACCCGAGCATCACATGGTTCCTCAAAATCTGGCACGACCGCATCAACGCCAACGCCAAACCAACGCACCTAAACCCAAATTTATAAATTCTCCACAACCAGTTCAACGGGAGAACAAACCGAGAAATTCGCCTCAGTTGACATACGGATTTCAACCAAAACCTTCAACAAATAGGCAAAGTAATCATCAAGTACAAAAGAAAAATCATCAATATCACCACAAAAATCAACAAAATGAAGGCTTCAGATCAACACGTCCTCAGAAACCTGTTCACCAGTCTTCTATCAGGCATGAAACTCAGCAAAATCACAATCAAAGAAAACAATTCACTGAACATGCCCAAGCGCAAGCTACTGCACACCAGAAGCAACAAAATAACAACGCAGCTTCATCTTCTAATCACCAAAGCAATTCAGGTGGTTTTAGTCAGCCATTCAATTATCTTTCACATATTTTGTCTACACAGAATCAAGTTAGCTCAGCCACAAGTCCTCACAGAAATAATCAATTACATCAAAATACAGGAGGTGAAAGCAGGAGACCAATTAGTAATAACCAAAGAATCCATAAACCAAACGAAGGAAATAGACGAGAAAGTGTTCGGAAACCTGCAACATTTGAGAGTGCTGCACAAGCTTTTAAAAATAGGTTAAACAGTAATTATCAGACAAATGATGGAACATTTCCTTCAAAAGTATTTGCCAACCACAACAGACAAAATGTACCAGAAAGAAACCAAAACAACAATGAAAGAATCAATATGCAACAACATGTACGTAGCATGCAAGAAAACATGCCACAACTTCCCCCTAGACCTTCGTTTAACAATGGTGGTATCAAAATCAATACACTAGCTGGTGAACTCCCAGTTCTACATGTGGATTCTATAAATACACTAAACGAAAATCCAACAATGTATCTGCAGACTAATAACCACAATGAGCATGCTCCAATTGAAGAACAAGAAAAAAAGGCATATCTCTTGTTTAAAGCTCCTTCTATGGTAACGACTGAACGTCCTTCTTCTGCACCATTTGTAGGAACAAGCCATAAATACACTTCATCTCCGCCATATATAATTAACGATTATAGAGAAACGAGTCCAGATTTACCAGAAATCAGGCATTCCACTATTCCTGAACCTCGTGCTTTACCAGAAACAGCCGAAACTCCAGCAATAGTTTTAGATTTAGTTCAGATACCAGATCATGCAACTTTTAGCCATGAACAGCATAATCATTCTCCTCTTCAGCAACCTGAATTCAGATCCATAGATACCAAGTACCAGAATGCAGAAAATCTTCCCTCGACTAAAAATTATCAGCAGCCTGAATTCAGATCAGTTGACAACAAATACGCAAATGAAGAGAGCCTTCATTCATCAAAAAGTTATCATCAGCCTGAATTCAGACCAGTAGAAAATAAATACAACGAAGAGAATTTTCATCCTACCGAAAGTTATCCAACAACACCAATGTTAGCCTATAAAAGTGCAGTTCATCAGAGAAAGAAGGACTACACTTCCGTTCCAGAATATGATAATAATGCTTATTATTCACGTCCGAAAGACAGAACGTACTCCACTTTATCCATAGAGGACAGTTTGAGGTACCACAATAGTTTTACGCCCAAACCAAAGATAAAAGAATTGCTGAAGCCTTCGAACTTTTCATTATTACCACCGATATCATATTCCTCTTCAGTTTCAGTCGTTTCAGTGAAACAGAATGTAGATACTAAGTCGTCACCACCAAAGAAACAGAAAGTAACTTCCAAGAAAGCTTCATCAACCAAGAAAAAAGTGAAAATTCCGGAAAACGAACCCGTTTCATATGACGATTACGATGACGGAGAAGGTGTTCCAGGAGATCCAGGAGTAGATTATCCGACGTTCAAAGACATTCCAATTACTAATTTTGAATGCAAAAATGAAAAATCACCAGGATTTTATGCTGATACCGAGACAGGATGTCAGGTAAGATGTTAATTTGAATAAGATTTACAGCTACATTCACTATTAACTTCCACTCTTAGTTGACCATGAAAACCTGAGCAGAATTTAGCGACTGCGTGCAAATATTCAGCTTTTTACAATATTTATTGAAATCACACAGAAAATCATATTCATTGAAATTTTATTTTTCCGACTGAGTGAAAATAATGCCTGGACCGGGAGTCGAACCCCGGAGCCCGGTAGCCTTGACCTTGTAAGTCAAAGTTCCGGGATTCGACTCCCGGTCCAGGCATTATTTTCACTCAGTCGGAAAAATAAAATTTCAATAAATATGATTTTCTTCCACAGTTGATTGTGTGATTTTAATAAATATTGTATTTCTTTCTCCCATTGTTTAATGGTGTTTTCCATTTCCTGCGGCTTATTTCTGTCGAGCTATCTACATGATAGACCAGAGATGTTTCTGCCTAAAGGTTGTCTGAGTGAGGAATGCTGACCGGTTGTTGGCCTGGATAGCTCAATTGGTTGAGCCTTGACCTTGTAAGTCAAAGATCCGGGGTTCGACTCCAGGTCCATGCATTATTTTCACTCTGTCGGAAAAATAAAATTTCAATAAATATTCAGCTTTTTGCTTCTCTAAAGTAGCAACAAAGATTTGAAGTACTGTGAGATTTATTATTATTTGCTAAGAAACTAATAACAAATCTCACAGTATTTGGAATCTTTATCGCTAGATGACCGAAGAAGCACGGCAAATTTTGTTAAAAAAGTTGCACCCTATCACTAAATACTTGTTCAGTTTTCGTGTTTAATTGAAAGTCTAAGTAATGGTGAATATGTTCGTTAGAAAAAGTAAAAAATGTCGTATTAATCTGAATAATATGTATTGTTTAAAAAAATAGTTAACAAGAAAATGCTAATGAGCATTTATTTAATAATTCTGGAATTTAAAAGAGATATTTATTAATACTAAGTACTAAAATAGCTAGTTTATTCACAATTTTAAAGTATCTATTTCTGTATTTTTTTTTTTTTTTTTTTTTTTTTTTATGTTTTTGTGGCATAAATAACTATTTTTTTATTATTTTACACTTTCCATGTCCTGGCATGCTGAGCTGCCAACATTTTAATTTATTTCGAAGCATTTTTAGCACCGCCTTTATTCCATACCACTTTTTTTTTAAGAGCATTTTTTTCTTATTACATATATCGTAGTTATATACAGGAGAAAAATTCTCTAAAAATAAAGTGGTGCGAAATAAGGGCGGGGCTAAAAATACTCCGGAGTAAATTAAAAGGTTGGAAATTATGTGAATGTTTTCCCATATAGGTTAATAAGTTGATTCCCTTATTGGTTGAAATAAAATCAATTTCGGTGAATTTTATTACATTATCATACTTGCCAACATCCTAATTAATATTCCGTAGTATTGTTAGTCCCACCCTTTTTTCCACACCAGTAAATATTTAGAGTAATACTCTCCAAATTCAATTACGATTAAATAAGAAGAAAAATACTCTAAACAGATACCGGTGTGAAAAAGAAGGCGGGGTTAACAATACTACGGAATATTAATTAGTATGTTGGCAAGTATGCATTATGCTAATAATGTCACTTTTCTGATTTGTTATGACCTCTCATTTTTAAGTGCATTTTTATCTATTATCACACTTAAAAAAAAAGTATTTTCTTTACTTTTTTTTTTTTTTTTTTTTTTTAAAGAAATAACAATCTTTTTATTCAAAGATTTTTTTTTTTTTTTTTTTTTTTTTTTAAGAAATAACAATCTTTTTATTCAAAGATTTTTTTTTTTAATAATAAAAATGAAATGGTAAAAATTCTTACATTTATCAAAGGTGATACACATAAATAAAATAACAATGTATTTATGCTTCAGTTTTGATTATAATTTCTAAGGAAAATTAAAAATATATGCATATTTTATATGTACACATACTTTAACTCTTTCTATTAATTTTTACTGCTGATTTTTTTTTTTTTTTTAAATATTATTAGTGCCCGCAGCAGTCCTATATTTTTACATGCATTTTATTTTTTTTTTGCCACCACTTTAATCAATCAGTACACTTTTACATATTGCTTTAGCTTTAAAATCTTGACAAAAAAATGTATAAAAAAATAGTGGTATTAAAATAATAAAACAAACGGGAAAATATAGGACCGCTGCGGGCACTAAAATTATAGAAACTTAAGGATACGATGTCTTATTTCTCTATAATAATACAGATTAGATTTTTCGCATGAAAATTTAGAAATAAATAGTATTTTAGTGTGCCATTTGAATTTTTTTCCTATCTTAACACCTTTATGTCCGCATGTTTTCCGATTTTGAACAATAGGCTCCGCCTTCTGTTGTTCCTCTAAAACGTTACGTTATTTGGTCGATTCATGTTTAAATCATTTAAATTTTACCCTCGGTAATCAATGCCTTAAGTATTACTGGCGCATGCCAGCGGAACATAAAGATTTAAACACAAATGCACAAAATCCTTTTGTTAATTATTATAATATTTTAGAGGAATGCTCAAAGGCGGGCTATACATTTCAAAATGGCATTGGTGTCACCGAACGTGAAAGTGCAAACAGAAAGTTATTATTTATATCCTTATGCACATAATACTTTATATTTCCATAGATCGCAGAGATCATTTTGAATGCAATCACACTGTTGAATGAATATGAAATATTTATTGATTTTTTATAATATAAGGATTGAAGTAAATGCTATACGCAAGCGAAATGATGACGTCACTGACCATATGTGGATGCATGAAAAATATTTCCTATGTTAATCTCCCATTGGATGTTTTGTAAAAAATTATTATTATTTCCCTATTTTGATCCCCATATTTGGGTGTAGATAGGTATTAGTTATCGTGTGCATGTCTTAGATTGAGTTATTTTGTTGTCAAATTGACAAAATTTTAATTTAAATTTCAAGACTGTCGTCCTTGACGTTTTTTGTATTTGGCGATCAAAAACGTAATACGAAAATGTACATGCCAGACGTATATTTTCGTAATATGTATTGTACGAAATATTGTTTCATATTATTCATTACTCTCTTAATATAAGTTGTTAAAATAACCATGATTTTTTAAAGAAATTAAATATGTTCGACAAATAATTTGGCGATTTTTTTTCTGCCAAGGATGACAGATATGAAACCTACTCCGCTGCAACATGTTAATATCTTATATCAGGTACTTTATTTAAACATTTGAAACAAATTTGACTTCAAATTATGATAGAATATTTATCATTTTGCTTTTAAATAGTACATTAGTTGGATATTTATTGTGTAAATATCATCCTTTGGAATGAAATGTTTATGTTTTCAATCGAATGTGGGAGTTTGCCATTTTTTTCCTAGAGTTTTGATATTTAAAATTAAAATTTTATCAATTTTACAGTAGAAACAACTTAATTGAACGCATGCACACGATAACTAATACATATCTGTACCTAAATATGGGTATTGAAATCGGGAAATAATTTCCCTCGATTTTTAATAGTTTTTTTACAAAAAATCCAATGGGCGATTAACATAGGAAATATTTTTCTTGCATCCACGGGCGGTCATCGACGTCACACTTCGCTTGCGTATATAGAGCTCCTATAATAGGAGTCTTATGCGTATATACCCATGAGCCAAAGTAAGAGACTCAGAGGAAAAATCAACATAATAATTGAACGAGGCTACAGAGCGAACCAAAAATTACTCAGGGTCTTCAGAAATTCGCAATATAAAAGACCGATTCTGTAGAGATCTGCTTTTATATTTATTGATTGGCATGCAATGCAAGGCCGTAACCAGAAATTGTTTTGTAGAGGGGTTGAAAGTTTATTACATAATGTTGAATGTTAAAAATAAAGATTAGCTCAAAAATGTTATACAAGTCTGCAAAATTTTGGGGGTGTTTCAATCCCCCTCCCACCTCTTTGTCTACGGCGTTGTTGGCGTGAGATAATCCTTGTATCGGTATTTTACAAAAACCTGGTTTGTAATATTAATAACAACAACAATAATAATCTATATCATTATATAAAGCGCAAAAAATTGTATGTTTGTGGAGGGTAATCTCTGAAACTACTGAACCGATTTAAAAAATTCTTTCACTGATCAAAAGCTACACTATCCCTGATTGTTATAGGCTATATTAAATTTTGATAAAATAAATTTTAGTTTAAAATCTGAGCATTTTAATTAAAATCCCCATAAAAGCCATAATAGAAATGGAAATAATGAAATATTAAAAAAATTAGCTGTTGCCAACATAAAAGAAACATTTACATTTTGTTTTTAAAATATTTTGACATGAAAAGAAAAGAAATATATTTGCATGTGAATTAAATTGAAATTCACATAAAGCTTTGCAAAATGTTAAACTTACACGTTAAATCTGACGTCATTATAAATTTAAAGTATTTATTTTTCTAATAATATAATTTGATATGATATGATATAATGTAATGATCTAAGCGTTACTTCTAAACTTTTATTAAATTATTTATTTTATAATTGTTGCCCAAAAAATTTACTGGTTAATACATTTTTCGACATATAATAAAATATATTTTCTCGCGAATAATAATATAAAAAGTGAATAAAAAAAATATCGTCTGCATTTCATTATGCATTTGTTAAAAGAATAATTGAGAAGTTTAAATTTATTTGACGACTATTTTTAGCAACTAACAGTTATGACAAGTTAGCTCAATATACATAGCGCATACAACCATTACTGCAATGCAAATAGCATTTAATTATTTGAGTTACATTATGTTGATTAGAAACCTATTTAATCTATCTATGCTCTATACTAATATACTAGCAGACCCGGCCACGCGTTGCTGTGGCTATGTTATACGTTGAATTATAATGTAGTAAAATATTCAATATATTAAAATTATTATTTACGAATAAAGACCATCCTTGATAACATCCTTGATCTTAGCAGACTTAGCCCGCTTCGCTGGTCCCTATTTTTAAATGATTCACTATAATTAAAGAATTCTCAAAATTGCATTAATTTTTAACATGTGAAAAAAAAAGAGAAAAAAAAAATCTGATCGGGAAAAATGTTCGACACTCATAATGAATCCATATATTATCGAAAGGAAAATGATATAAAATACAAAAAAATCTTCTCTCATTGGTGGAATAATCTGTTCGGACCCCCACTGCCTGCGGCAGTGTATACCTGCGCAAACCATGCGCACCGTTTCTTCATCCACCGTTCCCGCCCTTCTTAATAACTCTATACTTTCGAAAATATCCGCAATCGATTTATCGGGCCTTAAAACTTAATAATACTAATTTTCAAAGTTCTAACTCTTATTTCTATTATTTTGCCCCTTTGCCCTCCCCCCTCCCACTATTCTAAATAATTTTACAAATTCGAAAATATCTACAGTTTATTTGTAGGTGTCAAAAACCTGTATGCACCAATTTGAACGATCTAACTATATTCTTATTTTTTGCCCCTCTGCCCCCCTTCCCGCCCCTCCTAATAAATTTACAAATTCGAAAATATCCGCAATCGATTTGTTGGTATCAAAAATTCTATGCACCAATTTTGAATGATCTAACTCCATTTTTATATTTTGCTCCTCTGCCCCCCCCCCCTTTCCCGCTCCTCTTAATAATTTTACAAATTCGAAAATATCTGCAATCGATTTGTACGTATCAAAAACTTCTATGTACCAATTTTTAGCGATGTAACTCTATTTTTATTTTTTTGCCCCTCCGCCCCCTTACCCGCCCCTCCTAATAACTTTACACTTTCGAAAATATCCTCATTCGATTTGCAGGCCTCTAAAACCTCTCAATACCAATTTTGAACAGTCTATCTGCATTTCTATTTTTTTTTTTTTTTTTTTTTTTGGTTGTTGTTGTTGTTTGTTTGTTTGTTTGTGAAATCACGTTTTGGCCCCTCCCCCCCCCCTTTTGGGAGGCGAATTTTGCAATAAAAACTATCCTATCTCTCAAGTTGGACCAAATTGCACACAGTGTCCAAATTTCATTAAAATCGGCTCATTAGTTTAGGAGTTCATCGCGGACAAACATAATAAATTTTATATATAAAGATATATATATATATATATTATATTAAATTATAAAGTTTTGATCAATGAAGCACAAATAAGTAAAAAACAGGATTAATTTCACTGTATTATCTTCATTATAATATGAATTCAATTTACACTTCAGTCTAAGTAACACGTGGCCGGCTATGCTAACACCAAAAATTTAAAAAGTGGAAATAATTGAATTATACGAAATTTATTAATAGGTTAAAAAGTTGAAGATTCTTTGTGTAGATGGCAGCACCAAATATATTTCAGCTTTCATTTCAACCCAGTCGAAAGGTATCGACATCTGTTAAGTGGAAATAATTGAATTATACGAAATTTATTAATAGGTTAAAAAGTTGAAGATTCTTTGTGTAGATGGCAGCACCAAATATATTTCAGCTTTCATTTCAACCCAGTCGAAAGGTATCGACATCTGTTAGAATCATTTGGAGTTAACAGATAATTGTGACTGTCAAATAATAACAGACAAATAATTAGCAATAAATTAAAATTGCGACTATAATTTGAGATTTAAACTATCCTATCTCTCAAGTTGGATCGAACTGCACATGGTGTGCGAATTTTATTATAATCGGTTAAGTGGTTTAGGAGTCCATTGAGGACAAACATTGTGACACGAGATTTATATATATTAAGATAAAGAGGAAAGGTTTATATGTATATGTAGAGAACGATCGCTAGAACTAAAAAGCCGATTTCTATTTCTTTCTTTTTTTATACTAATCAAAAGTTACACTGTCTCTAAGTGCTAGAGGCTATAATAAATTTTGGTAAAATACATTTTTAATTCAAATTTTCAATATTTTAATTGAAACCAAAGCATAGATTTGATATCGGTACACATAAGCTCTGTGTTTAATAGAAATTAATATTATAAGAACAAATAAATAATAATTAAAGCAATTATGACGTCAACTTTATCAAACACATATTCATGTTATAGGTTTATTTTTCAATATTTTTTATTCATGAGTAAAGACATGCTTCTTTTTATGAAATAAATAAATAAATAACATAAAGTAAAAATTACCAACATTTAACAACTGATTGAAAAAAAATAATTGTAAAATGATATTTTGACTTTTCAGTTGATAATATTGCCTGACTATAACATATAAACTGATATTTTTTTTTTTTTTTTTTTTTTTTGCATATCAATTCATCGTTAACTAAAATTTGTTCATCCGTGCGAAGTAGGACGGGTCAGCTAGTAATAAATATGACTATCGACTCGTCCAATCAAATCGCTTCTTTGATGCAACAATAGATTACATTTTCTGACAACGATACCATTTCTGACAATGAGACGTTTCTCATTTCAATCTGAATTGCCCATTGCGCAGCACTAGTGCGACGTAAAACCCAACCAACCACATTTCAATATGTAACTGTCATCTCAAAAATATTACATGAAGCTTGAGGAGCATACTAATTAGACCACGTTACAGTCAATAAATTTGTTTTATGAATTTTAAAGTCTCTTTAAGTATACTTATAAAGGAAATATTCCGTTAGACTTAAGAACAGAATAATGAAAGCAGAAGGTGAGAGGAAAATGTCCATAAATGTATTGAAATTTTAGGATTTTTGGTTTTGGTAACATTACTGATTAGTACACCGCCATTACCCCTGTAGACTAATCAGCAATGTTACCAAAACCAAAGGAGGCAGTTAAGGACCCTTCAGACACTGGCAACATACAGAGCGTCAAAACTCATAAATTATCTATTGTCCGAAAGTGACACTTGAAAATTTGCACACATTTACAATGAAGGACATTACTTTCTATTGCTATTTTACAAAAGAGACCCACTTTTCATGCAATTATCGCACTAGGAGGTTTGTGAGCTTCGATTGCAGCCAACGTCGATCTCCTAAACCACATCAAAGAAATATCAATAGAGCCGACTTGCAGATTTCAAAGTTGCCAGTCTCTGAAGGGTCCTATAGTCTACCGGATAAGGTGATAAAGAGCATATTAACGATTTTGGGGCACCGACAGTATAAGAGTTTTTTCTCTCCTAAGTATAACTTCAAAACCTTTGCTTTTTAAAATTTGTGACCTAATTGTAATTCCCAGTTAAGACACAATGATATCTGATTTTTTTAATTGCTGTTAAGTTTTTTGTTATTGTTAGTTTTATAAATGTTCTTTCAATAATATGTTCTTCCACTAATATATTATGTTCTTTCACTAGTATATCCACTAATGTTTTTTTCTTTTCCTTAGATATTTCATAACTGTGATACAGGAATGGCAAAACACAGCTTCATGTGTCCAAACGGCACTATTTTTAACCAAGAACTATTTATATGCGACTGGTGGTATAACGTGAAATGTGAAAATTCTCCTGAATTTTACAGTCTCAACTCTGGTTTATTTATTACAGACAATACTCATTACGAATCCTCAAGAAATACTTAGTCGTGCTTCGTATAGTGGAGACAAATGGAAGTCAGTTGAAAGACATTTTTTGTATCCTCAGAAAATTCTCACTAATTTAACTATTTTTTTTATTTAAATGCAAGGTAATTGTTAATTTTTTAGAAAGAGAATTATTTTGGACAAGTAGGATAATGTAAATGTTTTCAACACTTTTTAAGGAAAAATTTCTTTATATCCCTAATTTCGAATAATCGAAAAATATGATACTATTTCAAAAATACGTTTTACAAAGATCCGTATTGAATTTGAAGGATTTATGTTTCAACTACACTGGCCTCTAAAACTTAAGGTACAAACTGCATACTTGTCAACATTCTAATTACTATTCCGCAAAACTGTTAGCACCGCCTTCTTTTTCACACCAGTCATTTTTTACAATATTTTTCTTCTTATTTAATCGTAATTACGTTCGCAAAAAGTTGCTTTAAAACAGTTATATACAGGTACATACTTTTCTTCCTGTATTCACTTTTCTATTTTTTTAATTTTTTTATTCGTATGTGTACTACTAAGAAAATATCTGTACTGATAAGTATAAAGGATTTAAGTCCATATTGTTGATTTTTCAGGTGACGAAAAATAAAGTTAAACTAATAACTAATCAGAAGAATCGATTAGGAAAAAGGGATTAGGTTGATTTATACCCTTTATACCATTCAGTGATTGTCAATCTTCATTTAATAAAGGGAAAAAATTGAATTAAATATTTTATACCAAAGATTACTGCTAAATTTCTGACTTGAATCTTTTTTTACCAATGGATTTTCTCAAAGACTAAATGACATGAATTTAAATCCTTTATACCAATCGATAGAGATTTTTTTCTGAGTCTGACTATGTACTTAACTCAAAATCGACATTTTTGGACTTAAATCCTTTATACTTATCAGTACAGATATACATACAAACAGGAAAACTGGATGAGATGTTCACTTTAAAATTACTTATTATTTGTATTATTTTGACGATGCTCCAAGTATACAAATTAATCATTAGAATTTTCTAAAAAGTCCGTTCTGGAAGATAAATCAATGTGAATATAGAAAGAAAAATCAGATTTTAAATTAACGTTTGAAAACATGTACCTTCACCTATCTGTATTCAACTTTTGGCACCCCTTCTCATTTAGTTTTTCTTTGCTGAAATTGTTTAAATTTTTCATTTTTTTTTTTTTTCCAATGCTTATTTCTGAGAAAGATTGAAGTTATATAAATAATAATAACATATAATAACAGGAGACTTGGCGTTGGAATATTAAAACCCGAATAAACTACTACGTCAGAAACGCCAAAAGAAAAATATTTGAGATGCATACAGCTGTTTCGGTAGCCTTAAGCGTACCGTCTTCAGTGAAAAAGAATTCTGAATCTGGAGAAGTGCTCGTATATATAGAAGAGGGACCGAATTTAGTTCAACCAATAGGATTACGGGAAAGGTGGAGAGTGTGGCCAATAGGAATTTAGGAATGTTAGCTGTGTAAACAGTAGAAAAATTAAGAAAATGTGGACTGAATGTAAAATTTCCAACAATCAGACAAATAGTGAACAGCGAAATCACAATTTACAAGATTTTTAAAATTTTTATAAATATGAAAAGCTTCAAAGAAATCGAGTTCATGAATGAATTTAGATCTGCAAATTATTTTAGCTGAATTAAATTTAAAATTATGATTTTCCTCCCAGCAATGTTTAGAAATAGCCGATTTATTGGTTTCTTGTTTGCGGACGTAATTCATAAGTTCTTTTAGACGAAATTTAAGACTGCGTTTAGTTTGGCCAATATATGATAAACCACACTGACAGGAAATGCTATAAATGCCCCAAGAATTTTGTCTCAAGTTATATAAGTTTAAAAATTATTACTCATTTTAAAGTTATAGAAAATTCGATTAATTATTTGATAACGAATATGCCATCCAAATTTTATATTCATCTGTTTATGCGCAAAAGAAGAAAACGAGAATACAGGTTGTATCTTAACTTTTAGAAGCCAGCGTGTAATTGATTAAGATCCAATTACAGTGCAGAAAGTTCCTTGCCATATATGTTGAAAATTATCAGAGAAAGCGTTAATTTTAGAAACGGTAGCTAATGTATTACTAAAAAATTCTTAAATTATTATTACTACTTATGTAAGAAATTGCCATAACATTCTGTTTTCACTTTTCTGTAATTTTGTATTTGTCTTAGTTGGCTGGCCAATAAAGACTCTTGTATTTGTCTGTGTAAATATGTTTTTTAAATAAACATTTATCATTCTTTATATTACGTGTTATTATTTGTAATACTGAGTGTATTTCGAATTGTTGGTTGATTTTTTTAATGTTACGTAAGCCTATACACAGTTCGTAAGCCCCCCTTTTTACTTTCCGAACACTATAGTGAGGAAAGTATTGTAATCATGTCAAAAATCCGAATTTGAGATTTTGATGTTTCTATACATTTCAAGGTCCCTGAATCCGTTTTCACTATTTTTACGATGATGTATGTATGTGTGTGTGTGTATGTGTGTGAGTGAACACGCTTGCTGTGATATAGATTATCACATATTATAAAATTTATATTTTTCTCTTTAAAGGGATAGGTAAATTATCTAAATAAATTAAATTATAAATTAGATTCATTAATCTTAAACAACTACTTAAAATATAACGATTTTATCCTATAAATAATAAATTTTACAATATGCATTTTCTAATTTTTATATCTCCCCTTTCATGCCTTTTTCAATGTAGCTGAAACAAAAAATCTTTGATCATTTCCCAGTATTCATTTAGCAAGCCTAACGTACTGGAAATTCTTTTTGCTCTGTAAATGATAATGTTGTGACTTATTTCTATCCTTTTTGCTTTGTGAAACTAGAAAATAATTAATTCACGGGCGTGTTGGCGCCGAGGAGTGATCTAGTAAGGCCGTGAAATAATTAAATTATGTCTAGCGCAAAATTGCTCGTGTTTTAAAATAAATTAAAAATAAAAACCACTTGGATATTCAAAATTTATCAATATGGTTTACGTATATATTTATTAAAAAAAAAAAAAAAAAAAAAAACTGATAGGAAAATATTATAAGCATAGAATAGTTTTACCGAATCATTCAATTTTAAATTTATCTTCAACAATCTTCTAAATTTTTAATTGCTATATATAGTAGTAGTATTCACCGAAGTGGATTTAACTTCATTACAAAATGAAAATGGCACACATAATTTTGGGGAAGATGGATATTTTGCTAAAAGACATTTAAAAAATGAATAAACTAAAAAACTCTACGACAAAATGTTTCTCTGTAATCTAGAATGACGTCAAAATGGAAATAGCGAATCGGGAGCGCCGAAATTTTTCCGTGATCAAAATCATGTAAAGAATGTATATATGCATACCGGACATCTGGGCTGCGTTGCCAAATTTAAGGACATTTTTATTCAATAATCACCAATATTTCTGAGGAGGGATATTTGATATATATATATACAGTCATTTGCAAAAGTTTAAGACTAATAGCCGATTTTCAGTATTTTAACACACTGCATTATTTGCGCAGATTATTGCGTCATCTCATGAGCTGATTACATCAGGCACATTCTACTGCTATAAATAAAGGTGCCCGGCATGTTTATCGCCAGTTGTTTATTGGCTTTTGTCGTAGACAGTGCTCTTGTGTAATTAATGTAATGGGTAAAAAACCTTCACTTTTTGTTACAAAAAGGTCAGAAATATTGACCCTGCATAAAACTGGATTTTCTGAACATCAAATAAGTTCGAGGGTAAATGTGAACAAGACTGCTGTGCATCAAGCTATTAGTAAATTTAAAATTTCGGAAAAAATTGTGGACCTTAAGAGAAGCGGTCGCCTTAGAAAAACGAGTGCACGTGATGATCATGTGATAAAGATTGTCGTACGAGATCCAAGAACCTCCTGCACTACGATTAGGCATTCTCTGGCTGCAAAAGGTACCAACGTCAGTTTGAGTACAATTTCAAGACGTTTGGCCAAAGATTTTGGTTTATCATCCCATAAACCTGCAAGATAACCTCGACTTACTCCAAGTATGAAAAAGAAACGACTCTTAAGGTCCACAAATTTTCCCAAAATTTTAAATTTACTAATAGCTTGATGCCCAGCAGTCTTGTTCACATTTACCCTCGAACTTATTTGACGTTCAGAAAATCCAGTTTTATGCAGGGTCAATATTTCTGACCTTTTTGTAATAGTAAGTGAGGGTTTTTTACCCATTACAATAATTACACAACAGCACTGTCTACGACAAAAGCCAATAAACAACTGACAATAAACGTGTCGGGCACCTTTACTTATAGCGGTAGAAGGCGTCTGATGCAATCAGCACATAAGATGACGTAATAATCTGCGCAAATGATGCAATATGTTAAAATACTGAAAATCGTCTACTGGTCTTAAACTTTTGGAAATGACTGTATAATAGAAGTTTAATCTTCGATGTGATTAGGAAACCATTACAATTAAAATTTAGTGGTAGATACTGAATAAATATTTACGAAATTTCACAACACAGATCTTGGCTTTAACATCTGTGAACACGCAATTCTCCGAGTACGAGCTCGACACCTCCGCTAGTTGGACTGCCACGCCTCCTTTTTCAGAAAAGCGTGATATGAGAAAGAATACAGTCAATTAAGATATGAAAACTGCACCAGAGCCCTGCAGCTCCTGTTGCAAATTTTGTACACATGGTAGAACGACCAGATTTTTTTTTTTTAATTGCATTTGAGGATAAGTAAGGCGGTGTCCCCAAATTTCGACAGTAAAATAAATAAATCACTTTAAATTATAAAACTTTAGTAGTTTTTATGTATTAAGTACCCGAAAGAACTTATTTTGGTCTATTTATTAAAAATATAATGAATTCTTATAATGAAACATTAATAACTTTATAACAGGCGTCCTCAAATGTGTTCTAATATTTTAGGGACGAAGATTAGTTTTCAAGGACCATCCTAGGGATTCGAGAACGTCTGGTCACCTTAGTACATTCACAATAGAGTATGTGTTTTCGATTTCTAAAAAACAATTAATTCCAAATGTCACCGCTAGGTGAATATTTCACGCTGTGATTAAGAAAAACATAAGAACATTGCATAAATGATAAATGTATTATGTATAGAGTGGTCTTGAAGATCAGAGGAAAAGTTGGAGAATTCTCATAGACGAACTGCCAATCGATGGCGTACAAGCTACCAATCAGCATTGGTAAAATGTCAGTGCTGGCCGATAAGATTGAAAATTTTGTGGTAACACAGTTGCGTCATACTTGTGATTTTACCATGTTTTTATTAACTTCTATTCTTGTTTGTTTGTTGGCTTGTCTGGTACAAATCTTGTAATCAAATTTTAACTAACTTCCCGACTAGCTAGACATTTGAGACTTTCACAATAGCTCACAACCCGATGACAACACAACACAACACTTCGAAGCCCGATTTTTGAAATTTCGAATAGTTTTCTTTTAATTAATTAAAATATGAAAATAATAACCTCCTAATACCTTATAAATAGCCATTAAAATATTAGCTATAATTTAATTGTTGCCAAAAAAAAAAAAAAAAAAAATACGAGTTCATTATTATTATTATTATTATTATTATTATTATGACATCTATATATTAATAGGCAAGCATAAAATTTGTTGTCCCTTTTTAACATATTAATTATGGGAGTAGAGGGTTGAAAATGGTATCATTCGAAAGGTATGGTTAGCCGGAAGGTGCGAATACAAATATTATTTTCTTACGATGTCAGGAAGGTATTTAAAAATACATTTATTTTTTATGCATTTTCCCCCATTTTTCCCTTTTATACACGTATTCCTTCACATTAAAAAATACCTAAAAGTAGAAAGTTGTTAAATCTGGCAATTTCATAAAGCTCAAATAAAACCATAGACACAGTAATTTGTATAATGTAGCATCACTATACGCAAGCGAAGTGATGACGTCACTGTCTGTCCATGGAGCCATGTAAAAGATTTTCTATGTTAATTGTCCATTGAATTTTTTGTAAAATATTATTAAAAAATAACGGAAATTATCTGCCGATTTTAATTCCGATATTTGGGTATAGTTATATATAAGTTACTGTCTACATGTGTTTGATTGAGTTATTTTTTCTGTAAAATTGATAAAATTTTAATTTTAAATCACAAAACTCCAGAAAAAAAAATGGCAAACTTCCAGTTTCGAATGTAAACATAAACATTTCATTTCAAAGGGTGCTATTTAAACAATAAATATTGAACTAATATACTAAATAAAAGGAAAATGGATTTGTTACTAACTGCTGCATGTATAAGTAGACGATACGGAAAAAATTCCGATTTCCGTTTTTTGCTGAATTTACATGTTTTGAGCTTTCTTTACGTTTCAATTAACTGAAATTGGCTACTTATTTTTTAAAAAAGTGTCTTTATCGCTAGCTTTTGTGGGTAGAAGAAGCAAGTAGAAGATACATAAAAACTTTTGATTTCCGGTTTTCGATGAATTTACACGTTTTGAGATTTCCTTGCATTTTATTTAAGTGAAATTAGTGAAATTGACTACTTATTTTTATTTTTTAAAAAGTGGATTTATTATTCTTTCCTCTGCATATATAAGTAGAAAATATAAGATTCAGAAATGTTTTAGATTTTCGGTTTTCGATAAAGTTACACGTTTTGAAATTTCCCGAACTCAATTCGACCATTTTTGAAAAATATCTTTTTTTTTTTTCTTTTGGTTCAAACACTGTACTTTATGAACCAATCGAATTAATTTAACAGAATTTGATACTTGGTTGGACTTTGGTCTGACATGGTACCTATTAGCTTCTGGGCTGTATCACACAACAAGGGGCGTTTTCACGTGTCGATTTTCTCTCATTTCAGGAAAGGCTAACATCTACAGAGAGAAATAGTTATATTAAGTAAAACTCTGCTGATTCAGTTAGAGTGAATATTGGCAAACAACTGCCGCAGCTGTGTTGCAATTGCATTCCGTTTAGGACAAGGCAATAACTTTGCTTTGCAAAAAAAAAATGGTCGAGTTTCGACCACTGGGCGATACTAGTAAAAATAAATACATTTAATTAAACGTGAGCGTTAAAAAATTGTAAAAAGTTAAATTATGCATCTCACAAAAATTGACGTCACTATCAATTTAAAGATTTCATACGCATTGATAAAGTGCTAATGTAGTTAGTTCTATAGCTATGATTCAACAGAAAAATTTAAAAACATGGTTTACAAAAAGTTTTTTATCTTATAATTATTTAGTACTGGGGATATCTGAAAAGCGTTGTATATAAAGGACATTTTTCTGACATAGAATTCAGACGAATAAAGACCCATATACTCTGAGTTTCCGTTGAAAACGTCGTATACCGTATACAGTTAACGAATGATCAGAATGACGGTCGTATTAAACCAACTTTATAAACAATAGCAAACATTATATTTTCTAAATAAAGAAACTGCTAAGTACAATTTTTATTAGTAATTACATATTCATTTATCATATATGGCAATTACGTATTCATTTATCAGCCTCAAAATTAAATTAACAGAAAATTTTGCAACTATTTTTTTTTCTTCAGAAATTGAAACTGCATACTCTGCTGTGCTCATATTCAAACTTTTATTACATTTGCCCATTACATAAAGAACTATTGGGTGAGTGCGAAAGTTCTACCTGTTTTTGGATATGCAAATTTGCAATGGAATTGACGTCACACATGACATATAATGATGCAAATCGTCGACCAACCAAACGTGTAGATGCCTCACATATAAATACATCGTGTCTCACAATGTTAATCATCTCAAAAAAAATATATCAGAGGGTGTAACATGGAAAGCAAGAAAGAGCGTAAGACATTGTTTGTTATACGAGTTCGATAAAAAGAGTGCGGCAGCCGCAGCATATCGCAATGTTTGTGAAGTTTATGGGAAGGATGCAATAGACGAAAGCACATGTCGTCGATGGTTTCGTAAATTTAGGGAAGGAGACAGAAGCTGCCAAGATCAGGCTAGGAGTGGACGGCCATCACATGTTGGAGACGACGATATTGACCAAGCCATAAGGAACAACCCGAACCCAACCGTGCAAGAATTAGCGGAGACCTTCAACGTACACCGGACAACGGTCGAGAGACGACTGGTTAAGTTGGGTTTTACGAGAAAGTTGGATCGTTAGGTTCCACATAACCTGACAGCTAATCAACGGGATGGCCGAATCGCCACTGTGTTTCCTTACTTTCCCGGTACAAAAATGACCCATTCTTGACACGAATTGTGACAGGAGATGAGAAGTGGGTTATGTACCGTAACGTAAAGCAGCGTTGTTGGACTGTGTGACGACCTTCTGATCCCCCTGCAACACTTCGAAAGCTAAACTTCATCCTAAGAATGTGTTATTGAGTGTGTGGTGGGATGTGCACGGAATAATTCTCTGAGAGATCCTGCCACTCAACCAAACCATCAATGCTGTCTTCTTCTGTCTACAGTTAGACAGGCTGCATTCAAATTTGGTAGCAAAGCGGCCAGGTCTCACCAATCGTCGCGGTGTTATCCTTCATCACAATAACGCCAGGCCATATGCTGTTGTCATCACTCGCCAAAAGTTACTAGGCTTTGGTTGGGAGATTTTACCCCACCCTTCCTATTCTCCTGACTTGGCACCAACTGACTATCCCCTATTTCGTGGATTGAACAATTCCTTCTGTCAGAAAATCTTTGATGATCTTGATGCTGTGAAAACTGCCATCCCAAGACTTTCTTGACTCGAAACCGCCGGAATTTTACCACCGTGGGATTCATCTCCCACCAGAAAGATGGCAAGAGATCATAGACTGCAATGGGGGTTACCAACAATAATAGGTACATTTTGCGTTTATTTGCTCTTCTTTATGGATAATAAAAACGGGTAGAACTTTTGCACTCACCCTATAGTCAGCTCTGAACACCTCATGTTATTTTATGCTCACCCTGTATTTCCGATTTTATTGAGTGATCTGTAAAGAGGAAATAATTACAGATAATAGAAGTCAATGTAAGTCGGTTGCTTACTTTCATCTTTCATATAAGAAGCATGATCTATCATCGCTGGCAGCCAAACCCCGTGTTATAGTGATAAAATTTTTGTAATCGAAATTACTCCTTACCTAATACATTTTATATTTCAATTCCGTTTTCACATTAAGAAAATCCACACCTGTTAAATTAGCTCTTTTTCTGCAATGACTGTTTCTTTCTTTTTTTTTTTTTTTGTAATACTATTTCACTTTGAATCATTTATTCAAAATGCATTTATGTAGTTTTTTTTTTTACTACACTTTATAACATCAAAATGAAATGCAAGAAAATTAAAAAACTTGTTTTTTGGAAAACTAAGGGGGGTCTGCCGCCTGCTCGCTCCGCTCACCAATCCCCGAGAGAGGCTTCGCCTCCTCCCGACTCACTTCACTTATTAACACCCACGGCGCTCTGTCTGCCTATTCGCTTCACTGCCTTTCATTGAATAGGAACTTTATTAAAAGTAAAGAAAAGCACGTTTTTCTTGTGAAACAAGTAATGTTTTATTAACACTTTAGTTAAGTTTTTGTTTTTTTTCAAAATCTACTTGTATTTTGTATTTGTGTGATAAAATAAGTTTTACACTGTGATTAAAACTTATTTTATTTCAATTTAAAATAAAATAAAATATTGCGTAAATATGCATTTTTCAAAAAAAAAATGCAGACCAATCGTAAAAACATATAACTTTTATTATAAAAATACTTCAAATACATACAGAAAATAAATACATAATGATAAAATGTACAACTACATTGTTATATTATTCAAAACGGTATAATATGGTATTATACATAACAGGAAAATAAAGAAATGCACTAATTATTTGTATGATATTGACAACTTAACATTTTCTGGCATTAAAGAAGAGAACGATTCAATCATGTTTATATTTTAATAATTTCTTTGAAGGAAATTATCAAAAAAATAAAAATAATTATAAATTTTAAACTCTTGATTAAAGTACGTACAAAGTAAGCAGTACGACGTCTATGGGGAATGTGTCCGTCTTATTGTCCGCCATTTAGAGCGGCAATTTTAACCGTTATCGCTCGTATGTCCCTTCTGAGGGGACATTAAAAAATCGAGCCACGCCTTAAGGTGTTCCTCTGCAAATTAAATGTTATTTTTCTAAAACGTGTAATTATAGGTTACCTTTCGGCTACCGGAAAATTCTAACAGAAAGATTTATTTTATTTAATGATGAAGTAAAATAAAACAAATTATTACAATTTTTCGGTAGCCAAAAGGTAGTAATTTGGAAACTATACGTGTGACGTTTTAAAGGAACGCCAAAAGGCGTTTCTTACGGAAAATATGCCGAGCGCAAAGGGTTAACCAGAGCTGCCAACCTAATTCGGCAAATTGTTAGTACCGCTTATTTTTCTACACCATTTAACTTTTAGAGTAATTCTCTTCAAATATATTTACGATGAATTAAGAAAACAAATACTCTAAAAATTAAGTGGTGTAGAAAAAGGGGCGGTACTGACAATTTGCCGGATTAGGTTGGCAGCTCTGGGGTTAACATTTATTTCATAACGGAAATATTTTTTAAAGAAATGGTTACACCAATAATAGTTTTCCAACGAAAGCAATTACATGCATTGTTAGATTTTAAGTTTTTTTTAAGCCTATACTGCAACGTAAATGTTGACCATACACTTTCTTTTGTCAACTCATGATGTGTTGAGTTGCGGCTGGTTTGTTTTCTGCCGCCTGACCGCTGCAGGTAATTGGGCTGCTGTCGGCGGATACTTTTTAACATTATGTTGTACCGCTTAACTTGTACTCGCTTTGCCTTTGACCGAAAATGAGGGCTGTTACAAATTTGAAACCTTTGTCTATGCATGTGTCTGAGGTACTTTAGCTTCCAAATGAATAGGCTAATTTCAATGGGATTATTATTATTATTATTATTATTAAAATGATGATTTAATCAGGGTGGTTCTTAGCCATGTTTGTAAAGAATTAATTGATTTATTAATTTTTTTAGCGATATTCTTAATAAATGTGAGGAATTTGGTTATTTTAATAATCTCTTTCAAAGTTTTTGAAGGTGATGAAAATTTCAACTTATTCACTGAAAGAAGGAATAGGGATATTACTGTTGTTGAGAATATTTTCGTTATTGATTAGAAAGAGGAAAATTGATCATTATAGACATTTAATTACGTTTATCTGCTGAGTTAAGTTTAACTTTAGTATTAGCTTCACTGCAAGTGTTAGATAGAGCGGAATTAGGAGTTTTTGCAAAAAAAAAAAAAGCCCTTTTTAAGTATACTTAAACTCTGTTAGGATTTCGACAAGTTGGTGACTTTCATGTAAAAGTGGGAATAGTTTTTCTTAAAATTAAGGGCTTTTTTCTACAACCATGGTAAGTGCCTGGATGGTCCAGGCCACAATTGGCCCATTGTGGGATAATTTTTCGCTTAATGGGAGTAAGTCCACAAACTTCGGAGGAGTATCCGAATGGTTGGCAACAGTAACATTTCTTGCTTGTTTGGGGTCGAAATCTCTCAATGGAGACTGAAATGTATGAGATATTGGCGATTTTATAATTTTTTTCGAAGTCCTTGTGAGGTAAAATATTAACTATAAAGAGGACATGAGCTTCCCAGTTTTTCTGTTTTCGAGTGTTCTTCTCTTTTTGACTGCCCTAGTGATGATAAATTCATGCTCAGAAAAACCTTTAATTATGATGTTCTGATCAGTATAACAAGGCATGCCCCGAAGACATATTTATACATTCTATATTATAGCCAAATATAATTGGCAACCCAACAGCTAGTCTCATTTCTTCAACATGAAATATATACATATATACGAGGGCTATTTTTTTTTTCAACCTCCGATAAGCTATAAAAGAAAAACGGGTAAATATAAAAAAATGATTTTATTGCCAAAAGTAATGTAGATTAAAGGTGACTTACTTCTCTACATAATCATATTGACGAATGAGGCATTTGTCATATCTGTGAACAAGCTTTGAAATATCCTCTTCATAAAATGTTGCCGCCAGTGGCTTGAAGTGAGTTATGACGGTTCCTTTGAACTCCTCGTCAGTTTGGAAGCATTGCCCTCCAAGACACTTTTTTTGTTCCGTGAAAAAATGGTATTCACTGGGCTCTAGGTCGGATGAACCTAATCTTTTCTTTAACCACTTGGTCAACTCTATGAACAAGATCGTCTGTAGCGACAGACTTGCGCCCTTGACCGCCTTCATCATGCACATCAGTTCGGCCATCTTTAAATTTTGACACCATTCACGAACAACACCCTCACTCATAAAGCCCACTCGACTCATTCTTCGATAAATTTCCGCTGCACTATTATCTTCTGCCTGCAAAAAACGAATAACACTTCGCAATTCACACTTGGCGGTAGAATCAATAAAGACAGCCATGTTTACTTCACTGCAGCTGAAAACGAATTAGCGTGTTGCACTCGGCAGTGACAGAGCGTGTAGAAGAGGAGATGCGCAGTCACATGCTTCGCACGCCAGTCACCTGCCGCATGTCTGGCCTTCATACCTTGCGATCGGAGATTGAAAAAAAAACAGCCCTCGTATATATATATAAATAAATTCATGACATTTTTTTAAATATGAAGCAACTTCATTGCACCAATTTTCTTAGTAACTTTTTATGTAAAATATGTCATTAACTGTTTCGGCGCGATGAATGGCAAGACTAGTAATAAATGCATACGCATTAATAAAATAATGTTCTAAAACTTTCAAGTAAAGTGTTCTTTAAATGCATATAGAGTTATAAGATGAATTCTTCATCAATTTTTTTCTCATGAAATTCCTCCAAAATAGTAGTCTGGTAAGAAAATGACAGCTATAGACGATATTAAATACGGGACAGCCACTATGATCAGTGAACTTCCATTATCAACCTATTTGGAAAAGAAAGATTAATTAAAGGAAATTTTTGTACATTAGAGACAATGCAACAATTAATTACAGACCTCGCAATGTTTCTAAAATTTTACTTTCAATTTATTATATTATCATCAATGTATCAGAATCAGAACAGCAATATTTTTTAAATAATATTATAACATTAAAACACATAAAAATCTTCAAGATTATTTTTTTTTTCAATATAGTGGTGACAATATGATAAAACACACGTAAAATTTTAGTAACGTTGCAAGTCCTGTTAATTATAACTTAATAAATTATAGGTTGGCAATGAATGAATGCAACAGTAAAAATTTGCAATATTTCAAAAACTATTATGTATAATTCTTTCAGATTTTCACGCTTACGTGTCGATAGAGTACGTGTTTTTTTCCGCATCAATCACAAATCCATATCTTAAAATATCTAAATCCAAGCTTATACGCTATTTTCTTGATTGAGTTGGGTTGGGTTGTGGGAATTATGGCCGATTGATTGCGCTAGGGTCCTAGGCCTGGGAGGGAGTGCCCTCTGTGGGGATCTTTCTATATTTTCTTGATTGATGGGTTTGCTAGGGGATCGTGTATAGCGAGAATCATCCTGAATACTCGCAGTAGCGAAGTTGTCATCTAAAGGGACTTTTAAGGAATTACTTTCGTAAATTTTATTTTAAAGTATAAAAAGAATTTTTCCTCTAAGAAACAAAATTCAAAGAAACTTACTTTTAAAGCTAACGCTGAAGCAACAAAAGCCCCGGAAAATATGGCAGAGGCTATTATAAATAAATTTAACTTCGCAATGGTGCTGGATATTTTATAACAGATACTCTTGGCTAGCATTAACGTCCAGGCAGCAGACGCAAAAAATACGGTCACGACATAAAGCACAGCTGATGACTTCGAACTACCTAAGAAAAAGGAACAATTAAAAATATATATATATATAGAAAGAAAAGAAATAAAAATTATAAAATCAATAAATTGTGTATACCTAGTTGTGCCATAAGTTCTGATACAAAAATTTGAGATCGTCTGCTGTCATACAAACGCAGCAGACGATAAAATAATATTTTAAATTTCATTGTTGGAGATTGTCTGCAATATTAGACCTTTGATTAAGAGGTTATCGAAGAATAACTGGCCATTTTCTTATAAATGAATTAACCCTACAGACACACTTGTCCACAGTTCATCCTAAAGATTTCCCTTTCATCCACATTACATACTAAAGGTGTTATTTTATCCTCAAGATGTCCAATAAATGTCCTGGAAAGAAGATGTTTTTATAATTGTTTGTTGATCTGTTTAAACAGATGGTTTGTGGTGATGCAGAAATATTATTCATTCAAAAATTCAGTTTGATCATTAAAAATTTAGTTATTTAGATTTGAATCTGCTCGACTATAAAATGTGGTCAGTGTTGGAAGCAAAGGTGTGCCAAAAATGACATGCCAGTTTAGTGTTACCAGATTGGGGACTTTTTTTAATGCAACTATCACCAATAATTTTGAGAAGTGATATTTGATATAGATAATGCACGATTAATCTTCGAAGTGATTAGACAGCTGTTACAATTAAAATTTAGTGGTGGATATTGAATAAAAAAAGTCAACAAACTGACAACATTGTGCCAGTTTGAAAAGTCGTAAACATCGTATAAGGAAAGCAATGATAAAAATTTCCATGGAAGTAGTGCGTACCTCGAAAGATAATTGGCCAAAGAGGCTTAAAGCTTGTCTGAAGTAAAAAGGTTATCATTTTGAATAAAAGGTGCAGTATGTTAAATTTAACGATAAAATAAAACTTTAAGAAACTTATGTTTTAAATTTGACCACAAAGTTTTTTTTTTTTTTTTTTTTTTTTAATTCCTTTATAATTGTATCAGGACTTATGGCACTACTACGTACAAAGCTGAATATTGCAATAGATATGATAGTAGTACTAGTACTATAAAAATACTATAAAATAAAAGTACTTTTAAGTAACCCTCGACATGGGTACAAATAACGGTTTTAGTTATTTTTATTTATTTATTTTTGCAAATAAAAAATATTTTTATAAGCAACTACATTAAATATAATAAATATTACGAAAGCTTTTTACTTTGTCATTTTAATGCGAAAGCAGTTTTAAGTTCGTAATAAACATGCCGAGTAAATCAGATGTATAATTTTGGTAAGTTTCATTATGTTAGTTTTGAATTTAGAGTATTACAACTTTCTTAATTTGTTTTAATTGGTTTCTTAAAAGATAAATCCACAATTCGATTAAATTTAAATATTTGAATTTGTTTTTGGTAATTTTCGTCATGCTAACTTTGAATTCAAAGTATTACAACTTTCTTAATTTGTTCTAATTTATTTCTTAAAAGATAAATTTACTACTCGATTAATTATATATACTTAAACTCAAATTTGGTAAATTCTGTCATCTTAACTTTCAATTTAAAGTATTACAACTGTCTTAATTTTTTCTAACTTATGTTTCTTAAAAGATAAATTTACAATTTGATTAATTATAAGTAGTTAAATTCAGTTTTGGCAAGTACCGTAATCTTAACTTTCTATTTAAAGCATTACAACTTTCTTAATTTCTAATTTTTTCTTGAAAGGTAAGTTTACAGTTGGATTAGTTATAAATAGTTGAATATAAGTTTCGTAATTTTCGTCATGTTAACTATGAATTTAATGTATTACAACTTTCTTAATTTGTTATAATTTGTTTCTCGAAAGATAAATCTACGTGTCACTTTATTATAAATAGCTTAATTTAATTTTGGTAATTTCTGTTATGTTAACTTTGAATTTAGAGAAATGCAACTTTCTTAATTTCTTCTAATTGTTTCTTAAAAGATGAATCTGCAATTCGATTAGTTATAAATTTAGTAAGTTTCGTCATTTTAATTTTGAATTTAGAGTATTACAACTTTCTTAATTTGTTCTAATTTGTTTCTTAAAAGATAAATCTACAATTCGATTAATTATAAATAGTTTAACTTCATTTTCGTAAGTTTCGTCATGTTGACTTTGAATTTAGAGTATTACAACTTTCTTAATTTGTTCTAATTTATTTCTTAAAATATAAATCTACAATTCGATTAGTTATAAAGAGTTTAACTTCGTTTTGGTAAGTTCCATTATGGTAATTTTGGATTTAGATTATTTCAACTTTCTTAATGTGCTCTAATTTGCTTCGTAAAAGGTAAATCTACAATTTGGTTAAGTATAAATAGTTAGAAGTGAACTAATAAAAAACACCAGGAATTAATTTTCGAAGAGGGCACTCGGAAGCGTTTTGCATTAGGATTCCCAAGTTATTGCATCGTCATTGCTCGCAATCTTGAAGAATTGGCAATCGCCAATCTTTTATTCAACCATCTTCCATGTTTCTTTACAAACTACTTTTTACGGTGGCGTGCCGATTCCGGTGTGCCAATTCCGGCCATAGTCAAAATCCCTCTTTGTAAGGGATTAAAGTGTTCAAGGAATTTGTCTTAAAAGGATTATTTTTTACTTGGCCCTCCCTAAAGTCTATTGACCGGAAATGTAGCCAAGGTGAATTTTGGCGATAAATTTACTAGTTTTACGTAATTTGAAAAAAATCCCATTTGCGCGATTTTTCTTCCCATTTGCGTGAATAAAGTAAAAAATACAAGAATAGTACGAGTTACATGCGTTCTCAGTTTCCTACACAGCAAACTAAAGGTGCCCAGTGTTTTTTTTTTTTTTTTTTTTTTTTTTTTATGTGCGCGAAGCGTGTATATGTGCGTGATACTGATTGCTGCAAAAACGAGTTACCAGCGTTTTCAGGTTCATGCACAGCGAGGTAGGGGTGTCCAGTGATGTTTTTTTTTTTCTTTTTGTTTTTATGTCCGTGGTAGGGATATCCGCGGAACATAGTTACGGACGTTCTCAGATTATCAAGTCAAAAAGGACGAAATCACCTGCACGCCCAGTCCTGCAATTTCTGGTCGCGAAAATGGGAATTTTTCAACAATTTAATCCCTTACAAAGAGGGATTTTGACTATGGCCGGAATTGGCTCGCTGGAATCGGCATGCAACCCTTTTTACACAGAAGAAAGACAATATTTTTGTAACATCCTAAATAATAGCACTTAATATTCAATTTATCACAAGTGCTTCTTTTTTAATTACACATTATTTAATCGTTTTATAACAACCATTACCTCTGCATGAAAGTATTTTTGTGAAATGGAAACCATCAAGTTTAAAATAGTCATTTGTTGTGCTATAGAAATTTATGTTAAGTTTTTTTTCATCAAATCATTTTCTTCCAATGTATACTTATTCTTTTATATAGAAAACTTATGTATTTTAACCCCACAAGGCTCAATTTTTTTTAGTGCGCGACAAAAATATATAGGTTGTAATTAGTGATCAGAAGATAGGGAAAACTTATAAAAATAAAACCATATTTTAAGGAAAAATCAACTTTTTATTTCAGTTCCACATACGGTACACTCAGCCGTAACTATACTTTTTGGTATTAAACTAGTACGATTGAATTGTTTTGGAAATAGTATTGTATATTGGACACACATACATAGAACAACACAGTATTGTTTTCGAGTCAAAACTGTTCAATAACTATTCTTTTTTTATTTTTGAATTCAGACAAACGACTAACGTATCACTTTCATTCAAATTTCACACTGAATGCACTATAACAAAAACACGGACGACATCTTTAGGTAAAGATTCGTATTACTACATTGCTAAATGTCAGTAGCTTCTTTCAAGATGTCAAGAGATGTCGCTACTAATAAATTTATAGCTATAGGAACGATTAAAGTCGGTGTTCCACATATGGAACTGGGTGCCTTGTAGGGTTAAATAATAAAAGAACTAAAAAAGCATTGAATAAATTTTAATGGAGATTTTATTTAAATATAAACCTTTAAAACATAAAATAAAGTAAATTAAAGTAAGACACACTACCTTCTTTATTCTTCCTCGAATAGATAATAATAAGCAGTGAAGAGGACATCACAGATATAAAAGCCCACAAGTACTTTACAGGAACTAGACATGTTAGGAACAGCAGAATGACTGTGGCAGCAACATCTGTTGTCCCCAAGAACGCGAAGTTGATTCGGCCGCTACTAACTTTAAACCACTCTGTATGCCATTTGGTGGCAAAATATAGGAATGCACTCATAAAGCTACATAAAATAAATAAATAAATGAATGATAATAAATAAAAGAGAGAGAATAGAGAAGAAGGAGAAAGTAACATAATAATAATAATCTGTAAATAAGAAATGTATACTGTCGAATTTTAGCATCTTAAATATTTCAAAAGAAAAAAAAAATTAGAAAATATATACATATATACAGTCGGTAACAAAAGTGTCCGAACACTAGCAAAAATTCCTATGTAAATAAAGTACACTTTATACGGTTGTGTTAAATAAATCCTTAACGAATCATGTTCTTAGACTGACTAAGAACAGGATTCGACAAGGATTTATTTAACACAACCGTATGAAGTGTACTTTTTTCACATAAAAATTTTTGCTAGTGTTCGGACATTTTTGTTACCGACTGTATATATATATATATATATATATATTTATATGAAATTAAAGAGAATCTGATTCATCATGGTGTAATAAATTTAAGAGTTAAAGGATTTCGGTAGGGATAAGCAGGGATAGAACACATGCGCAGAACTCATACCACTATTAAGGAAAGAAAATTTTCTATTTCTTAAATCAATGAAATTATACAAACAGAAGTTTCTTAAACAAATACCGGTATGAATTCTGTGCCCGTGTTTCATCCCTTGTTAAGGGATTTTGCAAAAAATTTGAAAAAAAAAAAAAAAAAAAAAAAACTCAACTATTGTTTTAAATGACTAAACCAGGTGAAAAAAATAGCTCCCATCAAGCTGATTGCAAAAGGACCGGGCTAAGTTCGACAAGACAGCATATCCTTCAGAAAGGGTTGAATGATAGTCTGAACTTTTTATGTATGAGTCTAACTTTATTTTATAAAGTGATTCTCGTCATATTTTGATCTGAAAACAGTAAGAAACTAGGCACGATGAATGCTGAATTGTTGAAAGTTGAAAGTCTCGCTTACATCAGTGAGGTAATCTTAGTATTGGTGGAAATCTCTTTGAATAGCGACATAGATTTCCATAGATTCAATGAAGGCACTGTGAATGTTCAAAGATATTACAATGAAACACCCTATACAAATAACACCCTATTCTGCTGCTATTGATGAAAATATTTTTTTTTTAAATGAATAATGCTCGGCGATATCGACGTATGTGATAGAGTGATATCTTCTTCATTAAGGCACTAGGAAATTAGAATGTCCGTTTCGTTAACCCGACGCTTATAGAATAGATCACATTTTAGGGCTGACTTTATACAGAGTTGTTGCTGCACAAAATACTCCCTTCACCCTTTAACAGCCTGCATGAACTGTAACAACGGTTGTTCAAAGAATGTTCTTCTCTTAGACCTGAAAATCGAAATTTTAAGATTACTCGACAGTTCTCTGTAGATCATTTACAATTACTTGACATTTTTTTACAATTTTTTCAGATGAATGTCAAAATACACAATTTTTTCGTTTGAATTTTTACTTAATTTGTATTAATAAAATCAGACTTTCAAATAAATTTCTCAGAATAAAAAAAATTTGCGACATATTTACGTTTCACACATTGTGAAATCCAAAAATGGCTTCAGAAAATTGTATGTGTGTGTTGGTCGTTGTATCTGTATGTCTGTAACGCTATTTTTGTCCGAGTATCACGTGAGAACGGTTGACGGTATTCAATGACACTTGGAAGGAAATTTAGGTCTGTACCCAACTTAAAATTATATCTTTCGAACATTTCAAAAGTTTGATTAGAATTAGAGATACACTGTGTAAAAAGTAAAAGTACACTAGATATTTTTGAAAAAAGGGAAAATTTTATTTTTAATAAAATTATTTTTGATAAAATTATTTTTATGCGTAACATTTTGCAGATCATTTAACAAAAAAATATCAGTATCATTACCATGATTTTCAAAAATAAATTATTAATGGCAACAAATATAGTTTCTATTTTTTTAAACTCTGTAAAAAAAGTAAAAGGACAGTAATATAAAACATAAAATACAAGCGATATTAGCAAGGAATACTGTTCTCATAAGATTTTATGACTTCGAATACTCTATATTGTAGTGAAATACCCAAAAATTGGGTTCCTGTTAGTCAAAAGTTATCCTATGAGCTATTCAAAGTTTTTCGAAGTTCAGTAAGGAATTGAAACATTTTCCATCATTTTATACTCGATGAAAATGCATTGGCAAGATGTTTTCCACAACGTTACGATCGGGGCTTTTAGCCGATTTTGGTAAAACCTGAACATTATTTGCAGCGAACCAATTGTTAACTCCACTGATGGTGTGAAAGGAGGCTTTATCTTGCTGAAACATCCTCTATTCTCTTCCTAATTCAAAGCCATAAGGAAGAAGTTCAGAATTTAGTACTTAAATATAGTCTGTATGTTTCTGCCTATCATCGAAAAAGACAAGACTTGTTCTTTTACCATATCCAATTGCTGATCAGACCATCATCCCCCCTCCCCTCCATTTATTGAGTTGAATAAAATTCTTCTGCATTCTTCAGACAATGTCAGTATTATTGGTAACTTAAACTTATTCTCGTCTGAAAATATTATAGAAGTCCCATTTGAGGTCCATGGCATGTGTTCCTTAGCCCATGATAAACTGTAATCAACATGTGTTTTTTTTTCCATTTTGGATTATGCTTCCGATTTCTGAAAACGAATTATTTGGATCTTGTTGTGTAGTTGTAAACTGTTTGCCTTGACACATGAGTAACTCCTGTTTGATTTTGTTCCTTTGCGATACTTCCATTGCTCTTTTTAAGCTCATGAACAAGTTTTCTTTCATCGTATGGCGATAACTTTTTAGGCCTACCAGTCTTTTTTCTTTCCCATTTCTATCTAGCTTTCTGATAAAGTTAGAAACTGTATTGAGGCTGACGGGCAATATACGAACAATCTGTCTAACACTTTTACCATTATTTTTATATGCAACAATTTGCACATTTTGCGAATAATTTAAAGGTGTTCTTCTAGACAGTCTGAAAAGAAAATAACAATGCAGTTTTTAACAAAATATAAGTTTTCCTCAACAAAAGTAATTAAAGAAAATTCTACATTTACTCTTTCACCCGTGCACAATCCACCAAATAACAAATTTTGGCAAGTATCCTTCTACATTTTTTCCACTCTCGAAATCATGATTACTAGTTTTTCTACAATCCACTAATTAGCATTAGTGGTAGAGATTTCATTTTTACGTGGAATTAAAGAAAACTTTGTTAAACAAACTCTGTATAAGAAACTAATAGCTAGGATAAAAATACAGAAAATAATTTACAAAAATCGACTGTCCTCCTACTTTTTTTACTCAGTGTATGGGTAAAAAAAAGTCTGTGCATACGTCATAAGGTTTTTGACAGTAAAACGCTTTGAATGAAAAACAATTGCGTTATCTTTAAGTTTCAGACATCGGGAAACCCAAAAATGATTTCAGACTACATTCTCTGTGTGCATGGGAGGGGTGGAGGTATATAGAGCATTTTCTATTTGACCGAGTATAACGTGAAAACGCCTTGATGGGATTCAGTGACAATTCGCTGAAGTTTAGGTCTGTGTACCCAATTTAAAATTATATCCATCGAACATTTCAAAATTTCAATTAGATTCATAGATTTGAGCAAAAACCGATTCTACAATCAAATAAAAATTATATCTTATGCATTTAGGTACGTTCAAATGACTATATTTCGCAAAAAACTTGCTTCATAGATTTATTATGTATTAACGCTTTGCCGGCCCTATTTAATTTTACTCCTCTGATCAGTGTTACGGAATTTGGGACTTTGGCAACCACTTTGGCAGAACTATTTGGTCTATCATATAGATAGCTCAACAGAAATAAGCCGCAGGAAATGGAAAACACCATTAAACAATGGAAAGAAATACAATTTTTTATTAAAATCCACAATCAACTGATTGGAAGAAAACCATATTTATTGAAATTTTTATTTTTCCGACTGAGTGAAAATAATGCCTGGACCGGGAGTCGAACCCCGGATCTTTGACTCAGCATTACTCACTCAGACAACCATTTTGGCAGAACTATCTGGTCTATCATATAAATAGCTCAACAGAAATAAGCCGCAGGAAATGGAAAACACCATTAAACAATGGAAAGAAATACAATTTTTTTATTAAAATCCACAATCAACTGATTGGAAGAAAACCATATTTATGAACTATCTATATGATAGACCAGATAGTTCTGCCAAAATGGTTGTCTGAGTGAGTAATGCTGACCGGTTGTCGGCCTGGATAGCTCAATTGGTAGAGCCTTGGCCTGGTAAGTCAAAGATCCGGGGTTCGACTCCCGGTCCAGGCATTATTTTCACTCAGTCGGAAAAATAAAAATTTCGCTAAAAGTTTTAGTTTGAATTTCTTTCTGTTCAATTTTGTGAGTGTTACGTCGCTTGTCCGTGTTTGTGAAAACTAAAATGAAAAAGAGAAAAAAAGTTCTTTATTAATGAATGACAGAATCAAATGAAAATTACAAATAGAAATTTAAAAGATAATTAATGACAAATGATTAATTAGTTCTTCTTCAGACTTGATGAGCTAGAAATTCTGAAAAGATTGTATCCTACCCTACCCGGCCTTTGTGAATGAATCAGGTAAGCCTGATTTCTTTTTTATTCTATTGATGAAATGATTCTATATCATTAAGATAATTGAATGATTCCAAGTCCAACGTCTATTTTTTTTTTTTTTTTTTAATTAAATTTGATAAACCTGATTTGAATGAAGGCGGTGGAAAGGCAAAAAAATTTAACAAAATTCTTTAACACAAATAATGAAATGATCTGTAATGAAATTAACTTTGATACCTTGGAGGAATGTTATAAGAGGAATTAGCATACGGCGTTTCAGCATGCAGGGGAAATGAAGTGAACTGTTGTCTACTCAAGTTAGATGCTACAGCAGCGCAGCAGCTAAGGTTACTGCAGGAGTCATACTGAGTTTACTAAATCATAGTACGGTGATATTTTACATATTTGACAGCTATCAGACCTACAGTTACAACGACTTTCTATATTACCTAATTTCACCATATCAATGCATAATTTCTTATACAACAGTGTTTCTGAATGGCTTATGCGGTTATGATTTCGGCTTTATGTTTTTTCTAGATATGTACTCTCGTCTTATATCATTACTACAAGGATGATACGATGAAAAGAGCTTCAAACATTAACAAATACTTTTTAAATGATATTACGCAACACATAAGTGAAAAGTAAGTTAATATTTTTAAATGGTATTCCGAAATAATTTTTTAATACACTCTGTTCTGCTTTGAAGAATGAAAACTTTGTAAGCAAACGTCATAAAGTGCAAAGTACTTGGTTCTCCCCATATACAGGGTCATCAAAAAAGGTTGGATGCATTTCCTATAATATCATATTTAATGAAATGTTTAACATAAACAAACAATTCTGTCGTTGTAATGTACAGAATTTAACAAAATTATACCTTAATAAATTTCAATAAGAGCACCATTAAGTTTCAGTAGCATGAGCACTGATCTCTAACCATTTGTGTTACGGAACATGCCCGGCGTCATTGTCACAATTGCATTGACAACTTGCTCCGTAAATAGGTCAAGTCCTGTACCTTTATGCTTCTATTACACACAATGATTTTTCGCACAACTTTTGAGCCAATTTTGTTGGATCAAATAGCCTCAACCTCTGTGTAATAGGAGTTGGGAGTACAAAAAATTTTTCTGGTTAGTCATAGAAAGTTGTTTGTACGAACAATTTCTCCACCGATGATAAACGAATGAGGGGATAGCTCCTTATACGCGCCGAGAAAAGACAGGGTCGGTCAGCGCGGCGGCATGAAGTCATTCATCGTTCTCTTCACTCTACACGAAGACTTCACGTAGGCCCGGAAAAGAGTGATAAATGCGCCTTGACATGTACTGAACACTATGAAAACCTGTTTTTTAGACAATCTTTGATTCAACTTTTACAATCCTCTTTCGGATTTTGGCCTCCAGAAATTAGAGCAAAAATTAGCTCAAATAAAAGTTGCGTGAAAAATTTGCGTGTGTAATAGCAGCATTACGCTGTAAACAATGTTCTTGACGTAACCTCCCCCCTCCCCCCCCCCCCCAAAAAAAAAAAAAAAAAAAAAAAAAAAAAAAAAAATAGGTGTTAAATTGAGACTTCTCGCAGGCTAACCACAGCGCATATTGAGCTTTCTGCTGAACGGCTGCCATTGAACGAAGCTGAACGAAGACCTTTTCCACCTTGCACTGCTGCGCAACATTCATAATCAAGGTTGTGTACTAATTACATTTAAAAAACTTCGACTTGCCAAGTTGTTTGAAAAAAATATTATTGCATTTGCTCAATTCCTTTTGGAATTATGAGCTTTCGAAATATGTTCAACCTTTTACAATGACCCTATATTGTCATTCAATGTATCAATACTGACAAAATAAGCAATTGCGTAGGTACGTTCAGGCCTTTGGCTATGTTCGTAATGACGTCATCCATAAAGACCTAAAAACTAGATCTATCTACACTGAAATTAGGAAATTTACGATGAAGTTTCACAGGTCTGTCCCTGAAGTTCAGAATCCTTGTGTTAAACGCCATCAGAAGATATAATCCTGGTGTGGGCAGAGGACGAAAACGTCCACTTGCCATCTTTTTTAGAGAGGATGGGTTTGTTCTCATCTCTAAGCGTCGGAGGCGCGACCTTTCTGGCGTCACCTAACACAGTATTCGAACTCCAAATTCTTGTCTCCGTAGAACGACAGATCGAAGGGGCCCTGAGGCGGGACTGTGTGTGACCCATTTATGTATGAAAATGAAAAGAAAAAAAAAGTATATATATATATATATGTATATATATATGGACAGAGATGATGAACTCAGAATTGTGCACAGATATGTTTGCATTTTTATATGGATTGTAGTTTTGAATTTTAAAATAATAATTGAAAAGAGAGAGAAAAAAAAAACACAGATAATATTTACCTGATAAGAAAGAGAATTGAAGAATAAGTGATGTAAAGGAATATTTTTGTTTTCGAAGATGCTAGCGTACCCAAGTCATGCTTCTGTAAAAAATAAAATTAAAAAATCAACATGGTGATAAATTAAATGTTCCATAAACTTTCATTCGGTAAAACTTATTGTAACAAGATGGGCTTTTGCGCAGGACGAAAATTTTAGCTATAGTATATGACAAAAGAGTTTACTGCAAAAATTAAAATCAGATAATATTACGGTAAAAATATTTATAGTTATGGCTTGACATTAGTTAATTTTTAGTTGTCAAGATACAATAAAATCTGAGTAAATCGAATCAGTCTGTCTTCTTTAGTTGAGTTCAAAGATGTCATTTGTCACAAAATCTTCAGAATTCTTTCAGATATCCTTTTTGATACAATTAAAGGTGTTCTCTCTAGTTAGAAAACTGAAGTTCTTTCTTTTGGTGGTTTTATTTGTGTTGCCAAATTGTACGGACTTTTATATATTCAATACCTATTACTAATATTTAATTGTAATGTTTGTCTAATTTTATGTTAGTTTAATCGACTAGCATATAAACCAAATATCATTCTTCAAAAATAGTGGTAATTATCAAATAAAAATGTCCCTAAAAAATAAGCGACACTGGATCTTATTTGTCCTTCAACATTGCAGTACACTTGTAAAATTTTACCTCAATGTAAACTACTCATACCGGGTGTCCTATAAGTCTATCCGCGATTGTAATGAAATGCTCGCCCTCTGGTGGGCTAAGGTGAAATTACAATTAACAGGAATAGCTTTCGGCTTTTGTCGAGACGCCATTGCTTGCTGTATATTCGATGTTTGGTTTCACATATATTTATTGAATAAAAATGAATAAATCCGGTAAAAAAATGTTAGCACATACTCTTGTGTGCCACAGTGTAACTCCGAGGGATCAAGAAATCCAGAATTAAGCTTCCATTTATTTCCAAATGACAAATTTAAAATTTCAGTTGCTTCGGCTAATGGAAGTAAAGAATTAATCAGATGATTTGAAACTAATATTTGTTCAGCTTCAGTTAAACATTTATTTCCGATCGAGCTTTGAATAAACTGAAATATTTTTTACAAAAGCAATCAATTTTCCATGATGTAATGGCGGAGAAATTATAGCACGAATATTAAGTAGTAACACAAATAGAACAATAATAAATACAAGTGGCTATTATATTTACTAACAACAAAAGCTGAAAAAGCGCCATCTATCGATCATTACAAACGCGGATAGACATTTTAAAAATTCATAAAGGTTGGAGGAATTGGCAGAATTGAATGCAATTTGAGAAAAAGTTATTCTTGCGAAAAGAGATTTTTTTGGGTTAAAAAAAAAATAGTTAAAATTTTTGTCGGTAGAAGGCGTTAATGAGAAATATGCAATTCAGAGTCTTATAAATTGCACAGTTTTACGATTAATAATCGTTTCTAATTTTTCTCTTTTACTTGGGCATATAGTATGAAGTTTTCATTGCGATATTGAATTGGCACATAAAGCGTTATTGGTAAAGACGATTTAAGTACATCGGCTAAGAATCACCGAGTGAAGCTGCAGATAACAGTGTTTTAACTTGAATAACTTGTGTTTTCTACAGTGTTTAATAAAATTTAATTTTCTGCTAGTAGAGCTACTAGAAAGCAAGATCTGTAACTGAAAACTTACATTCTCTGGATGTTGACGAAAATTGTGAGATAGGAGATCGACATCTGTTGTCGAATATCCATTCACATAAGCTGCATATTTTAGTGCTTTACGTGTGCGAGTTTCTTCCCCGCCACTTGGAAACGAAACTGGAGATTTTGGACCAAACCTGAAAAACCATAGAGATTTTTTTATTGATATTTTCTTAAATATATATATAAGCAAAATAATCAAAGCCAGATGAAACTTTAATCCCAAAACACATTAGGGCCTTCATCAGGGGAGCTCCCCCATGTAGGGAAAGGAATATGAGAAGTTTCTGACGAAACGCTGGTAATTTAACCAAAAAACACGTTTCTAGCCCCCAACTTCTCACAGATGGAAGCAAGACCATACAACAAACGAATTTTAATTAATACAAAGCATAAAAAGCAATTAAATTTAGAAATCAAGCACAATATATAATACACCAATATAAAATACAAGAATATAAATAATACAAGAATATATAAGTACATACATGGACAAACTTAAATAGTCAGAATATGGAAAATTGAAAACCACCTCCCATTATAAACACAGAACCCGTTTCAGCTAGTAGGACCACTTACCAGCACTTAAATGTCGCCCAAAATGGGATTGTCATGAAGAATACTGAAATGTCTATTGATTAAAATAACAGGATAGCGGTTAACAGTCAGTATGTTTTTGATATTTTTCATAGCCAGATTCAGGTCTAAATTGTTATTGCAAATCATTTTAATTCTGTTTATTTGGGTGAACATAATATTTTTTAAAACTTTATGACTAATACAGGAGAATCAATTTGTTAAATTACAAACTTTAAATTTAAAATCTCGCCTTTTATCATAAATCCCAATAAACCAGCTATTATCTATTTTTTTTAATTTTTGAATCCAGAAAAGAAGTTTGGTCTTCAGAGTTAGTACGGTTTTAATTTCCTTTTGTTGCATTTGCGCATTGGTTTATAAAAACTTTGTTCTAGTTCTATTTATTTAATAATTCAAGTTTTACTCACTCCTATTGTCCTATATTTAAATTTTATCATATATATATATATATTAAAAATTTAAATTATCATTAAAATTATTATTATGGTTAAGGCAAGAAATTATACTAAATATCATTCGACATAAAATAAATAAATAAATAAATAAATAATAAAATAAATAAAATAAAATAAATTCTAGAGTGGCTCTAGTTGACTTTTTGAACATTCAGCAATTATCAGGCATTTAAACAAATTTGAATAACTGAATAAATCAGTGAGTAATCAAAAGTTAAAAATATAATGAGGTATTTGATTATTTTTCTTCAAATACAACTGTCCATACAGCAGACCGTAATGTATCCGAATTCTTTTGTGCGTTTCTGTAAAATAGTATGAATTTTAAGAAAGCAGATTTCAGTAACAACCATTTTTAATCTAATTTATTTTATTTTAACAGCTTAACAGTTTTATCCGAACAGCGCTTGAACACTACTTGTGGCTTAATTTATACTTATTAGCACCGGTATTTCAAAAAGTATTCTTTCTAATAATTTTCGGTTAAGTCGCAAACCCCACGCGATGATTAAATAATATGAGTATCACCATGTAGTTACAGTGATGTAAACTGAAATATATGCAAAGATTAAGAAAAAAGAATCTGCTAACAAGGAAACATTCAAAAGGTGTCATCTTCAAAAAGTATTGAAAAAAATATATGTGATTCTACTCTTCATAAAACACCAGAAAATGAAAAAATTATCGGCTGAAATTAATTACAGCGACCACAAAAAATTATCAAAATTACGCATATTTGGCGATTTCACACTGCTAGGCGATTGATTTTGAGTACTTGGCGGAAAAGCAAAACACGGTTCTGTTCGTACACGGCAATCTCGGTGCTAGCAAACGTATCGCCTAACAGCGCTAAATCGCCAAATATGCTTAATTTTGATAATTTTTTGTGGCCGCTGTAATTAATTTCAGCCGATAATATTTTCATTTTCTAGTGTTTTATGAAGAGTAGAATCACATATATTTTTTTTCAATACTTTTTGAAGATGACACCTTTTGAATGTTTTCTTGTAAGGCGTCACCTTAGCAGAACCTGCGGCTCGCGAGCCACACGCAGATTTTTCGCCCCTTGAGATTTTAGCAAATGTCGACTTAGGAATACTCTGATTACGTTAATAAGAATGAATGAGCCAATATAAATTAGGTTAAGAATTTTTGGCTCCCAAAAGATATTTTAATCGTTGTATTGTTGAAATTTGGCTTTGTTCAAAAATGAGGTTGCCGACCAGCTAAGGAGTTAATAAGGTACTTGTCGGGCAAGTGAACAATCGGTCGAAAGTACTTACTGAGCAAGTGAAATGTCGAGGAAACGTATCTGCCCGGCGAATGGCGTCAGGAAACTGGGTGTCGGGCAATCGTCAGGGGTGGCGGCAGCTAGGGGGCCGGGGGAGTCTGTGACCCTCCATCGGGGCATACTTCTAAAATCTCTCGGGGGGGGGGGGGGGAAATACAAAATTTTCAGTTTTTCTACTTTTCGCAGCATTTTTCTTCCCTTGTACAAATTTGGAGCATTCCGGTTTTCCCATTATATATTCAATGGAAGAAAATACTGGATTCGTAAAAATTTTCATCTTCCAGTTTTCCATGAATATACACATTTTGAGAGGTCCAAAACACGTTTTGACCACGATATTTTTCGAAAATGTCTGTCTGTGGCACGATGATCTCCAAAACCACGAGGAGTACTAACAAATGGAATGGTACAAATATTAACAGAAATATTATTAACAGTATTGCAGTTTTTGATAAATACTTACATAATAAACTCTCTTTATGTAGTGCCCCCATGTCGGGGAGGTGGTGTCCCCCCGTCGGTGAATTTCTGGTGCCACTACTGGCAATCGTAATAGACGCGTTGTATTAAAAACGTCAACGTTCATGAACAGGATAAAATGTAATTTTGTTGATAGCAAACTCACCAGACAAAAACAGACAGCACAACGCAAATGATGCTGAGGATGATGTTGAAACACAGCCAGTCTCTCGCCATCCAGGCTACAGCAGTTAGAAGGAAATGAGCCGCTCCCCACCCAAGATGACCAGTGAAAAAATAAAGGAACTTGAAATCTTTATGAACATATTCCATCACTGAAAATACAAAAGTTGTAAAATTTACTATTTACTTTCGCTAATGTTTAAGAAGGAATATTTTATAAACATAAAAATAGAAATGAAGGCATGGTTATGTGAATATATCTGTACTGATAAGTATAAAGGATTTAAGTCCACATTCTTGATTTTTCAGGAGACGAAAAATAAAGTTAAACTAACTAAAAACTAATCAGAAGAATCGATTAGGAAAAAGGGATTATGTTGATTTATACCCTTTATACCATTCAGTGATTGTCAACCTTCATTTAATAAAGGGAAACAATTGAATTAAATATTTTATACCAAAGATTAATGCTAAATTTCTGACTTGAATCTTTTTTACCAATGGATTTTCTCAAAGACTAAATGACATAGACTTAAATCCTTTATACCAATTGATAGAGAATTTTTTTCGGAGTCTGACTATTCACTTAACTCAAAATCGACATTTTTGGACTTAAATCCTTTATACTTATCAGTACAGATATATATCAGTAAAAAAACTAAAATAAATAAATAATCCGGAGTATAACAGCCTCACGACTCGAATTTTTTACTACTATGCATAATATAAACTCTTTTGAGATAGTACAGTTTTATGTCTTCTGATTATACTAATTAGAAGCATAACACAACTAAAAATGAATTTTAAAAATTTTCTTATTAGACAAGATATATTTGGTTATTTTTGTGTGTGGCTCTGTAAGACAATCACTAATGTTAATCACAGCATATTCCATAGAAAATATGCTTTACGGTGCCTGGTGGATTACGTCATATGCATAAAATTATTACAATAGCAGGCCTCGTAGTATTCCTAAAATTTTGGTTGTATTTTATTATACTGTCACCACTATCATCAAAAGAAATTTTTTTGGAATATTTTTATGGTAAATTGTTTTAAAAAATACTGGTGACACTATAATAAAATGCAAGCAAAATTTTTAGGAACGCTAGAAGCTTGCAACAGGCTTTAAAAAGAAATACTTCCCACACACTGTTATGAATCCGAGTTATTTGGGTGCTCTTGTACATACACCAGGAGCGTGTTTCATACCATTTTCAATAGGAAGCATGCTATAGTGAACTTAAACATTTATCAGTTTCAAGGCACATTCTCGGGAAATTTGCGCAAATGAGACTGGGGACATATAGACAGACGAACAAAAGGTTTAAAGACTTTACACATCACTTTAAAATTATGTTGGACAGTGTTAAGAATACACAAGTATTAAGGAAATTGAAATATATATACCTACATGAGAATGCCGATATAAAATAGATACAAAGTACTCCGAGAGATGCTATAAAGCGAAGAATGAGGAAAACGGCGGGAGAACCAGTCCACGTTGATCCGAAGATGCTGACCACCAAAAAGAAACAACTTATCAGGGCTAAAGGACGTCTGCCAAACCTGTCAAAATAAAATGAGATAAAAATAAATAAAATATTAATTAATTTAAATAAAAGAACTGCAAATTCAATTAAAATCCTCTCCTACACGTTTTAGTAATTCCTCCCACAGTGGGCCCCACCAGGTTCTGCTCTGTAAGTTGGTAGACGCGATGTACCACGTTTGAACAAAGGTTGCACTGGTTGGTCTAACTGTTTGGAAATTGTCGTGGTTTTTTTTCACAAACTCGCGGGATAATGAAAAGAATTCTATTGTCTTTCATCATTCTAAGTTGAAAATACGGAAGCAGTTAAAACAGATGGAACATTTGGAAGCGGTTGGAACAGATGGAACTCATAGTAGCAATTTGAAGAGAACAGAAGAATATTAGTGATATGCTGTTCTTTCACAGATCTTTGTTGTCATAGAGGCAGAATTCCAAAAATGATATCTATTTTTATTTAAATTTTTTCTCTTTAAAAATTGAAAACCTGTTTTAGGTACAAAATTCGGATTATACATATATATTGTTCATGGGCGTCGGCAGAATGGGGCAAGGGGGAGCACTTGACCCCCCCCCCCCTGGAAAATTATACTAAGCATTTTTTTTTTTTTTTAACTTTAAAACTATGCTATCAGAATTTCATTTTAAATAAATATTTTTTCAGGTTGTGCCCTCCCCTGAAATGTTTTCTGGCGACGCCACTGATATTGTTCTGGATAATGAATAGAACTCATACTCCAATTTTTCTAAGTTTAATTTAGTTGTCTTTTTTCCATTTCGCACTTTCATCCAATGGATAATTAGATGTAAGAATTAGATTGGAGAATGGAGAATTAGATTCAAGGAAGTTTTCAAACATAACGACGTTTATCGAACACAAAATAAAAACTTAACGGCATTATTAATTATAATTATTATATTATTATGATTGGTTTTATTAGTGTTAATGTCACAATATAATATATATAAACACAATATGCAAACTATATATTACGTAGCATGAAAATAAAATGCTTATTCTTTTAAAATACAACGGCGACGGATGACAGCCATAGTTGAAAATAAGCATCAAATTTAAACAAAGTTAAACAAAATAGATTGAAGAAGAACGGATAATGAAGATATTCATCCATTTATGCATACTTGCCAACCATCTCATTATGAATCGTAACACTTTTAGTACCCGCCTTTTTCTTCACAGCAGTTTTTTTTTATTATTCTTTTAGTGTAATTTTATTCCTATTTAATCGTAACTACATTTGGAGAAATTTACTCTAAAAATAAAGTGGTGCGAAAAAAAGGACGTGTTTTAAAAGGGCGTAACAATGTTACGACTATTAATGAGATGGTAGGCAAGTAGGATTTATGTATTGCTGCCGCCACCATTTTAATTTATTCCGAAGTATTTAGCACCGCCTTTATTTTGCACCACTTTATTTATAGAATAATTCTCTCCAATATATAGCTATGATAAAATAAGAAAAAAATATTCTTAAAAAAAAGTGGTATGAAATAAAGGTGGGGTTAAAAATATTCCGAAATAAATTAATATGTTGGTGACTATGATTTATGTAACAAAAATCGCTCTCTTTCATGCTTAAAATATAAATTTTATGTATTAAAATTTTTAAAACATATTTTTATGCAGAAAAATATTTTTTATAAACTAATTTGATAGTCAATGTCACTATACTGTCTCCAAGGAAGTTACTTAATAAACCAAGTTTTAAGAGAATTTTTAAGGGTTTGTTCTTTCAAATGTGTATTTATATAATAAAAATTTTCTGTTTATTAGCTATCTGTGATAAATTTGAATTTTAATATATATATATATATATATATATAATTAATAATAATAATAAATAAGGAAACAGAGCAGGGGCGTGGCGATTCAAAAATCATGGGAGAGGCTCAAAATGTTTTTAAATGGCTCATTTTATTTTCAAGAATATCAGTTGATATTTAAATGTTAATTAACATTCATTCATTATTAATTAAAAAAATCACTAATAAAAATTTGATATTTAAAGCAAGATTTTTTCATTTGCATTAAAAGGAAATTTTGCAATAGCCAGTGGAAGGGATCTGGGCTTTCCGTCTTTGCAACAACACAATAGCTGTAGTTTGTGCGTTGTTGTTGTATTGAATTATTTTGCTTGCTCACAAAGTTTTTATTCATCATTGTATAACACCAATAACTGATATCAATTTTGTTAAAACTTTATGCATATATATATATATATTATTGCAGTTCGTACATTATGTCACGCCCACAATATAGAATGAAAGATTTTTATTAAAGTGAAGGAGCAGTTTTATTGCTGATAACTGTTACCAAGATTGCCACTTTTTAAATGAAAAATATCACACACTTTCAAAGCATTGTTTGACGAATCTTAAGTGTAGCGTATTTAAATATATTTAAAATGCATTTACATTTTACATCGTAGCCTAATTATGTGCCTTTTTTTTTTTTTTTTTTTTCTTAAAATAAAATCTGGTGCGAAACAGCATAACTTTATTCTAATTCTTGTATGATTTCAATTTTACTTTTCTAGATTTACGGACTGCCCAGGATTGCCAAATTTGGCCTTTTTTTATTCAATGGTCACCAATAATTTTTAATTGTAACGTTTGACTAATCACTTCGAAGATTGATAGTGTATTATGTATATCAAATGCCACTTCTCAAAATCATTGGTGACTGTTGAATAAAAAAAGGCCAAATTTGGCAACCGTGGGACTGCCCTCAAACACGTTTTTGGTTACAACACTATGGAAACTACAGATAAAGTATGCAAACTGTATACTTTTCCGCACTGCCAATCTCTCAGAAATTCAAAAATGAAATCCAAATTGGATGTTGCTTTTGAAAAAACAAATCGAAATTGGCGCTTATTTTAATATGTAGATGACCCCTAATTCAAACTTTCACACCATTTTCAAAAAGTACACTTAATTTACTGTTTAATAATACTTATAAGATTTATCTGCGCTAATGAATAACAAAATAACAGTGAATAACGCGTTTTTGAAGTGAAAACTTCTTTAGGCGCGTTGAACACTTTTGCGTGAACAAAAAATCATGAAACTCGCGTCAACGTCAGCTAACGCTTTGAATGAAATTCTGCAGACGTTCGTTACCATGACAACCCAGTCACAGAGAATCTGATCTGAAAGAAACATATTTTTTGCCAATTGACATAACGTGGTTTTCTACCAGGAATAAAAGTTGCAAATTTCAAAATGCTTCAATTTTCTTCTAAATTCTTTGAAACTTACTGTACGCCATTAACAGCACACAGGATAGTTGCAGTTCAAATTTCATCGATTTTGGAAAAAAATTACATTTTAATTGCAAATTAAATTTTATTCTAATACGCGTATTTCAATTTCTAATTATGATTAAATTATTTTTAATACATCACTCGAAAGATATTTTAAAGTTCTTTTATATTATCGAAAGTGGAATTCGAGATTTCACCTGATTTACGCGTTTTAAGGTGTCCTGAATGGGTTTTCTTTTGTATCTTAGCTACTAATTAAAATAATTTCATAAGTAATACATCATTTGAAAGCTTTGTTGAGTTGGAATCGAACAGTAGCTTACAGAAATTTCTACCGCCAGATGGCGCTGTAATATTTTAAAATTTCAATATTTCAAATTCTAATTATGATTAAATTATTTTTAATACATCATTCGAAAGATATTTTAAAGTACTTTTATATTATCGAAAGTGGAATTCGAGATTTCAGCTGATTCACACGTTTTGAGGTGTCCTGAATGGGTTTTCTTTTGTATCTCAGCTACTAATGAAATAATTTCATAAGTAATCAATATTTTTACCTAATATAAGGCTTAGTTCATTTAATATGGGTAGCTACAAATATTGTGCTGAATCATATAATACAGATCATGAACACTTCTTTACAAACCAAAATTAATTCTAAAATAATAATCTAATAGCTCGACGATACAATTCAGAAGTTACTTAGTTTTCACTTCTATCGGCAGTCCCCAAAGACTGCTTTGATTTTTTTTCCCCCGACTGTACCCTTCTTATTTAAACAAACAAAATAAATAAATTAAAATTAAAATAAAAGTGCATGTAATATATTTAGAATAATTTCTTAACCGTCCCCGACAAACATTCTTGAAAAAGTTCTTCAAACATTTTTTTTTCCTTTTTTTGTAAATGGAATGCACACAAGCACACAATTAAAAGTCTAAATATGTCAGAAATTCAAACTCGAAGTACTCACCGATCAGTAATAAGGTAAAGCAACAATCCCGATAGCACGCATGCAACTACGTAGCTACATTTGATATAGATTTCAATTTCAGATTTGGAACACTGTAGGAGAGAAAAAATTATAAATACATGTATATTTTTTAAAAGAATCTCTTGTTAAATGTTCCAATAAAAAAATTATAAGACTTATATCTGATATGTAATATAATCAATTAACATTACTTGTATCATAAGAAAGAACGCTAGACGAATAGCATTGTAAAATCACGCCGGTACGCCTAAAATGATAGGTCATATTTTAAAATCCATAAAAGTATATTGTTAACATGTTTTAAACGCGTTTAACAAAACAAGCTAAAGAGTTAAACACATTTAAAATTGACTTATGACGTTTTTGGTCACATTTTCCCCTTGTGACTTTCTTGAAGTTGAAAATGAAAAGAAACAAAATTTTTTGGATGTTACAGTAGAAAAATTTTCAAACTACAATATATATATATAGTAATCTTCAAACTACAAAGTCTGGAAAGTACAGACAGTTTATCGGAAATTAGCAACGAAATTATAAACAAAAATTATAATACTCCATAGATATATAAAATTGCCCCCATTAAGTCCCATACCTGCCAACACCGAAGGTTCAAAATAATGACAATTTTGTGAGACATTTTCAGCCCTAGACATCGTTGATGGGTTTTTGACATATGATAATCTTTAATAGTTTGATCTATAGCTTAAATTGTCAAAAACCTACATGCATAAGTTAAATTTAATTATTAAGGAGAAATCTAGTAATTTTTTATTAAAAATAGTGCTATCTATTGAGTTGGATGAGAATTTTTTTTCAGCAAAAGCAAAAATATCGCTTAAAAAATTGCAGACCTGTTGAAGTTTTGAATAAATTACAGGTATAACTTTAAAATGTTCAAAATAAGGGAGAAATGTATAAGGGAGAAAAAAGATACTCCCAAAATAAGTGAGTGTCCCTTGAAATAAGGGAGAGTTGGCAAGTATGCAATCCTATATTAATCGCGTTATTATAGTGTGTGCTAAAGATGGATTTCTAAAGCGTAAATTATATAAAATAACTAAAATTTGCGAAAACATCGGTTACAATATAATAAATAATATTCAAACTCTATAGAAACAGAGGCAGTCGAACCCCGTTAACATGAATCTCAAGGGGGATAAAAAATTTGTTCATATTATCAGTAGTTCGTGCTATCAGTAACTCAGAAACTAATCTTGTTTTTGACGGGAATTGTGGAAACAGTTCATGTTAAAAGTAATTCACGTTAACAGTGTTCACATTAACGAGGTTCGACTGTATAAGTAAAATTATCGAATAAATAATGCTCAAGAACAAAAACAAAAATATGCTTTTGCAGTTTCATATTATAAAAGAGCCTGTAACAAATTTAAAATGAAGCTGCAAAAAATAGGAATAAATATCCCCATTAAACCAAATGTAAGTATATTTTTCAACGTATTAGAAACGACAAGGATCAAGTGGATCATTCTAAAACTGCAGGAATTTACCGTTTATTATTATTAATATTATTATTATTATTATTATTATTTTAAGGGGATGGGGATGATACTGGTTCGTACAAGACAAAAAGAAAAATTAAAACAAAAATAAGAGAACATTTTAATGACATCAAGTATAAAAAGTATACTACACCCTTGTTAAAACATACACTGCCGACATAAAAAATGTAACGCCACGAAAAAGTGAATAGAATGTCATACAGACAACTGATGCATATCTAAATAAGTGATGCCATTTACAAAAAGATAATTTTAGATACAACGACGTAATACGGGGTAATCAGTACAAAATGTGACCCCCTGTCACGGCGATATAGGTAGCAACCCTATGAGGTATCAATTCATTTAGCGTGCGGATAGTGTTCTAAGGAATATGAAGTCCATTGTTTTCAACCATTGTTCATCCTCCTACTGAGGCTGGGGCAGAGTAAAAAAATGTGACGGTCAATCACGTTCCACATTTTCTCAATTGGTGAGAGATTAGGAGACCTTGAAGGCCAAGAAGGAACTGGATATGCTGCAAGGCTTGTCTGCTAATGAGGGCCTGTGCGATCGCACGTTGTCTTGCAGGAAAAATCCATTTTTAAGTATCTGAATATATGGTAGTATAAGCGGCTGCAGCACTCTAGTGTGATGGCGTCTCAAACTATTATGCCCCGTTGAAGTGGTATGGCGTTTAAAAATGATGTTTAGAATCCTTCTTCCCCGCACGCCTCCCGACTCTGTCTAACCAAGGGACTTACATTAGAAAAACTGAATTAAGACGTGTCTCTGAACATCACTTATAAGTCTCGGTTTTGTTTGTCTAATGATAGCCCTTTTGTGAGAGTCTGGAGGCATTTGTGGGAGGAGGGGGGGGGAGGATTGAGGGAATCTGAACACTGTTGTTGAACGCCATGCCGCTCAAAATGGTTTGGGGTCATTATCTCACTAGATAGCATATAGCAGGTCACACGTAGTACGTATGAGAAGCAAACTGGCTGTACGACGATATGTCGATTTGGTGCTGCAGCTGTTTATACTAGCATACATTTAGCGGCTGCAAAATGTTCTTTTCAGCAAGGCAGCGCGTGATCGCACATTGCACTCATTAGCAGACAAGTCTTGCAGCATATATCCAGTTCCTCCTTGGCCTTCAAGGTCTCCTAATCTCTCAACGATCGAGAAAGTGTGGGATGTGATTGGCCGCCATTTATCTGCAATTACAGCAATTAACGTTAAATATACCATATTCTATAGAATATATTTTTTTTTTTGCCATATGATTAATTAATGTCAAATTCATTATGAATTTTGCAGTATAAAGCAATTTAAGTATGATTTATAAAAATGCCTTCATAGAATGCAATGCAATGGCATTCTTTTGGGTGTCCTTGTACATAAATCAAATAGACAGACAGGCAAACAGAAATATAGCCAGGTAGAGTAACTGAATTTATAATCACGCTTAAATATTATTAGAAAGTGTTAAAATGATTAATAAAATAAAAATGCTAATCATCTTCATGCTAATCATCAATATCCGGTAGAAATATTTTTTCTTTTCCCCTTATACATCGGGGAAAAAATCATTTCATTATGATTTCTACAAAATAAAAGTATTAAAATATCGTTTATAGAAATATCTTTCATAGAACGCAATGACTTGGAATTCTTTTGGCCGTCTCTGTACACAAACCAGAGGTGATTTTTACTTTCATTAAAAAAAAGAGCACCCCATAGTGAATAAATATTTACGGTAGTTGCAGCGCTGACAAAGACAGGCGGACGAACAGACAAGCAAACCGAAGTCATAAACACCTATTAACTTTGTTAAAAAGTGTTAATAAAAACGAACAGAAAATAAACTGAAAAATAAATAAATAGATATACGGCGTGTGCAAAACTTACTTCCTTGTCAAAGACGAATTCAGTCGAAGAAACAATAGAATTGCTGTACCCACTTTCAGCCTTACAATCGGAATAATTGCAATGAGTGTCCAAGCTGGATGCATTATGTTTCACATAACTCAGGGATTTTGAAGAACGTGAAGTGGTATTACTTCCCGTTGACTGGTCTGTTTGAATACCTGAAATTTTAATATTTATTTTACGAATATTAGTAAAAACTAGTATGTTGTGGCCACCACATGACTTTCTTCTATATTTTCCTATAAAAATTCACTCAGTAAAAATAATTTATTAAAATTATTATTTAAAAAAATTATCTTCCATGATAATTTTCCGTTTTAGAGAAGTAGTATAACACTAAATATCCCCCCCCCTTTTTTTTTTTTTTTTGTTAAAATGAAAAAAATCGATAACTTTATTTTAAATTATCGCAGATCGATGGTTCAACAATTCGTTTTAAAGGTATTGGCGAGCTCTTTCGAAAGACACCCATCATGAAACTCCCCTCGAGGGGGGACACGAGGCTTCTACATACACATTTTTTTTTTTTTTTTTTTTCTGTTGACTATCGTTATTACAAATAATTCTTGTAAATTTCATAATGTTTATTAAAAAATCATTCTTTTTATGCACGTTTTTACAAAATTTTGTCCTATACCACCATGTTAAAAATTTAGAAAATGTTGAATGGCAACGCAACCTGTAGGACAATTTTTAACAAAAGTTGATAGGCACTAATTTATGACAAGGTGTAACTATATACCCATTTGTATGAAATTCTGTGCAGTAGTTCCTGAGATACAGTTGCCACAAAATTTTGCCGCACACACACAGACAGACATTTTCTAAAAATGGTCAAATCGTGTTCTACAGCTCTCAAAACGTGTAAATCCATCAAAAACTCGTGGTCGAAAATTTTTACGAATCCAATACTTTCTTCTATTGAATATAGAAGAAAGTAATAATACATAAATTAAAAACTTTTGAAAACATTCTTTTATTTCAAAATGTGCTGAAAACTTCATTTTAACGGATTCGGATAATGGACATGTATGCAAAACTTAAGCGCAGTCGGATGATTAAATACAGTAAGACCCCGCTTAGCGCTGTTTCATTTAGCGCTGTTTCGGTTTAGTGCTCTTTTATTTTCCCTGTGGATTCCCCGAAATTGCTCGCAGCAGTACGGGGCTTCCCTGAAATTGTGCACCCGCTGTTTCGCCTTACGCTCTACTTTGATGGAACGTATTCCCCGCGTTAAGCGGGGTCTTACTGTAGTTTAAATTTATTAGTTTTTTTTTTCTCATGCCAGTTTAAATCATCTAACATCGATTTACATGACTTATATTTATTTAAATATATATTAAATAACGACATTATCTTTTACATTATAACATCTATATCATAATGCTAAGTCCAAATCTGCATAGCCTTACATAACAAATCCGATATGTTTATTTTAATCCTAATTATTTATTTATTTTTATTGTTTTGATTCGAGATTAACAAATCAATTCGAGTATTTCCATTTTATTCATTTAAAATTACGGATAAATTTTATTTATTTATTTATTTATTTTTGGCATATTGTTGCAACTGTAATGTCATATTTTCTGCTAAACTTTTTTTTTTCTTTTTTTAATATTTAATACTAATTTACCTCCACTAGAGGCCCATGTATTATTGGCATACCTCTGTCATGGAATCACGTTTTCAGAGAGCATGTGATTTTATTTTTTCTTCGATTTGAGTCCCAGCAGTGACGGAGAGGTTCTGTTCTCGAAGTTGGTGGACGTAAGGTACCGGGTTCGATCTCAGGTTGCACTCGTTGGCCTGGCCGTTCGGAATTTTCCGTGTTTTTCTCCGAAACTTGCGTAAATACAAGCCAGGCTTTCTTAGAATAACCCCTCCCATTCACCTCCACCCCATAAACCTTATATAGATAGATTACGTCACCAATAGGACTTCCCATTATAGTGAATGTCCTCAACATGAGGGTGTAATCTGATACCTTCATCCTTTGACGTCAACGCCGTATACTACGTGTTCCAGATTTGAGAGAAATTCTTCTATAAGAAAGCACTTTTTTTTTGTAAGAATTTAAACAAAAAATTTTCCCCTTAGAATGATTTCTCATAAAGAATTTGTTTTTGAATTAATCTTTAACATTTTAGCATTCCAACCATGCGTAAATGTAGAGGCTTAAATAAAAAGTACGTGTACAATGCAGAAATTAAAAAAGTCAAAACTACTTTGGATCTACACAAAAATAATATAATGTTCATTCTCATCTCTCTCTCTCTCTCTCTCTGCATGGTCCGCAGGAGGAATCTATAGTAAACAAATAATAAGGAGAGTTGCGTGATCTACTTGTATAAGATCTGCGGAGGGCATCTGCCTCGCGTTCAGAAATTTACTGCAGTCAGTTGGCCTTAACCCTAACACCAACACCTTTCATTTGAACTAACCGCTGTCCACCCTCTTACTGAAGTTAGTCTCAGTAGTGGTACCAGAAATTCCCGGACGGGGGAACACCACCTCCCCGACAGGGGGGCACTACATAAAGAGAGTTTATTATTTAAGTATTTTTCAAAAACTGCAATGCTGTTAATAATATTACTGTTAATATTTGTATCATTCCATTTGTTAGTACTCCTCGTGGTTTTGAAGATCATCGTGCCACAGACAGACATTTTCTAAAAATATCGTGGTCAAAACGTGTTCTGGACCTCTCAAAACGTGTATATTCATGGAAAACTGGAAGCTGAAAATTTTTACGAATCCAATACTTTCTTCTACTGAATATAGAATGGAAAAACTGGAATGCTCCAAATTTGTACAAGGGAAGAAAAATGCTACCAAAAATAGAAAAACTGAAATTTTTGTAATTTTCCCACCGAGAGATTTTAGGAGTATGCCCCGATGGGGGGTCACAGACTCCCCGACGGGGGAGCCTGTGCCCCCCGGCCCCCTAGCTAGCGCCACCCCTGGTTAGTCTCTATGTATCTAATAATAATCTGTGTATAAAGAAACAAAAAATAAGTAATAAGCCATCATATTTCTGAGTGGGTATACCTGACTGTCAAATTCAAGCTTGAAAAAGTGAATTTTGCTCCATGACATTATTTAGCTAGTAAATAATGCAATAGCTTCTAAATAAGCAACGCTGACTTTAAGTAGAAAAATAAAAGTGGTAAACCTACTCCAACTAGTTAAGATTAAAATTTCAAACCTAAAACAGTATTTTCTGCAAGGAAACTTTAGTGGAAATTCTTAGATTATCAGAGACAACCTTTTTCACGCAATAATGTTAAGTTGAAAAATTTGCTCTAATAATAAAATAATTATTGGAAAAGAAAATTATTGCTATAAAGTTTTAAAAAATTAAGGAAAATAATATGTATGATTATTAGAAAACTCTTTGACAAATACAGAGGCTGTTCGCACATTTTTTAGACGATTTTATTTCGCAGTAAGAAAAAATCGTTTGCATGGAGAATTTTATTTTCACAACAGTTATATTTTTGGGAGTTTTATTTATCTTCTGATATTTATAATTTTTGTTTAGATGCAAAAATGCGCTTTTAAAACGGCAGTGGATGGAAGGATAGGTTTCCACTCTTTCCAAAGATAGTTTTTAGTGAAATCTTTATGAAAAGCATTTATCAGGAGAAAAATGGAAAAATGTTGCAACAACAGATGAATCTTGGGTCTATTTAAGGGGTTGCAATAAAAAAAGGTCAATTTATTATCACAAAAGTGGAGAAAAAAAAATTTGCTACATGGCTCAAAGCATCAAAAGAAAGTTTTTCTAAAGGATTTATGATTGCCACTGGTTTTTCATACAAGCGCAAGATAAAAGCAAAAAAATGTGACAAAAATGTCAAAATCAACTCTAAATACTCTCAAGAACATATTTTAATTCCAATTTTTAAAAATGAAAATCCAGATCTTTATCCACAATGCTATCAATCCGTTGAACTGTATCAAGACAAAACAAGCAGCCACACATCACAATCCGCAATTGCTTTTCTAGAAAAAAATGGAACAAAAAACGGGAATTAAAACCATACCCTTCACTGACATTCCTGCTAAATCTTCTGATGTATCACTGTTGGATTTTTGTGTTTTTCGACTCTAAAAATCAACATTATCCAAACACCGACCTACAACGCTTTGTGGACTCTGGAAAGCCGTTCAAGAGGAGTAGAAAAATATACCTCTTTCGATATTATAAAAAGCATTATTATCATAGAAATTATGATGTAGAATGTTAGTTAAGAACAAGGGCTATCAAACTGAACAAATAAAACTCGAAATATGAGTGAAATTGCTTCAGTACACTCCATCAAAATCGTCTAAAAAATGTGCGAACAGCCTCTGTAATGTAAATTCGAACATTTACATCCATTTAACTTATAGAATTCGTGGTCTGAATTAAGATTTTCTGAACGACCTTCGTTAATAAGTTAATTTTCTATGATAGAACTATGAATATCCTTAATGAGGTTTAAGTGTAAACCAACCAATTTCTGTGTTGCGAATTCAAATTTTGCCCTGTCTCTACTGACTGTAAAAGCTCCTATTTTAGTAAAAAGCCATGAAAATTTAAGGAAATCCTATTCAATGCCTACCCCCAAAAAAGTCTCACGAATTCGAAATTCGTCCTTATACTCAAGGCCGGTCAGAAAATTTTTTGGTGGGGATTCAAATTTTAGTACATGTCGCTGAATGATAAAAATGAAGTTTAATTCAAAAATTTCCTACAAACCTGTAAAATTTCGTGTGGTATTTGTGTTTGACCCCCTCCTTTCTGCCACCTACGGTTTTCCCGACATTAGGAGGGGGAAAAAAAAACTGCAAAAAGTCCTTAGTGTTGGGACTTGGGACATATCCACGGATTTTCCGTGGACATATAATATACCACTACAACAGTTGGCAACATTATCAAGTTTTATGATATTCCTGTAAGAAAGTAATACCAAGGCTGAACTGGATCCGACGCTCCACCGCAGCGCGGATACAAGGCTATAACAATTCTGAAAATAACAAAAGAATTCAAAAGACACAAATCTACGTAAGATTTCTCACCAGATGGCGCTGCGTACGTAGGTCTTTACGCGGTATATTTACATGGAATTATTAGGACGATCTTGAGTATTTATTTTGTTTTCTTTTCTATAGATTGTGAAATTATCGAATATATGTTATATTAGGATTCTGATTAAATGTTGTTTTAAATAGTAACTTAAGTTGTGGCAAGAACTTGATTTCAGTCAATGAAGAGATAGATTATAAACTTCGTGAATATGTCATACTACTATGTTCTATTTTGCAAATCGAATTCCAGAAAAAATAAAGACTATCGTTTGATGAATTTTCTTCGGATAATGATGGTTAAAAGCCTGGTTAAAAATTATCTGTCGTAAAGAATATTATGCAATCGATAAATCCAATTCGTCACGTGTTTTGTAGCGAACATTTTAAAAATGAAGCTTGCATACAGAATTAAAAAAGACGACGGCTGAAGCCTATGTCTGTGCCTTCTGTTTTTCCAGTATATCCTTTGTATAAATTATCTTCTGAGGATAAACTTAGACGAATTTTAAAGCGGCAATTAAGGGAACCTAATTCTAATGCATATGCAAAACAAAATGTAAGCATGAAGAAACCCCAATTGTAAAAGTAGAAAGTACAAGATGCAGAGCTATTGTTGAATTTTTCTCATAACTCTGAACTAAACATGCCACCTGTAAATACTCTTAAAGATCAAGGAATTTTGAATAATACTTAAAATGTATAAAATTTGAAGGTGGATACCTCAAATTAAATGCTTAAATCGCCTCTATCTTAAAATAAATTATAATAAAGGAGATGATGATTCTGCAGTTGAAAGATTATCTAAACAGCTTGCTAAAAGATTGACATGTATGTCATGTTTTGAAAATGGATTCTGTAAAAACATTTTTAGCAATTATCAAATTTGCTTTTTTAGAAAAGAGTTAAATTAAAAGTTTATTAAAATGGTATTATAGTAATATATTTTGCTTAAATCATTACATTGAGATTTACTGTTTAATGAAGAATTAGTATAAAAAAACAATTGTGTATCTATTTTTTTTTTTTTTTTTTCTCTAACACTTGAAACATATGTAAAATGTGTTTTCAACTTTGCTGGATTAAAAAACATTCCAGGATCATCTCGTAAGTAATTGAATAATTTATTATTTTTTCAAGAATTTAAAAAGATTGTTTCAAAATTCTCCTTTTCGAAATTATATTTGTACGAAAATTCATGTTGTGTTAGACTACTATATTGTTAAATAACTTTTTTCTAAACTACTTTATTTAACTTTTTTCCAAAACCATACTGTATATAGATATATGTGTGTATACAGTGGCGTATCCAGAGGTATGTGTGTGTGTGTGTGTGGGGGGGGGGGTGATAGAGTACAGCCCCTCTTGAAATTTGTAGAAAGTTTTAAAAAATGAAGATTAAGAGTAAGAGTAATATTTATGATTTCTGTATGCTATGAAACATTATCGAACTTAACTCATCCCTTCTCGAAATAAAATCCTGGATACGCCACTGCAAGGTTTTAAGATTTTTTTTTTTTTTTTTTTTTTTTTTAAAGCCGAACCTGGGTGGAGTATTTTTTTAGGTTTAATTGGTTTTTTTATGTTAAATGTAGAATAACACAATTGGGTTTGAATTTCAAGTTTATTTAAAAAGAGAACTGTTTTAGACTAAAAGAAAACTTATTACAACATAATAGTAATACTAATTTATTATAATTAATTAAAAGTTAAATTACCTTCATATTCTTAATATTTATGTAAAATGAATTATTTCTTTCTATACAGTATTTCATGGTTGGCAAAAACCAGGGTGTTTTTTTTTTTTTTTTGTTTTTTTTTTTTTACGCCAGGTTTTATTAGTATATGTTTTCTAGTCATATTATACTTATTCGTAAATAAATTTGCCACTTTAAAAAGTAATTAATATTCCAACATTAATTATTGCTTCATCTAAAAATAATTTAAGTTATTAATAATAAACAGGGATGAGATTTTTCAGCTTTTTTTTTTTTTTTTTTTTTTTTTAGGTTGTGGTGATTTTCTTTCTGTAATAATGTATACAAGATGTAAAGTTTGTACTTTCAGACATGGAATTTTATGTTTAAAAATAAAACAATCAAATCATTTATTTCTGTAACACAGGCTTTTTCCACCTAAATTCTTATATTTTGCTTTAATATTTATCCTTTACATAAAGTGTTTTTTTTTTTTTTGTTTTTTTTTTACACTTTTGTCGATCTCATCAATGTATTAAAGAACTGTTATATAAAAGAGGATTAATTTTTTTTATATTCAGAACTTCTAAAAATATTCCAAAATTGTAGTATTGAGTGCTCATTAAAACGATGTAAATGGTAATAACAGGATGATTGTGAGTTGACAATTTTTTTTTTTTTTTTTTTTTTTTTAGTGAATGTTAAACCTTACATGCCTTTCCTATAATTTAATGATAACAAATTAACTTAATAACAATAAAATTCTTAATTTAATGAATTAGGTAAAAATTAAAAAAAACTTGAATACAATAAAAAAAGAGTTATAGGAAGAAATTTAAGAAAAAAATATGCTTTTGGATTATGTAATGGAATATTGCAATCCATTTGAAATTTACATATTGAATAGAATTTGCATTTAATATTTTAAATAAAATTAGAAGTTTTATAGCTTTTATTGAAACTAAATTTTCTATTTCAAGAAAACACTCTTCATCGGATGTAGAACCTTTTGCGATTAGAATTATTTCAACATTTTTCAATACTTGGATATTAAAATTTTTAATATCATTTTCTTTATTCTAGAGCTGTTACATTTTAATAAAATAATTCTCAAAATGTCCTTGAATGGAGAACTTTTTGCATGAAATTTTAAAATCAAAGGTTTTTTTTTAAAAACTGGCTGGACAAATTCTAATGCAGCTTCTTTTTTATTTGATAATTTAAAAGCAGTATATCTTGCTTTTGGATTTAGTATATAGATAAGAAAATTGGTTGCTATTAATTACCATATTATAACAAATACCACATACATATTTTTTGTAAAGACTGCTTTGTTCAGTTTTGCATAAAACAAAGATGAGAGCAATATTTTTAATTATACAATTTTCACTTTATATCTTGTACAAAATAAATGTACATCCATTAATATTTATTTTATTTTACTTTACTGTGTTTAGCGTTAGACCCTTTAATTTATAATTTTTTAAGATAATTAATATAGACATTTTTTCTTCTACAATTTCTAGATTCCCCCTCCCCCCTCCCATACATAATAACTTTTAATAAAGCCTGCTAATCACATATAAAACACATAACTGAAACCTTCTCTAAAGCAAAAGTACAAATGAAATAATCTGAATTAAAAGTCATTTACATAAAAATGACACAAGTCATAAAAGAGTAAATTTGAGTTTGTCATTGAAAAATGTGTATGTAGTACCCCAACATGCATGAAAAACAAAATAACAAATAGCTTAATAATGAAAATTAATTTAATTTTGTAATTGGTTATTCATTACATAAAATTTAAAATCAAAACAAACAGTCAGTCTCATTTTCTGATAAAAGATCAAATAACCCTTTCAGACCCAGATCATACAATCATGCAGGTTAGACATCCACTTACATTTTTGCATTTGGAACAGTCGTATCTAATAAAATCAGGAAATGAACGATCGAGCTAATTAGCAGAAAGTGTAAAGTACAATTTTCAATCAACAAATTTTGGTTATAGCCCATATATATATATATCTGTAGTGATAGGTATAAAGGAGTTAAGTCCAAAAATGTCGATTTTGAGTTAAGTACATAGTCAGACCCAGAAAAAAATTCTCTATCGATTGGTATAAAGGATTTAAATCCATGTCATTTAGTCTTTGAGAAAATCCATTGGTAAAAAAAGATTCAAGACAGAAATTTAGCATTAATCTTTGTATAAAATATTTAATTCAAATTTTTTCCCTTTATTAAATGAAGGTTGACAATCACTGAACTGTATAAAGGGTAAAAATCAACATAATCCCTTTTTCCTAATCGATTCTTCTGATTAGTTTTTAGTTAAATTTTATTTTTCGTCTCCTGAAAAGTCAAGAATATGGACTTAAATCCTTTATACTTATCAGTACAGATATATATATATATATATATTTTTTTTTTTTTTTTTTCAGTTTGCAAAAACAGAACAATGTAATGTTTTAAGATAAAAATGTTTCCATTTGCCATTTTTTTCTACCAACACACTTTTTCTTTTTTATTTGAAAACAGTGTTGTATGTTTACTCTTTAAATAGCTGTTGGATAAATTCATTTTTATCTCATACAGATACGTGTAAAACATTTTATAGCGAAAATATAAATAATTAGAAATATATTCTTTTTCTTCTTCTTCTTTTTTTTTTTTTTTTTTTAATGTCACGTTTAAAAAATAATATCGGTAATGAAATTTTAAAAAAAATTTCATTAATGGTTTGTTACTTAGCATTTCATGTTTAGTAATTTCAAGATTTTATCTTTTAGCCTTAAAGAATTAATTTTATTTTAATACCTACAACTAAATAAATTTAATTATTTCTTTAATCAATCCGATTATTTTATTAAAAGCAAAATTTTTAAAAATTCTAAATTTCCACGTAAATTAATACTTATACAGAGCACACTTTTCAAAATTGCCTGTTATGATAGCTTCTATAAGAATATTCTCGATTATTCTCTTCAAGGAGGTTATTCTCGAGAATTTTACAACTCTAATTATGTATAATAATGTGAAGTAAGCAGGGTTTAACATGGCAAAAAAATTACTTTAGCATTTTAGCGAAAATAGACAAGCACTATTTTAGCTTTTTCGAAAGTTAATTCTTTGGATACCATTGATTTCCTTTACTTAGCTTTGTTATCCTCAGTTTTATTTTCTATTTTTTTGTTCATTGATGATTTTAACCAAGCATCCATATTTGTGACTTTAAAAATATGAATCAGGGAAACTATGTTTTGATTTTAACAATAGGAAAAGAGGTACTCATATCATATGTGTGAAATGAAAAAGCAATTGAAAAATTAAGTGAAGTGTAGTGGTAGATAATCGTGAAATACTAGTGCTAAGAATGCTTCTATGAATGAAATTCTGAATTCTGACATACTTTTAAATATTTTTTCATTTAAATTTAATCATTAAAAATTAAAAATAAATCCAAATTACTATATAAATAATCATTCCCAAAAATTTCAGTCTTTTCGTAGTTTTTACCTGCAAATATTATTTAAAAAAAAAAAAAATCTGAGTTATTATATAGAGATATCTTATACAGTTATCCAGTTTTAGCTTTTTAGCGAAATTCTGACCAACATGTTTTAGCAAAATATGATACCTTTTAGCAAAATGCTAAAAAAAACTAATGGCAGTTTAAACCCTGGAAGTAAGAAAATATATATGTAAAAAAATAATAAATTATTTTTAAAAAGTGAAAAATTTTATTAGATTAAAAAAAAAAAAAAACCCTGAGTGTTTTTTTTTTTTTTTTACGTGTGTAACCCCCCCCCCTCCCCCCAAAAAAGGCCATTCTTTTTTAAGAGGGGGGGGGGAGTTTGTGGGTGGGTCCGAAACCCTGTGCTACTGTGTGTATATATACATGTGTGTGGAAATAAGGATTCTACATAGTCCTTAAAAAAATCTTCTGCAAGCCCTTAAAAAGTCCAAAAAAGGAAGAAAGGAACAATTTGACTGATGTGCAGCCTTAAATAATAGTATCCTGCAGACACCGAAGGCCTATATTATTTTATGGGAAAATTTATTTCCACAATTACTCATTACCTGATGTATTTTTTTAAATTCCGTTTTCATATTTAAAAAATTCGTAACTATTAAATTAGTATCAATTAAAAAGAGAAAAAAAAGTTTATTTTAAATTTATATTTTTAGTTCAAAAATGCAAATTTTTACTAAGTGCATTTTTCTCAATTTTTAGATGCAAATTGAAATAAAAAAATCAATTTTTGAAAAATAAGTGCTAATTTAATGATTATGAACTTTCTAAATGTGTAAACTTAATTAAATATATTATATATATATTTGATAATGAATAACTATGGAAACAAATTTCCCCATAGAATAACATGGGCTATTGGTGAGGTTAGATATTATCTGCTCTTAAGATGAGTTAGCTATTTCACTTCAAACTAGTGAGAGCTAATACGTAAATACCGAATTGGTATGTATTTTGCATTATATTTGGGATAGGTTTATGAGTTTTTTATATTAATACAATAAAATACAGACCTTAGTAATACAATTAAAAAAAAAAAAAAAAAAAAAAAACACAATTCCAATGTTAAATTTTTTTTTATCAACATAAAGTTTCAGTAAAATAATTTGGTGGTTAAAAATTGCCAAATAAAACATGAAAAGTAATCATTCTGCAGTTTTGGAAGTATCTGTAATATTTCTGCACTAATAAGGGTATGCTTAACACTACCGAAACAGAAGTATGCTTATCTTTTATGTTTAATTTTTGTTCTTAACTTCGTAGGAAATTTGCCTTGATATTACTTCAAAGATAAAATGTAAGATTAAGGGGCAAGGCAAAAGTCAAATTATACCAATGAAAAGGGGGTTTAAAAAAAAGGGGGGGGGGTTAAAGATAAGAGTTTCTACCTACTACATTATAATTAGAAGTGCACACAAAGTTGCATTTATTTAAGATAATAAGAGAGGAAGGAATATATATATTTATTTATTTAATAGAAACCATTTAAATACATTTCTGTACTAGAAACCATTTAGACAAAATAAGCTGCATGAATTCAAAGTAGAAGGGAAATTACTTTGAACTTCGTTTTGAATAGGAGACTTGAGAATATTGTTTATTTTAGAAAATGAAATAAAAATAAATTGACAAAATATACTAAATCTTTAGCTTTAAGCTGTAACAGTACTATTTTTTATTTATCTATTTATTGTTAAATAAAATATTGTCAAATATTAAAATAACTATTTATATTAGTAAGCAATACACACACACACACGCATGTATATATACATTCGTAAATAAAAAAAGCTGCAATATATTATATGTTGATGGTCAAAACATATTTTTATGAGAAATTTCAAATGTGTCAAAGTATATTTTTATGAGAAATTTCAACAAATAACATTTTGTAGATGAAGAATAAACAGAAATTTTAATGATCCAGCGCAGCGCCGATAAAAGATCGCGTCTTATGTTTACGTTTGTAATTCAGCTTTTGCCGCTTGGTGCGCTTTTACGTTGCAGGTTAAATCCGAAACTTGTCTGGTGAAAATGGGGGAAATGTTAAAGCCTTGAATCGGCGCGAAGGAGCGTCGGATCCAGTTCAGCCTTGGTAATACTGAGCTATATTTAATAGTGCTGCCATCTACTACACATTTTCAATACTAAACATACAAATAAATAAAATATTTCATCTTTGGTGCTGGTGTGTGGGATTAAGACCGACTGACTACACGAGGGTGCTAGGCCTGAGGTGGTGTGCCATCCATGGGGTCTTTCTAAGGGATTCCAACCCGCATTTAAGTGAATATCGGAGAAAACCGCAAAAAACTCCGAACGGCTAGGGTCAATTCCAGCAATCAGATTAAGAACTTTCCCTCATTCATTCTTGATTTTTAGATTTTTGTGCTTAAGTTGTCGATTACTAACGTTAATTATTGAAAGGTCACCCTACATAAATATGTAGATAAATTATGTGGTTGTAAGTGATCGATTTCTAAAAAAAAAAAAAAAGAAAAAAGTCATAACCTCGTATCTGTCCAGATGATGTTCATTTCGCTGTACAAAGCTACACAATTCAACTTATCGGAAACTGTTACATTTATTAACAGAAAAATAATCTAGCTAATGCGTATTTTTTTTTTTTTTTTTTAGTTCAATCAGATAATTGGTTCAAAAGGTATTAAATAAAAACCACATTTTAATTTTAAAATTATTTAAAAGAAAAATCAAAGTGATGCCAAAAATAAATAAATAAGTAAATATATTTCTTTTTATATCAAAGAAAAAAGATAAACAGGTAAACAATTTTTCTTTTATTATTATTATTATTATTATTTAAATTAATTGTTTATTTGTGGTTTTATTTGCTTAAATTCTCACATTGAGTTTAAATTTTTAAATTAATACATGTGCATGTACATTAATGCATGTTAAATTAATACATGTAATACGTACTATTAAAATAGTACATGTAGTGGTTTATTTCTACTGCTTTCCTTTTATTTCATTAAATTTTTCTCTCAGTTTTAACGTTTAAATAATTTTGACACCAAAACTCAATAGCTATATAAATAACTAAGGGAGGCATACTATTGTAACAATCGCAGCTATCGTAGGCCACAAGTCGGATCTTACAGTCGGCAGCAAATGTATCCGAGCACTAGCAATAATCTCCGTCTAAAAATAGTACACTTAATGCTGCTTTTTTAAATAAATCCATGTCGAGTCATGAAGAACATGTCTTAGAAGAATGAAGAAGATGAAGAATCATGAAGAACATGTCATGAAGAACATTCTTAGTCAGGATTGATTCAACAAGGATTTATTTAAAAAAGCAGCATTAAGTGTACTATTTTTAGACGGAGATTATTGCTAGTGCTCGGATACATTTGCTGCCGACTGTAAGATCCGACTTGTGGTCAACAATAGCTGCGATTGTTACAATAGTATGCCTCCCTAATTTATTCTTCTGTTTAGCATTTATACATTTATAAAAATTCTTAATGCCTCCAAAAATGCGTCTCTCTCATGTAAAGGATTATTGTTTACACAGAAGTTCTATGCACAAAGCTGGAAGATTTTTAATTCAATTTATTTTAGTTTTAGTTCCATCTCATACTTTCTTTAATCCAAAAATTTTACAAGTAATACTTCAAATCGAGCAATGCCGGTTAGACCCAACGAGTTAAATAAAGCAGAGTGATAAATGGTAACCTTGACATGGTCCAACCTGAGTCATGTGAGATGAACCATCTATGCGTTGGTTCCCTTGGTTACAGCTTATTTTTAATAAATTTCTATGGCAAAGGTTTGGAGTTTGTACTTGGCGAAAATAATAACCGCCAATGTTTTTTGTTTACTTAAATATTCTTTTGTTCTAAATCAGTTTAGTTTTTATTTTACTTCTTTTTTATTTCGTGTAGTCGAAATTTAGCCGACAAAATATTTAAAAATAGTTTATAAATCATTATTTGTCGTTAAATTTAGCTACTTTAAAAGTTTAACTTTTCTTTATAAACATTTTTAAACTTTGTTGGGAAATGATAAAAAAAAAAAAAAAAAAAACAATATTTTATTATTTATTATAATGGAAAATATGTGAAAATTTATTTTAAAAGCAATTTATGACGGTTATAGGACTGTCGTGTTACCTAATAATAATAATAATTTGTCGAACTGAAATTTTAAATGCCAAAATAGAGATAAAGGGCCAAACATAGCAATCTATTGGTTCATATCAAGTGATTCATTTTGAACCACGGAAAGCTAATCCTTCATCCATTGAATCGGCACTCTACTTTATTTATCTCGTTGGTTAGACCTACACATTAAAAAGCGACAAAACGTGAAAAAATAAATTATATTATAAGTAATACCTGTAGCGTTTTCGTAAAAGCAGTATATCTGTGAGGGCAAGAAAAGTGCCGAAAACAAGACCATAGCGTTGCAGAGAGTTGCGGTGAAAAAAACAATCCACTGACGAAACTGCCAAGGTCCATGTCCGCCGACCACATCTATAGCATCTAAAGGTTTCTTCAACGAGGTCTCGTTTAGAGATATCTCCCTTTCATCTTCAGGTGTTTCTGCTTTGCTCACTTCCATGCTACCAGGAAGAGAGGAAAAAAAACACAAATAAAATATTTTCATAATTTAAATTTAGAAAAAATATTATAGTGAAAATGCAGGTCTAAAATATTAAAAATAGAACAAAATGTTGAATTGGTCAAAACTTGCTTATTATTGAAATTACACTTATGTCCATTTAGAAAGATTGGAGTATTGAGGCTGATTTATTTTATTTTATTTTTTAATTTGTATCAACCTGTGAGTTTTGCGTTGACGTAGACCCCATCTTAATTATGTTAACTTAACTACTTAAGTATTAAATATGAAATTAGCACAGAGACTCAGATATATCAAAATAAAACTAAGAGTTTATTCTAATATTCTCTAGTTTAACTAGAATAATGGGAGGATGATCTGGATTTTGGTAGCTCAGTCAACGGGTTTAAATACTTTATCAAATAAATGTATAATAACTAATTTAGATAATTTGAAATATCTCACCCCCAGAATAGCAGAAGTTATAGACGGATGCACTCCACTTACTTAGATGCTGTGACCTTCAAACAGATCCACGGATTCCCGGATGGATCTATTTTCCATTCACGAATACTCGCACTGAAGCACCACAACACTTATCAAGCCACTTAACTTAAGCACAACTTAATATCAACTACCGAAATATCACTTTATCCAGACTCTAAGACTTAGCCGTTGTCGTAGACAAACGTCGGACAAGACTCCACTACACCACACCTTTTACGGAAACCATCTCCATCGTATACTACTTTCTACCAACTTCCTTTCTCTTCATTTCAATCAAACTTTCAAAATCGCTTCCAATCCATCTACCTCTCACAACTTAATTCCTTCGTTGCAGCACCATGTCGACACAAAACTAAACCGACCTAAAATTTCCTCGAGTCACTGGCGCCGAAGCGATTTAACCATCGCAACTGAATACTTTGTTGGATCCAGCTTAATTTTAAACAAACTGTGCTGACCTTCTACGGTCTCAACCTCACAAACTATGAAAAAACACCAGAGCCGGGAATCGAACCTGGGATCTCCGCTTAACGCGCAGATGCTCTGCCACTGAGCTACCCTGCCTAATAACCAGCTAAGCATTTCTCACATAATATCCGTTGGCAAGTGATATCCGTATGCTTATATTGTATTGGCAGATTGCTTTCCCTACGCCACCATCACACGGTGTGATGGTGGAAAGATGAAGAAAGTAATCACCCACCATAAAATGGTAAATCACACAATTGTTCAAGATAAATTTATAATCAATCATAAATATAGACTCGAGCGCAGTTTGAAAAGAACACCATAATACGACTCAAAATCGAACTGGTGCAGAACGTTGAATATATAAAAAAAACCTTGATGTCGACTTTTGAACAATTAACAATCTTTACCAAACGAAAATTGGAATAAGACGTTTGTTTTACATACGAGGATTTGATTTTGAAAAGGATTTTGTACCAACGTTTTCTAAATGTCAAAATTTAGTTCATTCCATTTTTTACTTTCTTCTATATACTGGGTGATTCAAAAGCTCACGTACAAATTTTAAGGAAAGTAGGGCACACAATAAGAAATAAAAATCTGGAGTGATTCTACTCGACTTTCCGAACATTACGTAATTAACGATTGCATAAGTAATTTAAAGTATGAGAAATCGTTAAATAAGCAAATGAGAGCATGTACTTTTCTTCATATAGTAAGTTGTATAATTTAACGCTATTGCTCTTCAAATAATTTGAGCCCATAGATCATAACGATAAATTTTCATTGTGTCCCTGTAAAAATCTGCAAGTGCTAGTAATAAGTACAAAACTTTCGATAAACACCATAAAATGCCTCGTAACAATTGTTTCGGGTCGATAGAAAACACGACCCTTCGCCAGGCGAACAAAAGGTCGTGTTTTCTTTCGACCCAAAACAATTGTTGCGAGTTTCTTGCATTTTATGGTGTTTATCCAAAATTTTGTACTTATTGTTTCAAAACACCAGTTCTGTGGTGCTTTTTATTAACTACAAGTGCTAGACTCACTAAAACCTGTATACATTTCGTGCAATGGTTACCTATAACATGCATATAAATTTTAGATCAATCGCATGAGGCATTTAGACGCTATTGCATTTTAAATAATTTGAGCCCAGAAGCCACAATGATAAAGTATTTTTCTTTGTGCCTGTAAAAAAGTATAAGTGTTAGATTCACCAAAATCTATATAATTTGTGCGACTGTGACCTGTAACATGTGTACGAATTTTTAGTTCATTCAAATAAGAAGTTTAGACGCAATCGCAGTTTAAATAATTTGAGCCCATAAATTTTCAGTTCAATCGGACAAGTATTCAGAAGCTAATGATTTCAGCCCATAGGTCATAATGATAAAGAATTTTTTGTTGTGTCCCTGTAAAAAAACTATAAGTACTAGATTCACCAAGAGCTACACAGTCTGAGCAACGGTGACCTTTAACACGTATATAAAGTTTCAGCTCAATCTGATAAGGCATTTAGACGCTATCGCACTTCGAATAATTTCAGCCCGTAGGCCATAATGAAAAAGAATTTTTCGCTGTGTCCCTGTAAAAAAAACTATACGTGCTAGATTCACCAAAATTTATGCACTTCGTGCAACAGTGACCTATAGCATGTGTATAAATTTTCAGTTAATTGAATGAGGGGTTTAGACGCTATCGCTGTTTAAAAAATTTTGCCCAGTATAAACCATAAAGATAAAGAATTTTTCTTTGTGTACCTCTAAAAAAACTATAAACATTAGAGTCACCAAAATTTATACAGTTCATGTGACGGTGACTAGTAATATGTGTATAAATTTTCAGCTCAATTGAATAAGGTATTTAGACATATAATAACAGGAGACTTGGTGTTGGAATATTAAAACCCGAATAAACTACTACGTCACTTTTTGCACTGAAGACAGTATGCTTAAGGCTACCGAAACAGCTGTATGCATCGCAAATATTTTTCTTTTGGCGTTTCTGACGTAGTAGTTTATTCGGGTTTTAAGGTATTTAGACGGTTTCACACTTTAAACAATTTGGGCCCATAGACCATAATGATAAAGAATTTTTCTTTGTATCCCTGTAAAAAAACTCTTAAGTGCTAGATTCACCAAAATCAATAAGGTTTGTGCTATGGTGACCTGTCCCATGCGTACCAACTTTCAGTTCATTCAAACAAAGCGGTTAGACACTATCGTGTTCACTCACTCACATACACACATACATCATCGTAAAAATAGTAAATATGAATTCAGGGCACCTCAAAACGTGTAGAAACACCAAAATCTCAAACTCGGATTGTTGACATGATTACAATGCTTTTCTCACTATAATGTTTAGAAAGTAAAAATCGCAAATTATACCTGCCAACTTACCAATTAATATTCCAGAAGATTTTTACAACCCCTTGTATTTTCACACTACTTTATTTTTAGAGAAATTTTCTTCAAATACAAATATGATTAAATACGAAGAAAAATACTCTAAAAAAAGACTGGTGCGAATAAAGAAAAAATAAAATAAAAAGGTGGGTACTGACAATTTTTCGGATATTAATTAATAATTCGACAGGTATGCTTAGGAACCCATGACGGCAAACGCCATTTAATTCTTTAAGAAGTGGATGTTTTTGGTTAATTTTTAACAGTTGGTTGGTTGGTTGTCGTGATATGGACATGGAGAAAAAAAGATACAATATAGGACCGAAGGTTTTTAAACACGGCTTCAGCTATATCAAGGCAAATGTCCGAGTAGAGATCTTCTTGTGGACAGTCACTAATCTGTTGCAAAGTGGCCAAGATGGCATGACAGGAGTAGGAATGGGCGATGTCACTATTTCAATATCACAATATATTGTCAAGGCAAAATCACGATATCACGATGTATCACGAAATTGGACTTAAATATTTTTTAATCCTTTTCATAATGCTAATTTAGATGTCAATTCCAGATATATAAAAAATAGGCTCGAATTTAATGTGACAGGCTCATTATATCATAAAATATACAGAATAAACTAACTTCATTTATACGTACAACTTCCTATTAATGCAACACCATATCGACATCAATATAGAAAAACAAATAATGGAAATAAATTTATGCACAAATTTAATTCACACATTACTGTGTTGCCAAGTAGCAGTATTATATCATTTAAACGCATTCAACCGTCTCAGAATTTTACTTAAAAAATGTTTCTAAAATACATAATTAAGGCAATAAACTTTTGCAAAATCTTCTTAATAAAAAAGCCCAAGTTTGCCGATATAATACTGAAACTAATGTCATAGCTACAAGAATAAGGAAAATAAAATTTATTCCGTAGTTTGGAGGGATGAATAAACTAACAGAAAAAGGATGATTCAACGGAAAAAAATTGACGTCACAGTTGCAACAATGTATTGAGAAAAAATAAATCTTACCTGCGATATGAAACAAATAAATCGAGAATAAAAAGACAATTTAAATGAATAGATGTAATTCTATGTAAGAACCATCAATTAGTGATATACCGATTTTCTTTATCGGCCACCACTATAAATTGCCAAATTGTCATAGCATAGTTTTTCAAAATATCCATTTTACATTCTAAGTTTGGTGCATTTATGTATAATAGAAGTTGATATACTGCTTTTCCGTAAACAGGGTTACATTGCATCATAGCAGCATTATTTCTTAGCCAATATGCACACTAATTGTATAAATATAGCTTTTCGTCATGACTCTCATTCCTATCAAGTTTCGTGCATTCGTATGCTATAGAAACTGCGATATAGCCTTAACTTACAGGACGAAAATTGCAAATGATGTACTTGGGCGGTATATCTCAAAATCTAATCAGCACCAATTTAAGTAGGTTGAATCAAATATAAAGTTTTGTTGAATTCCGTCCTTTTTGTCAATGAATTTTCTAGATATATCGGATTTTACAAAATCCCTTTGTAGTGTGTGTCTTCAGAACACATAACCAATCGACATATCAAAACATCGCTAATCTGAGATAATTTGGAGCAGAGTTACTCTCAAAAGCGTTTTTTTGCCTCCTTCCTCTCGCTCTTAAAGGGGGGAAGGGGAAAATTTCGTAAAATTCCTTTATAATGCGTGTTCGGAACTCATAAACAAACCACACGTAAAAGTTAATCTTACTGAGTTAATTTGAAGCAAAGTTATGCTTGGAAGCGGGTTTATCCCCCCCCCCCCCCACTCCCAAGGGGGGAAAGGGGGGAGTTTCGCAAAATCCCGTTACAAAGGGTGTTGGGCACACGTAAAAATAAGCCACACACTAAAATTTGAGACCTCAGCTCCTACAGATTTCCCCAGACGAATTAGCACTAAAAGCTAGAATTTGCCCCCTCATAACCCCCCCCCCCCCCCCAAAAAAAAAAAAAAAAAAAAAAAAAAAAAAAAATCGAAAATCGCAAAAAAACAAAAATGAGTTTTTGGAAATATTCTCAAGAAGAGTCTTGGTGGTTTTCTATGTCTTTGTGCTATTACTGGTAGAGTTTTACTCGAAAATCAGTATTTAGATAAATTTGCCTCTGAAAATCGTTTTAACTCCCTCCCCTCTTAAAAATCCAGAATTCCAAAATAGCAGAATACGAATTTTTTGTACTCAAGTCTAGTCTTTCCCTCTTCAATTTCTTCATCGTGAAGCAATTTTGAGCCGAGTTATGCTTATAAAGGTGTTTTTCCTTTCTGCGACCCCTAGGGGGAACGAGGGGGAGGGGGGGTATTTCTCATAATCCCGTCTTAGTGGACGTCAGGGTCGTAAAACCAACGTGTTCAGCAAAACTCCTATAGAATCGACCCGGCTGTGTTTAGTCTGTGAATCAGTGAGTTTAATCTTCTATAAATATAGATAAAACTACTTAGAAAGAGCTCCACGAAGGGTACTTCACTCAGAATTAAGTCAGTCGCGTTGTAGTCAACTTTAAAATCTCCAACACAACACAGCGTAGCACATGAAATTAGAGGCTATATTAGACATTGCCATAAGACTGTTAAATATTTTGACACATTTTTGTGCAGCATGGGCGTCCTGAAATTTAGGTATGGTGAAATTATTCACCGTGATATAGTTGCAACTGATGAGGTTTCAAAATTTCTTGTTATCTGGCAACATATTTACACCAGCATATAATAAAATATATCAGGAGTTTTAATGCATGCTGCAACCCAGTTTATAGAATGATTCTTCTATTTGACGTGATATCATTCCCTGTTAATTTTATCATTATATTAATGACATATTTTAATTTGATCGAAATTTTCATAGGACATGAAATAAAAAATTAATTTTCATGTTATACGATTCTTTTTCCATCATTTGTTTTTTAAACAATGTATCCAATATTTCAGTTCAACAATTGAATGAACAATTGCAATAACTATTTAATAAAAAATAATTGTTTGATAAGCAACAATGTTTATACATATATTTTTACAACAATGAAAAGCTTCTCTTTTTAACAATTTTCTTCAGTCTAATTACTGACCCTTATCTGAGAATGATGTATCTTTCGTTCTTAGGCGTTTTCTTCGTGAGTTACTTTTTAAAAAAGTTCCTCATGTGGTTTATTTTTAAAATTTTCGAGCATCATCCTATGGATGATTCTCGGGAAAGGTATACGTGTCCAGTGACTCCCATCTTTGCTGGACGTTATTTGTTAATGAATAATGATAGTCAAAAATTTTATGACCCAGCTTTATATAAAGCTCGTGTTCGCAAGCATCCAAAGTTGGACATAAAAAAGCTGCCAAAAGTTGATAATATTATTTCACTGCCTGATACTGTTACTGATGAACCTCCGTTCCAAACCGAAGTGGACTCAGTTCAGTCTCAGGTAGTGGATACACTCGATGAAAAAGAAACAGTTTCTACTGCACTGTCTGATAATTCTACTGACGAACCTCCGTTTATCGAAGTGGAATCAGTTATTTCTCAGACAGTGGAAACGGTTATTGAAAATCAACCAGTTTCTGTTTCGCCACAACATCATAAAAAAAAGAAATTCCGAAAATTGAGGAATTTTCTGAAAAGATGTTGTTGTTGTTGTTGCATTCGTAGTGTAAAAGACTAATTTACCTCGGGATGCTTGCTGGCAGTAGGCAAGGAGGCCTGCCATATCAAAACTCCCCATGAGAAACGATGCATGGCGACCTCCACGTGGTGTTTCTTGGGTAACGCTAACAGCCATGCGCATTTAATTTAGATAAAATTGTTATTATAAGGTTTCGTTCGCGCGTATGTGTATGTGTATGTGTTATGGTTACTGTTATAACATACACCCAGTTTTTTTTCTATAATGAATATCAGTCATTTAACTAACAAATTTTGGAAATTCTCATTTTTCGTATATTTATAACCTACTTGAAACTCGATATTGTAAATTTTAAAGTAAAATTAAACTCACACATTACATTTTTACATGGAAAAAATATCATTTATTCAAATAAAGCTACATCGAAATTTATTTTTTGAGCATGCTTAAGCTAAATGGTTCACGTCAAAAAAGTTCAAAACTTTAACCAAGTTCTATAAAAGTAATACCTGTAAGAAATAATAAAATCGTTTTTCAGTTTAATATTAGAGAATACTTTTAATTTAGGATTTATTTTCGAATTTTCTGAGAATTATTAGATTAATTTTCTTTCAAAGTCGCCAGTATAAACAAACAAGATAGAAGTATCATTTTATCCATTAAAACTTTAACCACGAGAGAATTTAGGGAACCAACGATAAACAAATTAAGAAAATAATTATTTGTAGTCACTCAGTTTCACAAAAAAAAAAAAAAAAAAAAAGAAAGAAAGAAAGAAAGAAAGAAAAAAAGGAATGATTTGTATTAATGGGATGTTATGTGCAATGCCGTAGGCAAAGGGAGGGTCCACACCCCCTCCCACCGAAATAAATGATGAATGATTGTTTTCGTGTAGTCTCATGTATAAAGCAAACATTACTGCCTAAAAAAAGGTTTAAAAAATACTAACCCACATACAAATAATTTTATAAAACTCATTAATTCAATTTAAAGGATTTTCCCATTCTTTGTTCTTTTTTTTATCTTATATTTAAGTTCTAGAGCGTCGTAAAACCCAAATTTTAATAAAGTTATTTGTTTTGAGTGAATTTGCATAGGAAAATAAAGAAGAAAGATTTGCGTGCAAGGGCCGATTAACAAGAGGCATAGGGGGCATGCGACCTGAGTAGCAGAAGGCCGTAAAACTGGTTCTAAAAATACCATTTTGCCTTTTATGCCTAAAAATGGGAAAAAAGGGGGTCATATAATGTAATTTCTGCCATATTAGTCCTATAAACAGGTATATATGTACTTGTTCTGATTGGTGTACAGAGCGAGAGGGAGGCGAGTCCACAAAAACTCGTGTTCCCCGGGGCCTAACATGAAGTTAATCAGGGCCCGCTTGTGTATGCGTATGTGCTTTTTTTTGTGTGTGCGTGTGGCATTATTATATCTATCTCTTTCTGTATATATATATTCTATAATAGCTCTAGGTATGTTAAATTAATTCATTTATTAATGAATTTTAAATAACTTTATCCTCCACATTATCACACTTCTGTGATTTCTGAGGACAACTTACTAATGAAATGTAAACATTTCAAATATATAACATAGTAGCAGGCTTTTCCCACTACGCTAGCCATTATATTGAAAAGAATTCTCAAAATACCATATCATTAATATCTAAAAAAAAAAAAAAAAAAAAAATCATTCAAACCAGTCAAAATCTAAGTTAAAGTTATTGCTACCTTCGATTTTCCCACTCACCACACTTCAGAAAATCCTTTTATAGTGAATGTTGCATACACATATACCTAACCGACACATTTAAAAATTGGGAACCTGAGATTATATGAAGCAGAGTTATGTTTTAAGACGTGTTTTTTTAAATCCCCTCCCCCGACTCGCTCTTAAAGGAAAGAAGGAGGAGGGAATTTCGCAAAATATTTTTATATTATGAGTTAGATGCATACAATTGGCCCACACATTGAAAATCTCCTTCCTAAGATAATTTACTGCTGAGTTACGCATGAATATATGTTTCCCTTACAAAATCACACTGCATTACAAATAAAAGGGTCTTAAAATAAGACATAAAAACAACTGAAACGGCATTTAAGACACGTAAATGTCTTAAAATATAGATTAGGCGTTATAGATATCTTAATTTAAGACAGAAATATGTCTGAAATACCAATTTAGACACAAAAATGTCTGAAACACATAAATACGCGAATTTTCAGACAGCAAACGCTTTGGAATTTTCAGACACTTTAGAAATTCAGACACTTGCATTAGTATGTTGTGTATGTTCAGCACAAGTCCCGAGTCTTCTTTTTGAATTGCCTGAAGGGCAGGTTTGGAGTCGCTGAAGATGACAAGTCCCTTTGCCTTCTCTGTTTTTTGAAGATTAAAATATTCGTTCAAAGCATTTTGAATAGCAAGAAGCTCGCAGGCGAAGTTTGAGGATATTTTACATGCATCAACTTTGAATTGTTCTGTTCTTTTACCTTGTGGAAAGACGAAACCGCTGCGATGGTGATCCCACTTTGTCGTACTGCAGCAGTTTGCGTGTGCCTTTGAACCTGAGAGCTATGCCGGTGGTAGTGTAGCTACTGGCTCTCTAGCCAGACTGGTCGAAGGCGAGGCACCAGACCAAGAGGATCCCAGAGAAGTCCAACCTTTCTGAGGCTCTGGCTACCTACCCCGTTTTATGGATATGGATTCGAATTTTTAGCAGTAAAACACACAAATAAGCTTGGCTTTTGTATACTGAATTTTCAACTAAACGTTTTTAGATGTTAATGTTTATATAAAAAGAGGTGATATATCGATATTACGGGCAATATAACGTTTAGTTGCAAATGCAATTTACAAAAGCCAATGCTCATATGCGAGGTTTACCGTTAAATAACCATAAATGTTCAGTTCTTAAAGGGTTAAAATTACATTTGTGGCTATAAGTTCCTATGCAATTTTCAATCCTTGTAATGGGCCATACCTCCTTTAAAAGTTTATATGTTGGGTTTTGAATTGTCCTCTATATAAAAAGAAAATACTAGGTTCGTAAAAGTTTTCGATATCCGATTTTCGATCGATTTACACGTTTTGAATTGTTCTGAACACGATTGGACCATTATTAGAAAATGTCTGTGTATGTGTGCGTTTTTGTCAAAAATTTTGTGGACGCTGTATCTCCAATGATAGAAATTGACTTGATATTTAGTTGAATCTTGAAATTGATGATCGTTAAATTTGGGGATCGATTGCACAACTGATGGCGCTGCCATTCAGTTTTTACTTTCTCTTACCCATAAGGTTGAGAAAGTATTGTTTTTGGGCCAAATTTTCATAATTGAGTTTTTGTTATATTTACACGGTTTGAGGTCCCCTGAATACGAAAATCATGCTTTTAGCGGTTAGTTTCTGTGTGTGTTTGTGTGTCTGTCTGTGTGTGCATGTCTGTTATCAGCTTATCTCAAAAACAAATTATAGCAGAAAGTCCAAACTTGGTATTCTACATGTGTATCATATAGCGATGCTACACTAAACTTTTCGTTGAGATCAAACAAACGGTTCGTGTATAGGGACACCCAAGAGAATACAAATACATAACGTCTATGGAGGAAATTGCAGGTAAGTGGTAAGTAGAGTTTAACATCTATAGATTGCACTAAACCAAATGAAACAAATATATATATGCGTAAAAACATGTTTCATGTAGGATATGGTATAGAAATCATTCACTGTTCGTTTTCAAGGCTACACGAAAGAACTAGATTATAGTGCGACAGTACATAAAAATTGATGGAAGTGTACTTCAGGTCATGCCATGTGTTATTAATATAGGATTATATTTATGTGCGCCATGTGAAGTGTACACAACTTTCAGAAGATATGCAGGGCTTCCAATATTTAAGCCATAACATTCTTTTTTATTTTTAGTGGAAGTGCTTTACTATAATATTTTACTATGTCCAGGAAAGCTGCTCAGGAATTGAAATTAATTCCGCATAGCCATATGGTAAATAATGCATTTTTTAAAGCTAAATATTCATCGGTTGTCTTGTTTTTTTCCTGTATATTTTGAGGCTTCCTGAATACCGAAGTCAAGTTTTTAACGGTCGATCTTTGTCTGTTTCTGTTAGGATAAATTAAAAATAAATAATTTCAGGCGATTCAAATGTTGTATTTTGAAGTTAACACGTGTGTTGTAGAAAAGTTTGTTCAAGGTTGATAAGATTTAAGGAATGCTGCGTGTGAGAAAAAATGAAACTTTTTAAATGAACTTTTAAATGAACTTTAAATGAACTTTTGGCCCACCTCACATAGAATTATTTGTCAAATAAAGTTGTTCCGAAGCCTACTTTGAATTGTGTTAGCATAGGTTTAGATACCAGTACTCGTTATCTTACCCCTTAATCTCCAATCTGTATTTATAGTATTAAATTTCAAGGTAAGAGAAAGTCGGGTGAGTGACACACCAGATTATTTTCATAATTTTTAGTATGGCAGTATAGGCCAAATTTTCGTATACTAAATGTATTAAGAATTATTTTTAATCCATCAATGTCAAATTAAATAATAATAAAAAAAAATATATATAATAGGAATATTCAATAAGGAAAAATATTTTGTGTATATGTAGAGGTATCACTCCTCCTCCCTCCATAAGGGGAAAATACCCCCTCCCCTCCCCAAGGGTGTGAATTTTTAATATGGGTATTTTTTTTTCCGATGTTTTTCAGTAAAAAATAAAAAAATAAAAAATTCTTAGATGTCGGCATAACATTTATTTATTGTTTGTTTGTTTATTTCGACATTAACCCATTAAACGCCGCTATATCAATCCAACTGAAATTTTATGAAGTTTTGTATATTTTGGGTTCCAATGTGCATTTCTAATCATAGATAGTTTAAATAATTACAAAAAAAAAAAAAAAAAAAAAAATATTTTGTTAGAAGATATGATGTGTTTCCAAAATGGGAGATTTGACACCTAAGTGGGGTAGAACACATGTTGAAATAATGCAAAATCCTTTCAAATTAGTTTTCTTGATCCCTGTCTGTTATATTTTAAGAAAAAAATTGTTTTATTTCATATCCATTGTTTTAAACCTCTGTACTCGAATGAAATATTTTTGTTGATTTTTTTTTTCTTCACTGATGTTTTGCAGAAAAACAAACATCTTTGTTTGAATAATTGAAAAAAAAAAATGGAAGTTACATTACAAACTTTTTGAAAAAATTACCAACGAAGCTAGGAGTTTCAATATTTAATGTAAAAAGAAAAAAAAAAAATTATCTTAATTACTTACAGGAAAAAAATTCTTAAAAAAAATTGTTTCCGCAGCGGGAGCTTTGGCGCCTAATGGGTCATAATGGTCCTAATGGGTCATCTTGGAGTACTACGGACTCCAAGATGAAACTCATCTGCGTTCATCATCAAAATGAATTTTAATAAACAATAATTTTAATAAATATTTTGTAATGGGCTAATTAGTAGATTAAATAGAAAAAAAAAAGTAGTTTGCAGAAATATTTTACGCGATAAACTTGTGATTTATGTTGTGATTTCGGCGACATTTGTTAACTGGATAACAAATGTCTTCACAATCATCTTCATAAATCTTTCGGTGCATTTTACAGCATAATAACATTAATTAGGAATAAATTGCAATTCTAAAAACCCGCCCGCATCGTTTTTTTTTTTTTTTTTTTTTTTTTTTTGTAATACAAAAATAATTATTTTCTATTGTTCGATTACGTTACTCAAAGGAGTTCTATCGTTACTCTATTGTTACATTGTTACATCGTATTTTTCAATGATGAACGCTGCATCGAGATTTTTTTCTGTTGCCATTCATCCTTTACATATTCATTATATCAAAATACATAGACAATTTTATTGTGCAGGTAGCTGACAAGTATGCGGGCAACTTGTAATTTGCAATTCTTATCACAAAGAGATAAATTATACATACTTGTGGTTATTTTCTTATTTGAAGAGTGGAGTTAATTTCATTGACTATCTTTACATTCTGTAGGATATTCTCGAGTACTGCTTTATGATTTTTTTACGTCATTTCATCATCACTTGCCGATTAAATGTAGTCACACAATTTAAGTAAAATGTTATGCATTATGCGCGGGATGTCATATGTGCGGGATTTAGTGACTCTATTGATGATTTTAAAGCCCTACGTCTAACATTTATTGATTTTTGGGGGTTATTTTTATTTATTTATATTTTTTGTCTTCACTATTTTACGTGCATTTTTGTATCGGTTTCAGTTGATTTTGGTGTGATTTTTTAAAATCCCCTTCCCTTTTTTATTATTTATTTTTTTCCACCTAAAACCGTGGTGATCACATAATACACAGAAATTAGCCTACCCCGTCGAAGAATCCAGAGCCCTGAGCTGTACCCTTCCTGCTCTGCCTTTTTCTTGAAAAATTCGCGTATATTTTCTCACAGATTTCAGATGAAATTTCTTTCTTTTTTCTTTTTCGTTTTACACTTAAAATTGCCAGGATTCTCATCAGAGGAAAACACCGAGTGAGAATTTCTCACCCTTCCTCAAAAATAAAGCGAGACTTTTAAAAACTATGTGAGATTTCTGAAAATTAACTGAGACCCCTAAATAAACTTCGAATAAAAATAAGAGGTCTTGTACAAGGACCCACATAATTTAAATATGGAATTAATGCAATTTTTTTCATGGTTTTCGAATAGTGAACGTAGAGCAATGATAATTAGAATTACTCCATTGAATTTATGGAGGGGGGGGGGGTTACCAAGAAGTCGCATATACTTGAGTAGATTAAGGCCCGGTTTGTTTGTCACCATTCTTCTTCTATCATAGAAGAAATATAAGTCTAAAAAGAAATGATTAAAAAAAAATTAATGTTTTTTTTTTTTTTTTTTTTTTTTTTTTATCGATTCCTGAAAAATAAAAAAGTGCACGAATTTCTCATAATATTTAAATTTTTAAGTGAGAATTAAAAAAAACAAAACAACAACAACAACAAAAAAAAAACATACGAGATTCTCAGGATCTCGCGCTTTAATGGGAACCTTGATTTTGTTTTATTTTTTTGCCATGTACAATGCATATGAAACAGATAGAAAGTTAAAATAAAGACCTTTGCAAACACATATCATATCATTCCCAATTTTCAGACAAAAAAAAAAGATCACATACTAGGCCACACCCATTTTTTCAAAAATAAATAAAAATATACAGACACGATATTATTTCATTATTTAAAACATGAAAATCTGACATTGACAGATTTTAATTTAGTGCCAGAGGCCTACTGCTAAACTTGTTAATATCGACAAATTCTTCTTTAGTTAATTCGTGACGATCTAAATTCCATGATAAAGTTTTCATTAAATCAAACCAATGTGTTTCAGCTGCAGATACTGTAACAAATAACGTTGGAAGTCCAAACTGTCTTATAGCCGCAAAACAACATTTTTTCTCTTTTTACCAATGAGGGGGAGGTGTGCCTTGGGGGGGACTCATGTCAAAGTTGGGCCTGGGGGGGACTCATGTCAAAGTTGGGCCTTGGGGGGACTTCATTCAATAAATCCCCATTCAATAAACCGACTGAAATAGGCCCTTAGCACTATTAAGAGTGACGTATAAAAATACGACAACGCTGTACCGACTGAAATAGGGGTACCTTGGGGGGGGACTCATGTCAAAGTTGGGCATGGGGGGGACTCATTTCAAAGTTGTGCCTTCGGGGGACTTCATTCAATAAATCCACGTTCAATAAACCGACTGAAATAGGCCCTTAGCACTATTAAGAGTGACCTATAAAAATTCGACAACGCTGTACCGACTGAAATAGGGGTACCTTGGGGGGGGACTCATGTCAAAGTTGGGCATGGGGGGGACTCATTTCAAAGTTGTGCCTTCGGGGGACTTCATTCAATAAATCCACGTTCAATAAACCGACTGAAATAGGCCCTTAGCACTATTAAGAGTGACCTATAAAAATTCGACAACGCTGTACCGACTGAAATAGGGGTACCTTGGGGGGGACTCATGTCAAAGTTGTGCCTTGGGAGGACTTCATTCAATAAATCCCCATTCAATAAACCGACTGAAATAGGCCCTTAGCACTAATTAAGAGTGACCTATAAAAATTCGACAACGCTGTACCGACTTAAATAGGGGTACCTTGGGGGGGACTCATGTCAAAGTTGGGCCTTGGGGGGACCTCATTCAATAAATCCCCATTCAATAAACCGACTGAAATAGGCCTCTAGCACTAATTAAGAGTGACGTATAAAAATTCGACAACGCTGTACCGACTGAAATAGGGGTGCCTTGGGGGGGACTCATGTCAAAGTTGTTCCTTGGGGGGACTCATGTCAAAGTTGTACCTTGGGGGGACTCATGTCAAAGTTGGGCCTTGGGGAGACCTCATTCAATAAATCCCCATTCAATAAACCGACTGAAATAGGCCTCTAGCACTAATTAAGAGTGACGTATAAAAATTCGACAACGCTGTACCGACTGAAATAGGGGTACCTTGGGGGGGGGGGGACTCATGTCAAAGTTGGGTCTGGGGGGGACTCATGTCAAAGTTGTGCCTTGGGGGGACCTCATTCAATAAGTCCCCATTCAATAAACCGACTGAAATAGGCCTCTAGCACTAATTAAGAGTGACCTATAAAAATTCGACAACTGTACCGACTGAAATAGGCCTATAGCACTAATAATAATAATGTAAATAATAAATAAAAACATTAAAAGAATTGTCGATATTTGTAATTTTTTTCCGACTTGGTATGAAAAGAAGCACCCCAACTTCTAACTTTAAAAAAAAAAAAAAAAAAATCCCTTTGTATAAATATGCCACAGTAGTAGTTTTTTATTCCATTTGTTTTAAAAATTTTTAATTATAGGGTGATTATAATTAAAGTTACGATTTCAAAACGCTATAATTTTAAAACTATCCATCTGAGCGATTTGATATTTTACCAGAGCAATAGTGAGACAATGAAATTTTGTTTGAGAGAGGAAAAAAGTAGTCCTAACATGCTCCTACAGATGGCGCTGTCAGGGTAATGTCAGGGCATGGCTGCCTGCGATGTAATAACGGCTGTCCGGACAACGCGAAAAGACCGTACAGCGAGAACATTTTGTACCGCTACCCAACAGTTGGCGCTGTATACAAGTCTCGATTTTCGCTGATTTAAAGGTCCAGTCATAAGAATAACGTTATTCATAAGCATTTGCAATTAACGCTGTATGTAAACTTATTAAAATGCCGAATTTTTTTTTTTTTTTTGAATATGCATAATAATTAATATCAATGCATGTAGAATTATATGTTTGTTTGTCAAAATGTTGTCACCACAAAAAATATAAAAAGGAAATTAAAGGGCACTAATGTGCAAGTTGTAGCTGACGGGACTAAAGTGAAAGTCGTACCTCAAGGGACTAATGTGAAAGTTGTACCTCACGGGACTAATGTGCAAGTTGCACCGAACGAACAAACTATTTCTTTCAACGAAAATGCCTACTAACCCTGGACGATAGGATAGGTCTAATATATCGTATCATATTTATCGTAATATAACTCAATACTTATTTCGCTTCCTTCTTCGACTCGTTTTAATACGCATTTTTTATATGCATGAGCAGCCCCCGAAAAACAGAAACATTAAATCATTAAATTCATTTTTTTTACTTATTTTTATTTCATATTATTTCACGCGTACTTTTTATTTCCTAATTCAAAATTATTAAAAAAAAACTTTTTCGATATCGCTTGTAACGATACTGATTATTATTAATTTTCTTTTATTTTTCTTTCAATAATAAAAAAAAAAAAAAAAAAAAAAGATTTTGATGAAATTCTGGCGAAATCAGAATTTAGTTTAGGACGGAGGACTATTAGTTTTTTTTTCTCTTTCCCAATTATAACATTGCTTTCAAATTATTCAATTATATTTTCGATAAATTTTAGATTTCGATAAATGTCCAACTATCGAAAAATGATTTCGACAAATGTCCAACTATTGAAAACGACAACGCAAAAATCCCAGATTGAGACTAATAGGCCCTCAGTCCTTAAAAAAAATCTTGTAAAATGCACAAATGTCCTTTCTGTACACTGATATTTAATGCATAATTTTATACACTGATTTATTAATTATGTTTTATTGCATAATTAATTTTTGTATTCATGTGCAGAGCTGCTAACTTTTCAGTTTATTTCGCAGCATTGTTAGTACCCGCTATTTTTTTCATACTACTATTTTGAAAGAGAAATATTTTTCTTCTGTAATCATAATTACATATTGCAGAAAATTGTGGAGAGATCGAGGCAAGAAAATGCCAAGCCACATTTGGTTCAACTTTACTATACAGGGGGTCTGTCTAGAAGCAAATCTGGGTTCGTTAAAGGACCCTTCACAAAATTATTTATCATAAAACAGGACCCTTCACAAAATTATTTATCCCAAAACAGGACCCTTCACAAAATTACTTATCCTAAAACAGGACCCTTCACAAAATTATTTATCGTAAAACAGGACCCTTCACAAAATATTTTATCCTAAAAAATAGACCTTTGATAAATCTATTTAATTTTTAAAACTAATCTTCCATGGAACGAACAGCCTGCCTATGAAAAATCAGATGTTTTGCTGTATTTCCCCGAAAAGCTGATATTCAATTTCTAATTTATCAAGGGCTTCTATGCATATATTTAAGTTTAGTTCTATAAAAATAAACTGTTATTGTCTAACATGAAACTTTAATTATAATTTTATTTTGAAAAATTACATTTTTCACAATTTCACTAAAAGAGGGCCCTAGCCGAAAAGTTCGGAAGAACTTTATTTTCACACAAAATTTAAATTCACAAAAATACATGTAGAGCTTTTCACAATTTCACAAAAACAGGACCCTGTCCGAAAAGTCTGGACAGACCCCTGCTATAGGTCACCCATTATGAAACGTATCGATTCGTCGTGACGCAATAAAAGGATATTGACAATTTTTTTTTTTTTTTAAGTAACTTATTCATATTGTAACTTCTTTCTTGGGTCGGTCACTCGTGAGTGTATTTTACCATGTTACCATGTTTTTATTAACTTCGATTCTTGTGTGTTTGTGTGTTTGTCAGGGACAAATCTTGCAATCGATTTTTAACTAACTTCCCGACTAGCTAGATATTTGAAATTTTCAGGACAGCTCACAACACGGTGACAATACATTTTTCTAATAATTTTAGTCAACTGCTTCAAGTTCCGCTGCCTTCGGCAGCGTTTATATGATTCGGCAGAATTTTTTTTTTTTTTTTATTAACTTCGATTCTTGTGTGTTTGTGGGTTTGTGTGTTTGTCAGGGACAAATCTTGCAATCGATTTTTAACTAACTTCCCGACTAGCTAGATACTTGAAATTTTCAGGACAGCTCACAACACGGTGACAATACATTTTTCTAATAATTTTAGTCAACTGTTTCAAGTCCCGCTGCCTTTGGCAGCGCTTATATGATTCGACAGAAAATTTATTTAACTAACTTCCCGGATAGCTAGACATTTGAAACTTTCAGAATAGTTCAGAACAGGGTGAAAATGCATTTTCTTAAAACCTTTAGCCAACTGTTTCGGGTTCCCGCTGCCTTCGGCAGCGTTATCAGTACAAGGCTTGCAATCGATTTTTCACTAACTTTCCGACTAGCTAGACATTTGAAATTTTCAGGACAGCTCACAACACGGTGACAATACATTTTTCTAATAATTTTAGTCAGCTATTTCAAGTCACGCTGCCTTCGGCAGCGCTAATATGATTCGACATGAAATTTATTTAACCAACTTCCCGACTAGCTAGACATTTGAAACTTTCAGAATAGTTCAGAACACGGTGAAAATGCATTTTCTTAAAACCTTTAGCCAACTGTTTGGGGTTCCTGCTGCCTTCGGCAGCGTTATCAGTACAAAGTTTGCAATCGATTTTTCACTAACTTTCCGACTAGCTAGACATTTGAAACTTTTAGGACAGCTCACAACACGGAGACAATACATTTTTCTAATAATTTTAGTCAACTATTTCAGGTCCCGCTGCCTTCGGCAGCGCTTATATAATTCGACAGAAAATTTATTTAACTAACTTCCCGACTAGCTAGACATTTAAAAGTTTCAGAATAGTTCAGAACACGGTGAAAATGCATTTTCTTAAAACCTTCAGCCAACTGTTTCGGGTTCCAGCTGCCCTCGGCAGCGTTATCAGTACAAAGCTTGCAATCGATTTTTCTCTAACTTTCCGACTAGCTAGACATTTGAAATTTTCAGGACAGCTCACAACACGGTGACAATACATTTTTCTAATAATTTAGTCAACTATTTCAAGTCCCGCTGCCTACGGCAGCGCTTATATGATTGACAGAAAATTTATTTAACCAACTTCCCGACTAGCTAGACATTTGAAACTTTCAGAATAGTTCAGAACACGGTGAAAATGCATTTTCTTAAAACCTTTAGCCAACTGTTTCGGGTTCCTGCTGCGTTCGGCAGCGTTATCAGTACAAAGCTTGCAATCGATTTTTCACTAACTTTCCGACTATCTAGACATTTGAAACTGTTAGGACAGCTCACAACACGGTGACAATACATTTTTCTAATAATTTTAGTCAACTATTTCAGATCCCGCTGCCTTCGGCAGCGCTTATATAATTCGACAAAACATTTATTTAACTAACTTCCTGACTAGCTAGACATTTAAAATTTTCAGAATAGTTCAGAACACGGTGAAAATGCATTTTTTTAAATACCTTTAACCAACTGTTTCGGGTTCCTGCTGCCTTCGGCAGCGTTACCAGTACAAAGCTTGCAATCGATTTTTCACTAACTTCCCGACTAGCTAGATATTTGAAACTTTCAGGATAGCTCAGAACACGGTGGCAATATATTTTTTTAATACTTTTAGTCAACTGTTTCAGGTCCCTACTGCCTTCGGCAGCGTTCATATGATTCAACAGAAAATTCATTTAACTAACTTCCCGAGTTGCTAGACATTTGAAACTTTCGGAACAGTTCAGAATACGGTGAAAGTGCTTTTTAAAAATATTTTTATCCAATTGCTTCGGGACCCTGCTGCCTTTGGCAGCGTTTCCAGTACAAAGCTTGCAATCAACTTTTAACTAACTTTCCGGCTAGATAGCCATTTGAAACTTTTATAATAGCTCAAAAAAAAAGACGATAGCAAGGAATTTTTTTAATACTTTTATCCAATTGCTGGGGTTCCGGCTGCCTTCAGTAGCGTTTATATGATTCAACAGAAAATTAAAAAACATGGTTTATAAAATTTTTTTTATCTTATAATTATTACATTGTATTAGTATATCGTATCGGAAAGGAAGAAATTTTTTTCATTCTTTAAAGAATGTAGTTTTGCGACCATTTTCCGAATATTATATTTCAAGCATTTCCAGACTCATGCATGAGGAGGTAATTGCATCCAGTGATTTATTTTTCCTTTTAATTAATTTTAAAGTTAAAATGGAATATTTATTTAATACCTTTTGAACCAATCATCCGATTGTTTAGTCGGATGTTTGGTTCAAAAAATATTAAATAAAAACTCCATTTTAACTTAAAAAAAAAAAAAAAAAACACTGCATGCAGCTACTTTTTATGCATGAATCTAAAAATGCATGAAAATGATATTCGGATAACAGTCGCAAAATCATATTTTTTCAAAAAATAAAAAAACATTTCTACCTCTCCGGTACAAATAGGTTACAAAAACATGTATTCATACATTCGAATCTTGTCACGAATCGATAATTTTCATAATGGGTGCCCTATAGTCTATTACTTGCCAACATACTAATTAATATTCCGTAGTATTGTTAGCCCCACCTTCTTTTTCCCACCAGCATCTTTTTAGAGTATTTTTCTTCGTATTTAATGGTACTAATTGCATTTGGAGAATATTACTCTAAAAATTTGCTGGGTGGGACTAAGAATACAACGGAATATTAATTAGGATGTTGGCAAGTATGCCTATACTAAACATGAACCAAACGTGGCTTGACACTTTCTTGCCCCGACCCTCACAATTACTGTACAAAGAACATGGTGTGAAAAATTGGTGGATACAAACACTGTTATGAATTAATTAAAAAGTTGCAGATCTGCTGCAAGTAGTTTTGTTTATGTTTAATTTAGTAATTGTTTATAAAGGCAACGTTCATGAAATGAATGCACAAAAGTGCATTTTGTGATTTTGTATTGTTACAACGGATTAAATATTTTCCCCTTCATCTATTATCTTATCACAGTGAAACTATTTTTGCAGTCAAAACGAAAAATCGATGATATTTCCATTCACTTCTAATAAGATCAGCACTGACGACCAATTTTGCGATTTGGCGACCAAATTTGACGAAAAACGGTAGTTTAGGTTTACCGTAGTTTCAAGGCTCTGAGTTGAACAGAAGTCGAAATCTAGAACTTTCTATGGGTTTCTAGTCAGAATGATTGCCAACTCCATTGCCGAGTTGTAAATAGAAGTAAGTTGACTTCTGCCAGTGAGAGTGTAGTCAGTGCAAGTCTTTGTTGTTCAGAGAGCTAATTTGAGCGATTGTCCTCTTCAGACTGAGTTCCAAGCGATTGACCTTTGTTCATGGATAAGCGAAATTCCTGCACTGTGGAGTATTTGATGCTGTTTCCTTTATTCTCGTTGAACACACGACTGTTTTCTCGGATTGCTTCTAGAACATTCGTCGAATAGTGACTTTTGTGTTATGAGTGACAACTTTATTATGCTTCAAGAATTTTCGATAAATTGACAATACTATTGGACTAATTAGAATATTCCTTGAAATCACAATTTTGTTGTATTGATTCAAGAAGTTAAGGGGACTCTCTACCAATCGTCTCCGAAAGCCGAAACCAATGTTATTCTATGGGAATTTTTGCCCAATTTTAATTCATTAACTAATACATATTTTTAAATTCCCTTTTCACTTTCCGAAAATTCACAACTATTAAACAATTTATCGCTTTTTAAAAATTGATTTTTTTTTATCTTTAAGATTCCATTTTTAAGCTCAAAAATGAAAAAATTGACATTGTGAAAATTCGTATTTTACAACTTCAAAATAAAATATTAAAAATTTTTTAAAATGATTTTTAGAAAGCGATAAATTGTTTAATAGTTGTGAATTTTCGGAAAGTGAAAACGAAATTTAAAAATATGTATTAGTTAATGAATTAAAATGAAACAAAATTCTCCATAGAATAACATTGGCTCTGGCTTCCGGGGACAATAAGTGGAGAGGCCTCTTAAGCTGAATAGTGTACATTCATCGACTAGAACCTGCCTCTTTCTTTGTAAAATACTGTCAACACAAAAATGTCGACAACATTTATATATATATATATATATATTCAGCATGCTTTCATTAATTTGATTTTGTCTTATTTTTTTATCTTCATCAATCAGCTTCCTTATTACGTTAAGTTTAACTACTCCCGATAGTTTTTTTTTTCTTTTGTAATTTTCTATAAGTTTGTGGAAAACTGTTACTTTTGACAAGTTAAAATAGCCAAAAATTAAGATTTCTTGTATTGAAATGCATCTATAATAAACTGGTTTATAATTTCTCAGAAAATGCTCAAGTTATTTTTGAAGCAGTCTAACTGTTATCTGAAACCCTTCATAAAACGAAAGTTTAATATGTTCTTTAGATTGCACTCTCGGAGATAAGATTAAATAATCTTTAAACGTAAATAAAATATGTATCTTACTCTAAACAAGAAACGCGATTCCTACTTTATTTTTATACTGAAGAGCTGTTATACTTACAATGATTTTTAGTTCCCCATCATACTATAGGTATGGGGAACTTAGGTTAATCGTGAAAATTTTCGACCTCGGTTTTTTGACTTTTCTACACGTTTTCAGGTGTGAGGAATCCGAAAATGACAAAATTTCTATGGTGTCTGTCTGTAGGGTGTATGTTACTGTGTTAGTCTGTTAGTGTGTTAGTCTGTTAATGGGTTAGTGTGTTAGTACGTTAGTTTGTTAGTCTGTGTACACGATATCTCACGAACAAATTGTCGCAGAGAGGTCAGATCAGTTTTAAAATATTACTTTCGACACTGGCAAGAACCCTATTCATTTGCAACATTCGAATTAAAAAACTTCGTAAGTTATTAGAAATTTACGATTTTCTTAACATGGGAGAATAGGACAAAAATTCACTTAAACGTGCATTAAATGGAAACGTTTTACTGTAAAAATGTCAGACCAGTTTTAAAATATTCGTTTTGATGCCGGAATGAACATCAGTAACTATAAATATGCTACTTTGAAAATTTCGCAAGTTACTGGAAATTTACGAATTTCTTAACATGGCAGTATAGGGCGAAATTCCACATAAACGTCAATTTTGAAAGACATTTTCATCGTAAAGATGTCAGACTACTTTTGAAATATTATTTAGGACACTGACATGAATATTTATGACTACGAATTTTCCAATATAAAAATTTCGTAAGCTATTGAAAATTTACGAATTTCTTAACATGGCAGAATAGAGCAAAATTTCACATAAACGTCAATCTTGAGGGATGTTTTCATCGTAAAGATGTCAAAACACTTTCGAAATATTATTTAGGATACTGGCATGAATATCATAGACTATGATTTTTTTCAATTTAAAAAATTCGTAAGTTATTTGGAATTAACGATTTACTTAACATGTCAGAATAAGGCAAAATTGAGGATAAACTTCCATTTTGAGGATCATAAATACATTAGACAACTTCAAAATTACATTTATGATATTTGTTTCAACACAAATATTTTAATAGGAAAATTTCGTAAATTATTCGTAATTTACGATTTTATCAACATAGCGAAATTGTAAATTTTTCATATAAATATGAATTTTGAGGATTATTGCATTGGATATAGTAGCATGAAAACTAAACAACGGAATCGACCCTGATAAAATAAATTAATAGATTAGAATAAGATAAATATATCGAAGTGAACGGTGGATAGCCTATAAGGAGGGAATTTCATTCTGTCACAGTATCAAGCTTTGGTCAAATTCATTTCTTTTAACATGATTATAATATGTCTCGCACTAGAAATTTACGAGAACATAAATATGATGGGGAACTGAGCAGAGTCCACCTATGCCGACTAGTTTTCTCTTTCTTTCTTTAAATTATTAACACTTTCAAACAAAATTCAAAAATTTTTATTAAGGTATTTTTAAATATAATCATAGATAGATTAAAATATTTGTATATTAAGTAACAGATATTAAAAAGTGAAATATTGTATAATATGCTCGCTTTTCTTCTTTAAAATATCACTTTGATATTCTTTCAACTAAATACGTGCTTCTCATGCCCATTTAATTATTAAATGATTATAATAAAAAATTCAATTTAATTGTCATTTTTATAAACATTTCATAAAAAATAAATAAAACAAAAACTGTAATAAATAAAAAGGTTTTACATCGTTAACCACCACAGTGTTCCTATGACCAAGTTTCTGACTTTTCTGATGAAAATGCTGATTACACTGTAAAAAAATAACTATTACCAGCTGCAAGAAACTCTCTGTCATTGGAGAAAATAATTATTAAAATAATTATTTTCTCCAATCACAGAGAGTTTCTTGCAGCTGGTAATAGTTATTTTTTTCCAGTGTAAGGTAGCTAAAGAAACAGATGTCACGCTCACTGATGTTAATAAATATCATCACATCAATAACTGATTCATTTTTAGCAAAACAAAATATATATATAAATATATATATTTTTTTTATGTAATATTGAGAATAAAATTGACTTTATTTTTGGATATTTAGTGTTATACCACTTCTCTAATATGAAAATTGTCTGCATTATCATGGAAGATAATTTTTTTAAATAATAATTTTAATAATTTATTTTTACTGAGTGAATTTGTATAAGAAAATATAGAAGAAAGTCATGTGGTGGCCACAACATACTAGTTAAGACCTCTTATTCATTCAGAAATGATGTTAAGTTGATAAGTTTGATCTACGATATAAAAGAATTCTTAAAAAAAAAAAAAAAAAAAAATTAAAAAATAAATATGTATTAATTCTACTAATAATATTAATAACTACTACAAAGCAGTATGAACAAAAATGTAAATTTGATTAATTAAATTCTTTTCACTCATAACATTTTTTGCCTGAATTATAAAATTCTGAACGACTTTTAGTAAAAGGGGACCTCTCAAAAGGGCAAGTTTTTTTTTTACAACATCGTGAGTGGTTTTTTTAGGAAAGTTTCACTTTTTTTTTTTTTTTTTTTTTTTTTTTTTTTTTTAATTTGTATTTTCCCGTTGTTTTTGTTGTTGTGAATTTACAAAGTTAACATTTTGTATTTTGAATTTCCACCTGCTAATATCCGCGATTGTAATGAAATGCTCGCCCTCTGGTGGGCTAAGGGGAAATTACGATAAACATGCTTTAATTCGAATTCCATCAAGCCGCCATTGCTAGCCGATGTTTAGTTTCACATATATTTATTGAATAAAAATGAATAAATCCGGTAAAAAAGATAACACCAGTGTAACTCCAAAGGACCAAGAAATCCAGAATTAAGCTTCCATTTATTTCCAAATGACAAATTTAAAATTTCAGTTGCTTCGGCTAATGGAAGTAAAGAATTAATCAGATGATTTGAAACTAATATTTGTTCAGCTTCAGTTAAATACCTACTTTCGATCGAACTTTGAATAAACTGAAATATTTTTCAATCAATTTTCCATGATGTAATGGCGGAGAAATTATAGTATGAATATTAAGTAGAATAACAAAAAGAACAAAAATAGATACACGTGGCTGTAATACTTACTAACAACAAGAGCTGAAAAAGCGCCATCTATCGATCATTACAAACGCGGATAAAAAAACTGCGAAAATTATTTTTCGATTATCGGCTGAATAATGAATAATCTGTTAATTAGAGTGCTGTCGATAGATACGATGCAGATATGGTACTGTATAGTTAAAATGTGCATTTATTAAAGTCATTCTTTTGTTTTGACGAACTTTGATTTTAAATGTTAAAATAGGTCTTAAAAAGGAAAGTAATAAGATCTCAAGATAAATGTTTAAAGATTTAGAATAAATAGGCTGAAAGACAGATTGCAAAAAAAGTCATATTATTAGGTCATTTAATCGCCAGTGTTGAAATTCATGAAATATGTTGAATCAACTTTGTTGCATTTTATTTAAAACTTGCGATTTTATAAATATTGTAAAAGGACAAATTTTAGTTCCCATAATTAAAATATACACACACAATAATCATACATAGCATACACTAGTAAGAATAGTTATCCCCCATCCCATTCATGAACATTTCATAGAATTTTCAATTTTATGTCATCTTGAACTTGTTTAGTTATGAAAACCCTTTTCAATATTTAAAAATATAAATTAGAACTAAATGCTTATTATTGCGAGTAATCATTATTGTATATATTAATGGGGTTTCTTTTTTCAAGAAGGTGATTATTACCCCCTCCCTTCCCATAGACGCCTTAATTACATTTTATGTGTTTAATTGCAGTTCCTGTAAATGTATTACACACATGTACGCGCGCATGTGTTATTTTAAATATTTTTGATAACACTTTCAAAATTCAGCCGTATTATAAATTTATAATTACAAGCAAATTATTACAACAGTTTCATAATGCAGTCTAACGTATCTACGGAATGCACACTAATATTATGACCGTAGATTTTTCATTGATCTGGAATAAAATCTTGAAAAATCTTAGCCCCTAACAAGAGTTTAGTCGTAGATCCACCACTGGCTCATGCCTAGTTCTTTCACCTGATAAAAGGTAATGCTTTTATTCTGACCTGAAACAAATGTTGTGAGTTTTTGAAATTTACAGTGTTTACTTACACAGCTATTTCTTTATTAAATTAATTATTACTGAATTTAATCATATTAGCATACACATATTTCAAACCAAATATTTCTCGAAAAATAACAATACTATTTTTTATTTTTACATATTTATGATCATGTGTCTATTAACTATTTTTACCATGTTTTTATTAACTTCTATTCTTGTTTGTCCGGTACAAATCTCGCAATCGATTTTTAACTAACTTCCCTCTAGCTGGACATTTGAAACTTTCAGAATAGCTGAGAACCTGATGACAACACAATAACTTCGAAGCCCGATTTTCGAATTTTTTATTCGTTTTCTTTTAATTAATCAAGATATGAAAATAATAACCTCCTAATAACTCAAAAAATAGCCATTAAAATATTAGCTATAATTTAATAGTTTCAAAAAGAAAAAAAATAAATAAATAAATAATTACGAGTTCATTTTCTTTTGATATAAAAATAAATGCATTTAATTAAACGTGAAGGTTAAAAAATTATAAAAAGTTAAATAATGCATCTCACAAAATTTGATGTCATTATCACTTTAAAAATTTTATACACATTGATAAAGTGCTAATGTAGTTCTATCGCTATGATCCAACAGAAAATTTAAAAACATGGTATATAAAAGTTTTTTTTTTTTTTTTTTTTTTTTATCTTATAATTATTTTTAATTCGTTTTAGCAATTTTCAATAGAAAATGTGTAGCAAAAGTTAAAGGAATAATCAATGTACTTGTTAAAACATCTATACAGGTCATTTATGTAATTAGCTTCCTTGACTTGGATGGATGGAACAATTTGGCGATATGTAAGAGACATAACCTTGATTTTGATAGATAAAGGATGTTGCCACAAAGGGTACATAAAGAGAAACAAAAAAAAAAAAAAAAGAAAGAAAGAAAAAAGAAAAGAAAGAAACATATAAGACAGGCGTATGAGAGTCTAGGTATTTCATCAGCGCAAGTGACTATTTCATCGTTATAAAAAAGATGTATTAAGCTGAATTAGAAGAGAAAAATGTTTTTATTGCTAATTAACCCTTTCATTCCCAAGTTTTTCCCTCCATAAAACAATAAACCTTATATTTAGTCATTAATTTATTTCAAGGGTAATATAGATAAGTATTTTTTTTTAAATAGGAGTAATAGCAGAGTACGAATTAATATAACTAACAAAGCAACTGAGAGGTGTTTGTTTATGTTTAATATAACCAGTGATGCTATTTAAAATCATAACTTTTCAATAGATAAAAATATCAAAATTTTGGAAGAAATACATATTGCAATTAATTAAAATACAAAATATAAACATTAAAAAATAAAATAAAAGATATTTCAAACAGTTAATTTACTTAAATTGCCCAAAACAGGAAACTGATTCCGATATTATTATCAGAACTAGCGAGCTTCGCCCGCTAGCCGCTAGCGGGTCAGTATTTTCAAATGAATCACTAAAATTAATGAATCACTAACAGTAACTTTTAGTGTCAAGAAAAGAAATAAAAAAAAAAAAAAAAAAAAAAAAAAAACATTTCTGATTGGGTAAAAAGTCGGCCCGGGTCGCGTATCTCCGAACTGTTGGCGCACGCAGAACAAATTCACAATTTTTCGCCAGAGAATGCGATTTTCGCCAAATCTGGAAGTGCAAAGAGAAACTTCCCGCCGTTTAACCTGCATAAATAAACATCCGGCGTTTTTCTTTCTTTCTTTTTTTATTATTATTATTTTTTTTTCTTCTGATTATTAATGTAGGATTTAAATCGCAAAACGAAACATATCTTGAAATTAAGAAATAGTTATCCGAATAGAGAAGTAGATAATAATAATGGTAATATATTAGCATTGAGATCATGTATAAGGCCAAAAAGTTTGTAAAAATTGTTCAAACAAATTACAAATTCTTAGTAAAATGCATGAAAAATGTTCATAAGTCCAAATCAGTAGTACGGCATTTTACATTTCAACTATTTTTATTATCATTTTGTATTTAATTTTTTAAAATGTACGACTTTATAAAATATTTCTCTTACGATGCAGTGCTTGAATTTTCATAAATTATCACCTTATATTTATCTATTATGTATTTTTAAAGAACATCTTAATCATAATAAAATAGATATTTCGTGTTAAATTTTATGGTTGAAATTCATAAAATTTTCTACGTATAATTTCCTCCTCGGACATGTCCATTTCTCATTCTTTACCCCCCCCCCCCCTCAACCCCAACATACAAAGTTATAAAATAAAACGTTAAATATTTTATTAATGCTATTCTATTTGTTTTTCAGTAATCATAAACAATTTAACTTAATATGTTATACAAATCAAAGTAATAATGATGCGCATAACCATTTTCATCCTATATTTATTGTTACTAATTTCTATTGAGAGCGAAATGTATTCATATTAAAAGGAATGAGTATGATAGAACACTCAACACAGTCGCAGACTGAAATGCCACTCCTCATAGGCTACCCTCTATCCGATTCGATACATTTGACTTATCGTAATTAAATGACTAATTTTATTAGGATTGTTTTCGTACATTAATTTCCAACACAACTGATCCCCATATTGCAAGTTCGTGGGAAGTATTGGCCTAATATGTCAAATGAAGGAAACACAATTTTTAATTACTAAAGTTTCAAATTAAAATGTTCATATTTAATGAAGTGTATTAAAAAATATATTTTAAAATATTAGTCTGACATGTTTACGACAAAATATTGGCATAATGGACGTTTAAACGAAATTTTGCTCTATTTTGCCATGTTAAAAAGAAAACGTAAATTTTGAATAACATGTGAAGTTTACAACTTACATTGTTCCAAAGCAATATTGTCCTTATCAATAACATAAGTGATATTTAAAAACTGATGCACCCATTTTACAAACTCAATATCTGTAATACACACAGACAAGTCACATAAACCAACCACTAAAAACATAATTTTTGGATTCAGGAAACCTCAAAACATATAAATGTAACAAAAATTCAATTTCGAAAACGTGATCCGAAAACAATACTTTCGCGACCTTTTACGGATAAGATAAAGTAAATTAGAATAAGAGAATAATTTTAAATTAATTAAACTTTAATTGCATTTATTACATTGATTTTTATTTATAAAAAGAAATGCTTTCATTTAATTTGGGGTAGACCTGTATATTTACTATATATTTTACAAACACAATATAGTGTACTAATTTAGCACAGAATTTACAACACATAGCACCACATGAAATGACCTTTCAGCAATTCCATTGTATGAATATATCTGAATTCTTTTGTGGGGTTTTGTGTAAACTTCTAATAAAGGATATACATCCTACATTGTATACGAAACATTCTTTCATGCACATAAAATATAAGTTCATTTTTTTTTTTTTTTTGTTTCATCCAAAAATATTAAATTGTATTTACCAGAAAATTCACACATAGACTTAATGAATTTGAATTCTTTTTTTAGTCACTGTACACGAATTACTTAATATTTCATCCGAGTCCCAATATCTATTCTTGAGGTATGGTGATAACAAACACACAGACACACTCAGGCAACCGCTAAAAACCTAATTTTTTGTTTCAGGATATTTAAGCAAATGTAGCAAAAACTCAATTTCGAAAATCTGAATCAAAAATAACAATATATGGGTATTTTCTTACAATATATGGGTAAAATAAACTAAATAATGATCATAATAATGACAATCTGGTGTGTCACTCACACGACTTTCTTTTTTACCCTGCATTTCAATATTATAATGACAGATTGCACATTAAATCTTAAGATCAATAGCGTAAGAATGTAAAGTTTAATGCACTTTTCAAATAGTAATCTAAAATAGGTTTAGAAACAACTTTATTTGACGAAGAGAAAGTAAATAATAATAAAAATAATAATAATAATAAAACAGAATAAAATAAAATAAATGTATTTCAAGGATAATTTTAAAAGCTTTAAAATCATAATATTACAAATATACTTCTTCATTAATCTTGATAAAATAAATTTAAAGGGTTTTCTAATAAATTTTAGTATTAAATTATATTATCTAAAAATAACGATACAAAGACTCCATTGACGCGTATCTCCGAATCCATTGACACATTTTTAACAATTATGATTCAGGGAGCCTCAAAACGTGTATATATAACAAAAATTCAATTTCGAAAATTTGACCCCCAAAACAATACTTTCTCTACCATATATGTTGGTAAGAGGAAGTAAAATAAATAAATAAATAAATAAATGTATTTCAAGAACAATTTTAAAAGCTTTAAAATTAGAATATTACAATTTTATTTCTTCATTAATCTTGCTAAATTAAATTTAAAGGGTGGAGGATTTCTAATAAATTTTTGCATTAAATATATTATTTAAGAATTACGATACTAAAATTCCATTGGCACATTTTTATAGTTTATCTTTATTCTCTTGGGAAAAAAAAATGGGGATTTTGTCCCCATTTTGGGGATTTTTGAGGCTTCTGGGGACAATTTTGGGGACCAAATTTGTGTGGGGAGTTTTTGGGGGAATTCTGAAATTTTTGGGGACAAATCTGGGGAGTTCAACTTTCTGTCACTGTTGACAACGTAATGATTTATCCCTACGACTAGGGACTTTCAATAGCTTTATTGTTATTTGGGGATTTTTTTCAAAAATTGTCTTCATTTAGGGAAAAATCTAAGCTTAAATCTGCTTGATATATATATATATATATATTTTTTTTTTGAAAAAAAAAAAAAATTTCCCCTTTTTAGTAGAAATCAAGTTGGGGATTTTTTCAAAAAAAAAAAAATCCCTGATTTGGGAAAATTTGAAGACCTGTTTGGGGAAATAATTTTCGACCATCTGGCATCACTGCCTTAATGTATCTGAATGTTTTAGTGTAACCCTATAAATATAAAGGTTAACCATACCACATTCTTTACAAAACATTATTTTAGTATATTAACAATAAATGTCAATTTCTTTATGATTTTTATAGTAGAAAGTTATTTAAATGTGATTTATGAAAATGTCTCCCATAAAACGCAATGCATTGGCATTTTTTGGGTGTCCCTGTACACAAAAAGGTTATACAGGCCCTATTAATGTCATTTCAAACAGAAAACACTGCATACTGAACTTGAATAACATATACCTTTTTTAAAAAATTCTGGAAATATTTATGAACGCTGGGGTGGGTAAACGGACAGACAGATACACAAGCTAAAATCATATTCACACTTAAAAATTGTTAGAAAGAGCTAAAAACGCTTAATGTAAACGAAAATGCAATTCCAGCAAATTTTCAATAAAAACCTTCAATGTAACTGAATATTTCTGTGTGGCCCTGTAAATCTAATGCTAATCATACTACATTCTGTAGAAAGCATTATTTTATGCATATACAGTGGGTGATCAAATTATTAGAAATTCTTTTTATTTTCGCATTTTTTTCCTTTTTATTATCTAAAAAAATACTAGACGAAATGACCCGAAATTTCATAGATGCAAAGAACGATTTAGTGCAGAGTGCAGTTAGGTGACCAACCACAAATTGAAGAAGAGTGAAAATACTTTGGATCACCCTGTATCATAAAAAGCTACAAATGACTTGTAACTTTAATACATTGTTGCACATACTATGTACAATATTTGTTTGTTTTAGTGCGGGAATTGCGCAATTATTTTGGAATATATATATATATTTTTCAAAATTTACTAATTTATTTATTTATTAATTTTTTTTTCATTTTTTTTTCATTTTTATTTATTTATTTATTTATTTTATTTTTTTTTTTGGGGGGGGGGGAGGGCTTATAACTAGAACGGATTTCCATAAAGTTTTATAAAACTTGCTGAAAAATTGGCAAAACATAAGAGACACATTATTCTGAAACAAACAATTCACACGTGTAATATTCGTTGAGATATGAGCATTTTTAGTAAGTATTATCTTACTGCACATTTGTGAAAGACAGAAAAAATTTTATTGCATAGATTGAAAACTAAATATAATCCTTTTTCAAAATTTCATTTGAATAGAATAAAAATTAAGCAAATTATCGGCAAAAGAACGGTCTAGATTTGAAGTATTTTCCAGAGTTGAAATTTCATAAGGGATTTTACCCATTCTGCGTACTTAATTTGAAGATCCAGTTATTTCAATCACGTTGCAAAAGTTCTTTTTCGTAAAAAACCTATTAAGAACACACAAATCTTAGTAAATAAATAAAAATATGTTAAAATTGCAAGCCTATGAGGGATTTTTCATAAAAAAGAACTCTGCAATGTGACTGAAATAATTGAATCTTCAAATTAAATAAGCAGCATGTGAAAACCCCTTATGAAATTTTAACTCTGGAAAATACCAAAAGTCTAGCTCATTCTTTTGCCGACAATTTTCTTCATTTTTATTCTACTCAAATGAGGTTTTGACAAAAGTTACTCAATATATCTACCTTTCAACCTATGCATTAAATTTTTTTTAACTTTTGCGCATGCGCAGTAAAAGAATATTTACTATAAATGCTCATAACTCAACGAATATTACATGTGTGAATTTTATGTTTCAGAATAACGTTTCTATAATGTTTTCACAATATTTCTGCAAGTTTTGTAAAATTTTATGGAAATCTGTTCTTGTTATAAGTAAAAAACTTGTCAAAAAAAAAATAGTAGTTTTTTGGGGAAAAAAAATGTATATCCGCCTAAATAAATACGCAAGTCCCGCACTAAAACATACAAATATTGTACATAGTATGTGCAATAAGGTATTAAAGTTACAAGTCACTTTTTATGATACAGGGTGACCCAAAGTATTTTCTGTCTTCTTCAATTTGTGGTTGGTTCCCTAACTGCACTCTGGATTAAATGGATGCTGGAAACAATGAATTTTTAAATGTTCTCTGCATATGTGAAGATCCAGGCCATTTAGTTTAGTATTTTTTTAGAAAATAGAAAAAATGTCAAAATAAAAGAAATTTCTAATAATTTGATCGCCCACTGTATATAGTATTAGACCGTTAAATGTTATTTTATCGGTGTACCGGATTTGAGCGGAATTGTCATCTCTATTACTCGACAGATCCGATAGACAGAATCCGATGAAAACTTTTATTTTATGCTTACGATCGTGATCTTTCTAAACATATTTTATCCGGAAACTAATCATATACATAAGATAGCTTATCATATATGAATAACGCAGGAAATGTGCAATTAAGATTAATTATATGCTTTGATTTTGTTGATATTAAACATACTTAAAATAAAAAAAAATACTTATTAAAATACATTTAATGTGTATTTTAATTTATAAACATAATTTCCACCCATTTTTACTTTCCGAACATACATATGTAAAGGAAAGTATTATAATCGTGAAAAAAAATTCAACTTTGAGATCTTGGTGTTTTTATACGTTTTGAGGATTCCTGAATTATTATTATTATTATTATTATTATTATTATTATTATTATTTTTTTTTTTTTTTTTACGGTGGTGTATGTATGTGTGTGATTGAACACGATAACGTCTAAATGCTTTGTTCAAATGAGCTGAATGTTGTAAGTATGTTATAGATCACCGTAACACGTACCCTACTGATTTTAGTGATTCTAGCACTTATAGTTTTTTACAAGTACACAAAGAAATATTCTTTATCATTATTGCCTATGGGCTCAAATTATTTAAAGTGCGACAGCGGTTAAATGATTTAGTCAATTGAGCTAAAGATTTATATGCATATTATAGATCACCGTCGCAGGAAGTGTATACATTTTGTAAATCTAGAACATATAAATTTTTACATAACGAAAATTTTTTTTAAACCTATGAGTTCAAATTATTTGAAGTGCAATACCGTTAAATTAAACATACTATATAGCGAAAACTTTTGAAATATCCTATTGTATTTTTTTTTTTTTCTTTATTTAACTACTTCTCTTACTTAAGTTTATTTAAACAACCATTAATTACTTAATGTTCGGAAAGTCGAGTGAAGTCAATTCAGATTTTTAACAATTGTAGCTCAATGGGTTTTTGGAATTGACGAATCAAGGCCGATTGACTGCACTAGGATCCTAGGCCTGAGGGGGAGTGCCCTCCGTGGGGTTCTTTGTAAGGAATCCTAGCCTGTATTTACGAAAGTTTTAGAGAAAATCGTGGAAAACTCGTAATGACCAGGCCAACGAGCATGACCTGTAATCGAACCCGGCACCTCACTTGTACCAGCTTTGAGCGCAGAACTGCTGAGCCGCTGTTGGGCCTATGGTAGCTCAATGAAAAAATCATACAATAAAAAAATATTTAAATATTTTTGCATAGTAAAACGTAATTTTCAACAAGTAAAATAAATCGATAAAATGTGAATTTCCTTTTACAAATCAACACTCGAAAATACAATTATCTACACTTAGTTTTAGTTTAAATGCATAAAGATTTAATAGAATGTAAAAAAAAAAAAAAAAAAAAAAAAAAAAAAAAACTTTTATAATTCAGCATTAAAAAAGTGCATTGATTTCTGATAAACCTATAGAAAAATTGTCAATTAAAAAAAAATAAGTTATAAAATTTCAATAAATTTTAAAATAGCTTTTAAAAATCAACGTGTACCAAATTTATGTAGGTATCTGAAACAAATAAAAAATATCTTAATAAATCAACGTGTGAGACGACATTGATTTGTCAGAAATAAAAAAAGGTAGGTTAACAACAAATAATTATTTTTGAAAATATATAATGATTTAATAAAATGTATACAATAACCATTTATTTTTAGATAAACGTTCAAGTGAACATTTCAGTTGTAAAAAGAAAGTTAAAAAGTATATAAGTTACAAAATTTTAATAAAATCTTGAATACCTTTTAATGATCAATTATGTATCACATTGATTTATCAGAAACAAAAAGGAAAGTTATCCACTGATAATTTAATAAAAAGAAAAATATTTTTTATAAATAAATTTTCGAACACACATTATTGTTAGAAACAAGAAATGAATATATTAGCTACTAGTAATTTAATTACTGTTATTATTATTATTATTGTTATTATTACACTGACAAAAAGATATTCCGCCTTCATCTAGAATGAATAAGTGATCATTTCCTAAATCCCTTAACTAAAAATATAGATTTCCGAGCTATGAGCATAGAGCACGCCAATAAACTGAATAAACGAAATGATCGAGAATTTCATGTCTATACATTTCTAGATGATAAACAATATTCTGAATATTCTGAATCTTTTGTATTGCGAGAAACTCTCGCTTGATTTTCTTGAATTGAGTAATAAATCAAGATTATAGTTGCTGAAACACGCCTCTTGTATTTGCATTTATTTGCACAGATTTTTAAATAACTTTGTCCTCGAGAATACAGGCAAACGCTCTAGAATCCTAATGGGGGTTTCTAGAACTCTCTTTCAAAGGGGACTAGAATTTATAAGGATGACATGGAACTATTTTTTCTAGAGCCACAATTGAGATTCTAGATGTCAGTTACAGAATTTTTCATCAGTGTATAATGATTTTAAAAATCAATGTGCATATTAGTTTATTAGAGAAAGAAGAAGAAAAAGGGGGAAAAAAATAGCGAAAGGTTATTTAAAGCTACTTTAGATTTTCTTTAAATTAATTTATAAATCAACATTCCAACACATTTTGATTTGTGAAAAACAAAAATGTGAAATTATCATTAAATTAACCATTTTAATTATAAAAATTTAATAAAATGTGATTTTTTTTTTTTTTAAATATAAATCAATGTTATACACTATATTTATTTATCAGGAAAAAAAATGAAGACGAAGAAAGGAGAAAAAGAAAGCTATTATTAATCGTAATTTGATCTAAATTAAAATATGGCTTAAATGTAAAATAATTTTTACAAATAATGTTCGAATTCACATTGGTTTATCTGAAACAGAACTAGTTATGGGTATAAAATTTTCTTCTACATATTTTCCTATACAAAATCACGCAGTATTAATTATTTGTTATTTTTTAAATCTATTATGAAGACGATTTTCATCTCAAAGAGGTAAATGCTAATGGGAGTGAATATTTACCGTGCAGATGACATCCTTTCTGTTCTCGGGAAAAATTGCAGTATAGCAGCGCCGTTTATGAGCAGATATGCACCCAATTGAATCAAAATAACTTCTCTTAAGCACATTTGCGTATAAAGTTATGTTCGATTATACGCAATAGAACCTGAGATACAACCTTCCTTTAAATTACGGAAATCGTTGTATAGCAGCGCTATGTGCTGAGCGATCGAAACCAAAAGATGACATAAACTAACTTATGTCAAGGTGCATCAAGACATAAAATGATATCCAATTCCGTGCATTAGTTCCTGAGATACAGCCTTCCGTGAAATTGCGGAAATCACTGTATAGCAGCGTCACTTGTTGGGAGATCGGCACCAAAAATTGATAGGCATCAGCATATACATTTATATGCAATTTCACATAGATTTATATGCATTTTTATTCAGTATTTCCTGAGATATAGCCTTAAAATTGCGGAAATCGCTGTATAGCAGCGCCACCTTTTGGGAGATTGGCACCAAAAGTTGATAGATACTAATTTATGTCAAGGTCCATCATCATATAAATTTATATGCAATTCTGTGCAGTATTTTCTGAGATACAGTTACCACAAAATTTTTATCACAGACAGACATTTTTTAAAAATGGTCAAATCGTGTTCTGTATATCTCGAAACGTGTAATCTATCGAAAACCAGAAGTCGAAAGTTTACACGAATCCAATACTTTCTTCTATTGAATACAGAAGAAAGTAAAAATGAAAAATTTACCTACTACAATTTTTTTTTTTTTTTATTTATTTATTTACTTCTTTTTAAAATTATTATTATTATAATGATTTTTATATATCTACTCTCCGATGTACATTGGTTTGTAAGAAACAAACATAACTATTATAAATTTTCAACTTTTCATTTAAGATTTTTTTCTTTTTCCTTTTAAGGTATAAAGTATTAATGAAACGTAAAATAGCCTTTGAAAATGAGCTTTCTAGTATAAATTGATGCATCAGAAACGAAGTGTAATGTTTGCCACAAAACTAGTCTATTTCTAAAAAGAAAAGTTGAATAGTAGATAAATGTTTCATTTAAATTAATTGAAAATGCAAAAAATTAAACTGTTTTTCACGAGTTACCTTTTGCAAAAGTTGAAATGCTGGACTGCTGGTTGGAATTTTTTAACTTGCTAATTTTCCTTTAGATTATAAGAAATATGAAAACAATCTACTATATGAACGTCTGTTAAAGTGACAGAGGATTTTTAAATTAGCAAAATTGGACTAAAAATTCGATGTTTCAATTTTTTCTAAAATATGAAACTACATAATAGCAGTAATGTGTGGCAAAAAGAATTTTTTTATTTCCCATCATTCTATGCTGAGTTAGAAGCGTTCATATTTGTAAACGAATATTGAATCTGTTGCAAAATGGAAACTTTAAATATCATTTTCTGAAAACCAATTATGGATCAATTTAAAATGTTTCTTGCGTATTATTTTTGTTGAATCTTCATGACAGTTCCTTCACATAGTGATTTGTTTTTAATATATATATATATAATATGTAAAGAGATCAGAGTGTCGTTGGAGAGACGAAATCGTGAAGTTTGGAAGAGCAGAATGAAGAAAAGTTGCAGAAAACAGAACATATAGGAATCGCCTTGGAGAGGCCTACATTCTGCAGTCGATTGATAAAGGCTGAAATTGATGATGATGATGATATCTTAGAACAAAACTTAATTACATTTTTCTGCTTTTTTTTTTTTTTTTTTTTTTTTACTTTCTTTTATATTCAATAGAAGAGAGTATTGGATTCGTAAAAGTTTCGACCTCGGGTTTTTGATGTATTTACACGTTTTGAGAGCTGTAAAACACGATTTGACCATTTTTAGAAAATGTCTGTCTGTGTGTGTGAGAGACAAAATTTTGTGGCGGCTGTATCTCAGATACTACTGCACAGAATGTCATACAAATTGGTATGTAGTTACACATTGACATAAATTATTGCCTATCAACTTTTGGTAAAAATTGTCCAACAGATTACGTTGCCATCCCGCTTATTCTAAATTTTTAACATGTGGTATAGTACCAAAATTTTGTTTAAATGTGCATAAAAAGAATTATTTTTTAATAATCATTATGAAATTTAAAAGAATTATTTTTAATAGAGATAGTCAACTGGTAAAAAAAAAAAATTGTGCATGTAGGAGTCGCACCTCCTCCTGGGGGGTGGGGGTGGGGGAAGTCCCCCCTTGAGGACAGTAAATTTTCATGATGGGTATCTTTCAAAAGAGCTCGCCAATACCTTTAAAACGAATGGTTGAACCATCGATCTGCGATAATTTAAAATAAAGTTATAGTTTTTTTTCCCTTTTTAACAACAACAACAACAAAAAAAAAGTAATATTGAGAATAAAATTGGCTTTTTTTTTTTTTTTTTTTTTTTTTTTTTTTTGATATTTAGTGTTATACTACTTCTCTAATATGGAAATCATCTGCATTATCATGGAAGATAATTTTTTTAATAATAATTATCATAAATTATTTTTACTGGGTGAATTTGTATAGGAAAATATTGGAGAAAGTCATGTGGTGGCCACAACATACTAGTTTAATTTTGAAATAATAAAAAAATAATAAATTTTTTTTTCTCGAATAAATAAATAAATAAATAAATAAAATAAAAAAATAAATAAATAAAAATAAAAAATAAATAAATAAATGAAATAAACTTTTTTTCCCCCTGAATAATTATAATTGTAAATAAGAAAGCTAACTAAATTTTGTTACAATGATCTAAAAAGTGTAAAAAATATTTTAAAGTCTAAGTTAAGAATTAAGGAGCAAGGAATAGTTTGAAATTGAACTATTAATTAATAATTTTAATTAATATCTTAAATATTTTGTGAATGGTAATTTTAATATGATTCTGCTCATCTACAAATAACACTTTTATGAAACTGGGACTTTTTGCATTAATAGATTGATAATTATTGTAGATTTTACTTAATTATTATTTTTTCTTTTGAATGTCCAATGTCTGCTTAAATGCAATCATGCTCTTTAAAATAAATGCCTATGTTGAAGGCTGAAACACTGTACTATATGCTTTTTTTTTTATATTTCTTATGTTTTTTATGTTCTATGTTCTTGTGTAGTATTTTTATTTATTTATTAATGTTTCTTAAATAATTAACCATACAGGTAAAAGTTAAAAACCAAAACAAAATTCAAAACTGGTGTACAATCAATATGTAGATTTTAAAACTTCTTTACACACCATAAATTTTAAGCCAGCACAACCGGTTTCGAAAGGACGTAGCCTTTCTTCATCAGGTGCAAAAGAACACGTGCTAGTGTCTTGGAGGCAAAAGGAAGACTGAAAGCAGGGCAAAATCCAAAGGGGGAGGAGCAACACAAACAACCAATAGGAAGCATCATGCAGGACCAATCAGAGTGGAACACACACACACACACACACACACACAAAAAAAAAAAAAAAAAAAAAAAAAAGAGGGAGGGAAGGAATAATCAATAATAATTTTTGTTTTATTTGTTTAATTAATATTATACTAATTAAATAAATAAAACAAATATTTAATTGATTATTCCTTCCCTCCCTCTTTTTTTTTTTTGTGTGTGTGTGTGTTCCTCTCTGATTGGTCCTGCATGATGCTTCCTATTGGTTTTCTGTGTTGCTCCCCCCCTCTGGATTTTGCCCTGCTTTCAGTCTTGCTTTTGCCTCCAAGGCAATAGCACGTGTTTTAGTATAATATTATTTAAATAAATAAAACAAAAAAATTAATTGATTATTCCTCCCCCCCCCCTTTTTTTTTTTCTTTTTGTACTTTTGGTACGTGTTCTTTTGCACCTGATGAAGAAAGGCTACATCCTTTCGAAACCGGTTGTGCTGGCTTAAAATTTATGGTGTGTAAAGAAGTTTTAAAATCTATATAAAAGTTAAAAAAATATTCAAGCAGGGTACTCACATAACTTTTCCTTACCATGGTTTTCAATAGAAGAAATTTCTAATAACGGCCTCATATTATTATTTAAACCTTTATAGTGTAGGTGAAAGCTGCTTCACTGATATTTTTCTTAGGTGTGGTTTAATTTTTTAAAATTACACCCTGTAGAAAATAATGTATTCGAATAATTTTGTGGATTCTTACCTATTCGCTATGAATTTTATACACACCACACTGTGTACTGAAATTTAGCACAGAAATAATAAAATCAATAATATAACAAGATTTCAGAAATATATTTAGTTTTACCGAAAAGTAACGTTAATAATAAAAATTCTGTCAAAGACAGAATTTATTTTAGTACAGAAGACTATTAATTTCAAATGGTATTTTTTTTTTAAACCTTATTTTTTGACCGCAAAAGTGGCCCACGTACTTTTTAAAATGACTGAAATGAATTAAAATGAAGTGTTTCCACCTAAATTTCCTACTTTAGTTAATTTTAAAAAATCTAATTGTCGTGTCGAAAAACTGTTTGCATCACTGGAATTAGAAAAATCGCCCCTTTCATTCGGTGTCAAATTTGTAACGATAGGACTGATATTTCTAATTTATTTTGGTGTTATACAAAACTGGTCTACAAAAACTGGCGACGGCGTTTTTATCCAGATTGAAACTAATATTCCTCCTAGTCCTAAAAACAAAGTATATATATATATATATAACGTGCAGTGCATTTTGAGTAATTTTTAACCATAATCCTTAATGTACCCGAAACGTTTTGTGTGTCCTTGTAAATGAATAATTAATGTTTTTCTTGCCATATTCTATGTGAAACATGTTTTTGTGCATATATATAAAAAAAAATATGTTAATTCTATTCTGTTTAGGCAATCTAAAGATGTTATGTATCAATGAAAATTTTCGTCTTAAGACCGTAATTTATTTGATTTCTTTTGTGTATCCTGCACACAGATTTCAGTATTGTCTGATCGCTGTTATGAATAACATCCATCTATGATAGAGATTTAAAATACCTAATTTTGATTTCCTGCTAATAACTGTTTTCTGTTTATTCTGGTAACACAATACAGAGAGTCAGACCCACGGACTAACAACTAAAGCCTAATTTTCGGATTAAGAGCATCCTATAGAAAAAATTCAGTTACAAAAATTTAACATGAAGAATTCGCTACCCTTTCTCTACCATATACAGTAGAACCCCGATCCATCGTTTTTCATGGGGTGCGTGAAAAAGAACGATAAAAGCGGGAAAGTGATAAGTTGGATTTTTTGTTTATTTTATAAATTAAACAGGGTTTTTCCAGATTTAAACATTTTCTGGTCCTTTCCTGTAATTCCATGTGCATATAAAAAATTCGTGCATTTTCAAATGCCGTAATTACGCCAGACACACTTGACACTGGCGTAGGCTCAATCTCAGGAATGTGAAAAAATGTAGTAGCTGACTATACTGGATGCATCCATTCTCCTCTTTACACAGAGGAGAATAACTTATTCTCCAAGCAACAACACACGATCCGTATTCAGTAATTCATAGACACATGTTACAATATCTCCACAATGCCTGTTCTTCACCTACAACAGCATAAGGTTGAGCAGTTGAGGTGGGTTGGGTTTTACATCGCACAAGTGCTACAATATGGGCAAATGGAGACGGTCTGGAACTCACCTTTGAGGGTGGTCCGGAGACATGCCATCACAATTTTGATCTTTCTTGGAGGAGGAAAAGTTATTTTAGTGTTAAAAAAGTAATTCCAGTTTGAAGGCCATATGGAATCGGTTGATTTTCAATTTCATTTCGGTCAGCAGAAAAATTTTACAACGATGAATGCGGTAAATGACTTTTTGAAGAACGATACATGCGGGTATAGTTAACATTATTTAAATACAATTTGTGCAGGGACCATAGAAATAAAACGATCAATGCGGGAACGATAGATCGGGGTTTCACTGTATGGGTAAAAAAAAAAAAATTCGCTTAATATCACAGATGTTTAAATACCTTTTTTTTCTTATTAAAGGAGAGGGAGGCTATATATTACTTTCGAAGCATAATTTGAATATTAATATGCAATGCCATACACGGGAATAGGTTCCTTTTTCTTTTCGTTGAATTTTCAATAAATTCAGCTCAGGCATCCGTGATCCCCGCCGTCCAAAATATCCCCCCTCCTTAGATTTGCTCATATTTCCAAACATACAATATCATCATTATTAATATTAATTCTCATTTCTTTTTGTCTTTATGAAATCTATAATCTTGGTGAAATAGGCGTAAAAGAATACTTACAAAATTATATATGCGGGTTTGGCATTTGTAAAAACAGGGTTTACACTGGGATAATTGATTCAAAATTACCAATGCGGGAAAATGAAAACCCCAACCACGATGAGTCAAGCAATATTTTTTTTCGTCAGTTTTCTATTTCTCAATAGCAGAATTTGTGGGATAATATTCATAACATACTTTTTATTATGAAACCTCTTCTGTAATCAATTACAATCTCTTTCCTCCCTTTTTAAAATGTTTTATTTCTTATTAATAAGATACACAAAACAAGAAATATTGGAATTTATGACTTTGTTGTATTGTTTTTTGACGGAATTACACGTTTTTTGGTGTCTTAAACATAATTCGTGTATTTCTAGAAAACGCCTATCTGTGTAGAAAACAGGGTTGCCACTCAAACAAGAGAATGAAATTCCCTGACTTTTTCAGGTTTTCCAGAAATATTCTAAGAAAATTCCAGTCTAACAGTATATTGAGCATTGACTGTGTTCAGGACAAAATCATTATGGTACTACTTGAAAACACAAAAGTAATATATAGTGATAGCATCTGTTGCTTATAAGCGAGATAAGAAATTTCTTTCATGAGAGGAAAAGAAGGGGCGGGGGGGGGGGGGGTTAAACAAATGACAAAAGCTAAGAAAGTAGAAAAAAAAATAATAAAAAATAAATAAAAACGAAAAATGACCCTACGTTGGTGGAAAAATTGTTTTTTTTTTTTTAGTAGTCATCATAGGAAATTTCCTGACATTTCCAGATTCTGGCAAAAATATCCAAATTCCCTGAATTTCCCCTTACTTTTATAGTCAATTTTCGAATTCCCTGACCATTCCAGGTTTTCCAGGTAGCGTGGCAACCCTGAGAAAAACATTTCGAAATAGTCAAATATTTTTCTATTTGTATAGATGATTACTATGATTAACAATTTGGACACTAGCAGTTGCTAAATTGTTAATCATAGCAGTAGATTAGATAGCACGGTTGTAACCCTTGACTACAGTCGGTAACAAAAATGTCCAAACACTAGCAAAAATTCCTATGTAAAAATGTGCACTTAATACGGTTTTGTTAAATAAATCCTTATCGAATTATGTTCTTACACTGACAAAGAACAAGATTCGACAAGGATTTTTTTAACAAAACCGCATGAAGTGTACTTTTTTTGGATAGGAATTTTTGCTAGTGTTCGGACACTTTTGTTACCGACTGTACGTACTATGTAAAGCTTTGTTGTTTTAAATTTAAAATATGTTACTCAACAGGTGTTTTATCAGTCAAAAAAGTAGAAAATATTTCATGCTGTTTGGCATAAAATTATGCCAGATTTATTCCATAAGATGTATATTAGGCAAAATTCCATTGTCCTAATATTGGGCATATAAATGTAAACAAAGGGCGTTATAATCACTAGTTCTTGCTGCAGGATAACTTATTTAATAAAATTAAAAAAGAAAAAATAAATAAGAGAACAAACAAACAAACAAAAAAAAACCCATAAAAGTTAAACTTTAAACTTTTAAGTATTTTTAAAAAACACCCCCTCCCCCTTTCAAAGCAGTTGTGTCATTTAACAATATATATCATCATAGATTTACATTAAGGAAAAAAAAATAAATAAATAAAATTATAAACAAAACAAAAGAAATAAATATAACTCATATACGTACCACTGAAAAATAAATAATATTCAAAATATCACTACAACAAACTATTAAACAAGTCTTGATTTTAACATGAACTATAAATAAAATCAGCAAATATCATCTCTATCTGTCTAGAAATAGAGTCACAGCGAGATAACGATCATAAAAAGACAAGAAATCAACACATAAACGGATGTTTCCACAACTCACATACCGTAGAAGATTCCTGCAATATCACGTTGGTAAACAGAAAAACGCACTGATGCAATAGCTGTGAAAGGAAATACGGTTTAAATCAAAATACAGCGTCACAAGGACGACTGTCAGCGGGCTTAATTGACAAACGCACATCATTAACTCGCTGTGGAACACTTTACACATCATTAATTGGAACGCTCTTCATTAAACTGTCCGTTTGGCAACAGTGCTTGTGATAGAGCGTATCTTGAAAAAACACTTTTTGTCTATTAATTGAAACAGCAGACTCTAAGTTTTTTAATCTTTTATCTACCGAAAGGTTACTTTAAAGCAAAAGTGAACAACCCGCGTAGTATTTTACTGCCTACGAGATAATAATATTTATAGTTTGAGAAATTTGGATAACCATTAATAAATCCGTTCTAAATTTTTGATAATGGATAACCAACAATAAATCCGCTCCGAATTTTATAAACTGAAAATGCCTCTTAACGGCTGCTAAATAAACAAACAACATTGTAAAAAAATATTATTAAATCCATTATTCTTTCTTTATACAGGGTTGCCACTCAAATGCGAGAATGAAATTCCCTGACTTTTCCAGGTGTGTTCTAAGAAAATTCCAGTGTAACAGTACATTGATGATTGCCTAAGTGTTGAGAGTAAAATAATTATAGTACTACTTGAAAACACAAAAGTTTAAAAAAATGGCGGAGCTAAGAAAAAAAAAAAAAAAGAAAGAAAAATGACCCTACGTTGTCGGAATTTTTTTTTTTTTATTTTTGCAATCATCGTATGAAATTCCCTGGCTTTTCCAGATTCTGGAAAAATATTAATATTCCTTGACTTTTCCCTGCCTTTTATGGTCCATTTTCATATTCCTTGACTATTTCAGGTTTTCCAGGTAGCATGGCAATCCTGTTTTTATTATAGCTATTAATCTACAGTCATAAATTTTTGACTGTTTAATTGTTAATTTATGAATGAAAAAAAATTAAAATTCATGCATTTGGCTCTAAATCTTCACCATCTTCTCTCCCGGAAAAAAAAAAAAAGAGCATATACATACATGATTCACACAATCAGAAACATATATACAAAAACCACACATACATACATACATGCAGTGCACCCCGCCTGAATAAAATAGATTTCCAAAGAAGTGTTTCGGTTTAGGCAGGCCTGTCTTAAACAATTCTTCTGATAGTTTAAAATTCAGAAAAACTTTGAGATAACAGATTAATTTCCTATTATATGACAAAGATCTCGAAAGTAAAGTATTATAATATATATTATTATTCAACTTGATTTAAGTTAGTATACCTGCGCAGAAAGCAAGTATATGTGCGACGAATGAAAATCATATATTGCTATCCAAATTATGAAATAATAATTAATAGTAGGCACATAAAACTTTCAGGGATCATTTAGAGTGACGCTATAAACTGTCACTTAAAAGCAGAAATCATTCCAAGAAACCACAAAAAAAATATACGTGTCATTTTATTAGCTGTCCTCAAATGAGGACACTGGGCGCTAAAGGATTAAAGTACCATTACTAGTTTAAAAAACGTATCAAATCGAATTTATGGAAGAAATGTCAAGATATTTATAAGAATGAACGCATATACTTTATTTTGATCTCACTACAAAGCATTAGACGTCCCAGAAATGATTTTATAGAGTGCACTCGCTGTTTTTACTTGGTATTTTTTACGATCTTCACGTATGTTATAATTAATACTTATATTACTTCAAGAATCTTCCATGAATCTTAGAAAAAATATAAGGAACATAAAAAGTAAATACCTTTTTACACTTTCATAAGGTTCAAATATATTTTTCGACGTGTACTTCGGGTAAACGGAGGTATTGCCTCAAAAATCCTCATTAATTACTATAATGAGGTGATACGCATAATTTTTTATTGCATATATCTTTAAATAATACTCTTAAGTAATTATAAAAATGTATTTCAAATGCATTGTTTGTGTGTTTCATAATGCAGTAGATAAAGGGTTAAAATATAATGTATATTAAGATGTTCGCTTTATCGGTAGTCGACTGTTAACTGCCAAATTGTTAAACATAGAGTTATCCACACAAAAATAAATAAATAAATAATTAATTAAAATTAAGATTAAATTAAATACATTAATGTTTTATTTTGCTGTTTGAATCCTTTAAAAAAATCAGTTTGCATTAGTGGACTCTTTTCAGTTCACTATCATACACTTGTTTTCACAAATTTTTACTCTAGGTCATATTACGTCCATTTTAAAAGAAATGAAGTTTCCAGTCACTCGGCATGGTCGCAGAATGATATGCCCCACCTACTAGACTACCCTAACTCCGCATCGATACATTCACCTTATCCTAATTTGTTGTTTAACTTTATCAGAGTCAGTATACTCCCGATTTCAGTTTTTATGAAACTTCATAGTATTGCCAATTCAATATTCGCCCACCAGCGACGGAGCGGTTCCGCGCTCAAAGCTGGCTGATTGAAAGTTCCGAGTTCGATCCAAAGTCGCGCTCATCGACCTAGTTGTTCGGAGTTTTCCTTGGTTTTCTCTGAAACTCGAGTAAATACGGGCTAAGATCCCTTAGAAAGACCCCAACAAAGGGCATTCACCTATAGGCCTTGGACCCTAGCGTTGTCAATCGACCTTAAACCCTACAAGCAACCAACCAATCCAATACTGTTTATAATTTAATTTTATGTGGAATACTACCATATTCTAACTTCTAACATATCAAAGAAATCGCAAATTTCGAATAATTTACGAAGTTTTTTTTTTTTTTTTTTTTTAAGTATTGTTTTAGCTAGAGAAAATAGGGGAAAGTTTGATAAAACAGGATAGTCGGACAAAACGAGATACGTCGCCTAGGAACCCGGCTAGTACTGCTATCGAGCGGATGACGACTTGTTCTCGGCCATCATTACATCATTCTCAGTTCGTCCAGTCTCGAGACCACTAGTTGATGGAAAGTTGTAGCTCTTAGAACTTTTTTATTCTGTTTTTTTGGCACTTTCTACATTTACGTGCGTTGTTTTCCATATTGTTCTGCCTACATGTATGGGAATACAATTCCGGTGAATATTACATTTGATTAAGCATTTATTAACGAATATTCTCATGTGTAGTCTATCTAATTTTCCTTTCACATTTAGGCAGCAGCCATGTTTATTTTGAAAAGTGTCGGAATTGGACAAAACGGGACAAACGTTGGATAAAACGGGATACAGTTTTTTATATACTTTTCTCAAGATACATCGTAGGAGTAGACCAGCCAACAAACCTGTCAGGAGACAGCCTACGGACAGACCAACCTGCAACATCCTCAGGGGAGAACGCATTAGAACTCTCTTGTTATCGACCTAAGCTACCCTTTTCCATCTCTCCAAAGTTTGTTATACCTGTACCTCAAGTAAAAGGACCTCGCCCAGAAAACAAGGCTGATAAGAGAAAAAAGAAACTGTAGTAATAACATCATCTCCATATCAGAGTAAGTTAGAAATGGAAGAAATAGAAAGGATGATAAAACTACAAGAAAGAACCAAGAAAATTAAAGAAAAGGCTGCTAAGAAATCCTTCTAAAAATTCCAAAAAGAAATTTATAAGAAAAGGAAATGGAAAAGAGGAAGAAAAAGAGCTACCAGGTCCAGCCAAACCTGAAAGTAGGCCTATAAAAGAATCCAAAAGAACGCCTAATCCTGATGTTAAAAGTCAAAACGTAGAAAAGTTTAATAAACCTTCAGCAAGTAGCCAAGAATGCAAGTCGTCATTGTCTGAAGATGAAACAGAGCAGTGTTCCAGATTTGGGGACTTTTTTAGTCAATATCCACCAATAAATTTTAATTGTAAAGGTTTCCTAATCAGTTCGAAGATTAATTGTCTATTATGCATGTCAAATATCACTCCTCAAGATTATTGGTGGTAGTTGAATAAAAAAGTGCCCAAATTTGGCAACACTGAAACAGAGGGAGGAGAAACCTGCATATATTGTAATACACTGTACGTCGATTCTACGGCTGGTGAAGGTTAGATACAATGTTCTGGATGCCAAGAATGGACTCACGAAGCGCGTTCTAATGCCTTTTTATGCGACTTTTGTTCTGCTATAAGACTAAATAAAAGGTCTTCTTTCCCATTTTGCAAATAAAAACATAAAAAACTCTTATTTTAAGTCTCTGATTATTGAAGACTTTGTTCTTTCAACTCTCTAAAATATGAAGAGTGAGATCTGACTCTAAAAGAGTGGCATATCACTCTTTGAACATGCCAAAATGGAGCCAACCTCTAAAGAGTGAGAAGTCTCTTTTCGAAAGAGTGAGATTTCTCTCTCGTTATTAAGGGCCCTCTTCACTCACCGCCGCCGGAAGCCCGAGCCAATGTTTTTCTATGGGGAAATTTTCTTTACAAATAAATTATTAACTAATACATATTTTTAAATTCTGTTTTCACATTCTGAAAGTTCCCAGCTGTTAAATTGACGCACCTTTTTTAAAAATGTATTTTTTAAATTTTTAATATTTTATTTCGAAATTGCAAAATGAAAAAATTTCACATATTGAAAATTCGTATTTTGCAGCTTCAAAATAAAATATAAAAAAGTAAAAAAATAATTTTTTAGAAAAGGTGCGTCAATTTAACAGCTGTGAACTTTCAGAATGTGAAAACAGAATTTAAAAATATGTATTAGTTAAGAAGTTATTTGTAAAGAAAATTTCCCCATAGAAAAACATTGGCTCGGGCTTCCGGCGACGGTGAGTGAAGAGGGCCGTTAAGAGTGAGATTATTCCAAGTATTTCAAAGAATATGACTGTTTATTTTTTCTAAAAAAAAATGGATACGCTAGACGGTATCTTCAACCATTTTCCTTTTCTTGTTTCTTTCTTAACTTTTTTTTTTCTATATTTGCTTTGGATCTGCGGGGAATCGAACCGTAGCCGTCTTCGTGGCAGGCGAGTGTCTTACCACTGAACCACTGGGGACACGCAGAACTTGCTTAATTTACAGTGGTAAATCATTCACATAAGAGATTAATCGCATTTACAAACTTTTACTTCATTTATTAAGAATATAAAATTACAGAATTCTAATGTACATTTTAAAATTAAAGTCAGAATTGCATAAATTACTAAAATTAGAATTATTTTTAAATTAATAAAATTAGAATTATTTCTCAAATCAAAATGTATACTTGAAAAGAAATTCCCTAAGACAAATAGTTATTTTAAATGTAGCTTAGGGGAAAAGAAAAATTCTTGAGCGTGCATCATGTTTAAAAAAAAAAAAAAAAGTTAAATATTTACGACAAACCTACACAGTTTCTTGAAAAACTCGTCTGTTCAGGAGTATTAAATCTCGCTGATGATTTTAATTTTTAGTAAAATATTATAGCCAGCTTTTTTAATGTTTCCCATGTGTTAAGCATCAATGAATATAATAAAAATATAAATTCCTATTATGCTTTTAAGATGTTATGCATTAAGTATTTGCATTGATATTTTCTTTTATACCTTATATATTTCCAAATAAAACTCCATGCTCTCATTACGAATTTCCATAACTTTCTTATGATTTTCGATTCTTTACTAATAACACTTCAATTTTATCAATCGTATAAAAAAATTATATTTACCAAAACAGCTTTTAACATAATTATTTTCTTTTTTTAAACTCAAATAAATTCAATAATTTCTGTTAAACAAATCACATGCGTGAGATTGCCGGGAAATTGTCTTTCATATTTCGTTCGAAATATGGAAACATACTTGCCAACCAATTTTAATAAAAAAGGGAAGATTTTTGTTGAAAAACCAGAAGATTTCACAAAAAAAGGGAAGTTTTTTTTTTTTTACTTGTTTATTATGTCAAATTGAAAAAAAAAAAAAAAATACAGTTTTATAATTTTAATATTTAGAAGCAATCTATAAAAACGTTTTACTGTAGATTGATTGTACTAAATATAAAATGAAGTTATTTCTCTTCAACATATAAATATCTACAAAACAGAATCTGTAAGAAATTTATTTACCAATAGACAAAAAACTTAAGTTAAAGTATAACTAATTTTTTAAATAAATAGAATATGACTTTTGTGTATGTACATTAATCATACATATAAAAAAAAAGTAGCAGTAGCTAATTATCAGTTTCAAATATGCATAAAACCAACTAAGTATTAATTTTCTTAAATATATTTGGAAAAAATTTTCCTACCTGAAAAAATTATTCTTAATTTTTTCCCCCATGTTTACACATTTGGTATAAATATGACATACAAATATTTAATTTAATTGAGGAAAAATAAACAGATTCTTTAAATTCAGCAATAAAGATCTAAAAATATTTACATACGTGAAAAATATTGAGCACTTTCATTGCTTTATTGTTTCTAGAATTGATCATTGATCACAATCCAGGGAAAGGGGTGGGGGGGAATACAAAAATAATTACAGAGTAAGAATTATTAAACTCTTTCAACTCTACTTCTAGAATCTAATGAAAGAAGTTTAAAATTAATATTATCATTTATGTTGCAGATGGATCAAGATTAGAAAACAAAAGACTTCTGCAGAACATTTGATTGCTGATCACTAGTTGGAAATAAATGAAAGGGGGGGGGGAGTAAAAAATAATTGCATCAGCAAGAAATATTTAACAATTCTATTTTTTTACATGTTCTAGAATCTCATAAAGCAAGTTTGAAATGAATATTGACATTTATGTTATGGATGGAAAAAGATTGGGAATCAGGGGTTTTCGTAGAACATTTGAGTTTTCTTTTTAAAACGAACGATATTCGCGACTTTTTTAAAAACGGAAGATTTCATCATCTGTCCGGAAGACCGGAAAATACGTTAAAAAACCGGAAGTCTTCCGGGAAAACCGGAAAAGTTGGCAAGTATGTGGAAAGTAGATGGCGCCAGCAAATCTTCACTCTTCAGCAGGTTGATCTTGCAATTGATGATGACATCACTCTTTGTGACAGAGTGGCTAGCGGTCTCTCTTTCGAGAAAAGTGAGAAATGTCACATTTTCAAGAGTGACAATAGTATTTTCTCACTTTAATTCGTGTCAAAATAATGGTCACTTTTTTAGGGAGTGAGATTCCCACTCCAGAAATTTTAGAGAGAAGTGGAAATTTTGCTTTACAGTTTTCTGTCAGTTAATTATGCTTTTCAGTTAGTTTTACACAAAAAATTAAACATTGTAATCCCTATCCCGTTTTATCCAACCCAGGTATGCTAAAACGGGATGTGTAAGAGATTAATAAATACTTTTTTTTACTATTTTAAAATCATTACAATTAGCTAAAAATATGTTTTTTGTGTGCTTAAATAAATGTTGTAGTTATTAAAAAAAAAAAAAAATTGTGGTTTTCTTCAACATTTTTTCTGTGGTAAAAAACAAACAAACAAGAATGGTATCCCGTTTTGTCCAACTTTCCCCTACTATTTTTTGGGTCAAATTTATAAAATTTAGTTTTTGTTATATTTACACGCTTTGAGGTCCTCTACATCCGAAAAATAGAATTTTAGCGGTTCGTCTGTGCGTCATCAGCATATCTCACGAACAAATACCAACAGAAGGTCAAGTTTTTAGTGGTTGATCTGTATTATTTGTGTCATCAGCATATCTTAAAAACAAAAAACTACGAGAAATTAAAATTTGAATTTTGAAGTTCATATGAGGTGCCACTTGAAGAGTTTGATCAAGATTAGTAAGTACATCAAGAAATGTTGCGGGTGAAAGTTGTTTAAATTATCTGGAATTAACTTTAAAAGCAAATAATACCTTTGAATTATTTTTAAATGTAGGTACTTTATTTAAACGGGGTGTTAAGAGGGGGCAGTAGCTCCCTTGAACACAGGGTTATATGTCAAATAAAAATTTTCTTACATTTATTTTAAATTGTTTTTAAATTCGATTCATATATAATACTCATTATCTTATCCTTTAATCTGCAAATTGTCGTTTTAGTATAGATATGCAGGATAAGAGAAAGTCGTGTGAGTGATATATCATAATTTTTTTTTTTTTTTTTAAGATATTCGAACCTGTTCACACTTGTTAAGATATGCATATATGCATATTCTCCCATGCCTGACGTAACATTTCATCTTGAGAAATTGCCGATAAACTGACAGAAGTACTTTTAATTTTTATTTAATTTTTTTTTAAAGTTGTAAAAAAAAAATAACGTTTATAGTTAAAGAATAACGGGAATCCAATAATCTGCTTGCTTTATTCCAATCCCAGCCCCCCTTAAAAAAAAAAATAAAAAAAATAAAAAAAATAAAAAATAGAATAACATTTTTGCAAGGACATTTACTTTTAAGATACATACATCTGATCAGGGCCTGATTACCCAAAAGGCTCGGGAAGCACAAGCTTCCCCTCTAAAATTTAAGACAGGCCCCCAAAATAACTAAAAACAGGGTCTTGAATTTTCTGTTTTATATTTTCATACCGAGATTGAATTTTTCTGAGAAAATTCGCCTAAAGCAAGATAAAATACTCAATATTTTGGGAAAAATCTATTATTTGACCTCAAAATTCTGAATGTTCTTAATTAATAAGGTATACGATTTTAATGTTGTGTGTAGAAACCACCCAGATATATGAATGAAAAAAAAAATAACTATAAACACACACTAATTTTTGGTCTATAGCATTTATATATTACAATATGTGACAGGAAAACAAGATTTTCTGAAATGAAAGGGGCTCCCGAAATGATAACTGAGCTTCACCTAGCTTCAAAGCTTAATCGGGCCCTGCATCTGATACATACAACTGAGCATATCCCATATTCATTTATGATAAAAATTTTCTTATAATTTATCAGCAGATTTTAAGTTCCCATTTAAAATGAAATATTTTTAACTATTTCAAATTCCTGAAAATCTGGCATGCAGAAAAAACCAAATTTAATTAAACGTTTTTAATTTAAATAATATGCAGATTCTTAGAGTTAGTTTTTCTATAATTAAATTAACAATGCTGATATTATTTTTATCTGCGATTGTACTGAAATGCTCGCCCTCGGGTGGGCTAAGGTGAAATTGCAATTAACAGGAATAGCTTTCGGCTTTCGTCGAGACGCCATTGCTTGCTGTATATTCGATGTTTAGTTTCCCATATATTTAATTTATTGAATGAAAATTAATAAATCCGTTAAAAAAGATAACACATATTGTTGTGTGCCACAGTGTAACTCCAAAGGATCAAGAAATCCGGAATTAAGCTTCCATTTATTTCCAAATGACAAATTTAAAATTTCAGTTGCTTCGGCTAATGGAAGTAAAGAATTAATCATATGATTTGAAACTAATATTTGTTCCGCTTCAGTTAACCCTTTGCGGCGCAAGACAATTCGGATCATTTAAATTATACTGCCACCGGAATTCATGAACTAAATTACACTAAAAGAAATTTTAAATTTTAAGGTTAAAAAAACCGATCTCTTCTGCTATGTTATAAACGTAAATTTTTGCTAAAAAATTTCCGGGATGAATTTTTGCAGCTGGATCTTAAATTTTGCGTCCTCGCAGCAAGGACAGCGCGCGTTAAGGGGTTAAACATCTACTTCCGATCGAACTTTGAATAAACTGAAATATTTTTTCCAAAAGCAATCGATTTTCCATGATGTAATGGCGGAGAAATTATAGCACGAATATTAAGTAGTAACACAAATAGAACAATAATAAATATACGTGGCTACTATATTTACTAACAACAAAAGTTGGAAAAGCGCCATCTATCGATCATTACAAACACGGATTGTTATTATTATAATGGTTATTATTATTTGTAAAATACAAATTTTAAAACGCAAAAGCTTTTTTTTTTTTTTTTTTAATTACCAAAATTTTACAAATGTTTAAGAACCAAACATTTTTATTAAGATCTCAGTGCAGTAGAATAGAATTTACATGAACGAATTTTTCAAAATACAGCCCCAAAAATATTTTCATACGGTTTGACTCAATGGATGTCATTAGTGGCTCTCCACAAAATCAAGAATTAATATAAATGTCCTCATGTTTCTTTTTACACAAATCGCTTCCGATGCCCCTCCAGAGAATTGCGCCAACATCATAACCATTTCCAAGCTGACTTCTATACTAATAATAGGAAATGTTTGTCTGTCTATCTGCGTTCGACCTACACTAAAAACTATGGATGTACAGTTATAAATTTTTTTTTTTTTTTTTTTTTTTTCCTAGATAAATGAATGTGTGCAGATTTGCAATATTTCGATATTCATATTAGATTTTTTTTTAAAAATTATGTGTTATGCGATTTTTTATGCTTTTTTACCAACATTTATCTTTGAAATAAAATTAAAAACACTTTAAAAACACGTTTAAAAATACATTTTTTAAAAAGATAAAAGACTTCCAAAGCTTTTCGTCTTAGATAAAAACAAGACATCATCAGGGATTTAGTTTTACACACTACAGAGCAGTTATATATACTTTTTTACCATATGGTCAACAGTTAAGTCCTTACAAAAAACAAATTCAACTGGAAGTTATACATAAGAGGCTGGAATTCCTGTAATAGTTCCAATAGTTACAGCTACCCTGTAATAGTTCCAGCCTCTATGCATGTATAATTTCCAGTTGAATTTATTTTTTACCCTATAATAGTTCCAGCCTCTATGTATAACTTCCAGTTGAATTTATTTTTTTGAAAGGACTTAACTGTTGATCATATGGTACAAAAGTATATATAACTGCTCTGTAGAGTGTGTAAAACTAAATCCCTGATGATGCCTTGTTTTATCTAAGGCGAAAAGCTTTGGAAGTCTTTTATATTTTTAATAAATGTTTTTTTAAACTTGTTTTTAAAGTGTTTTTAATTTTATTACAATAATGGCACGTGTTTACAATTTAACTATTAACTTGAGTTTGTTTATATTTATCTTTGAGTTGTAACTTGAAGCTGGTGCCAATAGAAATAAAATGCTTACATCTTTTTATTTTTATTTATTTATTTATTTTATATATAAGCAGAAACACTTCTTTACATCCGAATTAAAAAAAAAAAAAAACTGAAAAGTTAAATCTGTATCATAAAAAATGTCCGCTAAAGCTTACGTCATAATAGCTTTAAATTTTTCATTTTGATTGATTTATTTAAATAATATTTTAAATTACTCAAATATTATTATTATATATATTATCGTCCACAAACTAATGTGACTGCATATTTAGTTAATCTTAAATTAACTGTGTTTCTAATCAACATAATGAAACTCAGATAATTAAATGTCATTTACGCTTTATTATGGACTCTATATCAAGGTTTTTGGCCATATTTTTGATTTACTAAGAATAATCGCCAATCGAAATACATTTATTTAGACGTTCCAATTCTTTCTTTCTTTCTTTTTTTTTTTTTCAATATATTTAAATATAGTGACCAGCGAAGAGGGCAAAACATGTTAGTTCTTAATACTACAGCGAAATGAATTTAACTTAAAACGTTAAAAACACATTAATAATAATAATAATCTAAAAACTTCTTAATTTTTTAACAACTGGAGAGTTTCAAAAAATGAATTTATTAAAAGATTGAAGTTCTCTGTCGAGTTGCTAAGTTCGCCTCCAAAACTTTTCGATATCAATGGCTTTCAACGTGAAACAAAATCCAGCCTTTAAATGTTGCTTCACGACAGGAAATTTAATACTGCACTAAAACTAATTAATTTCTCTAAATTGTCTGGGTCATCTTGGGAAAAGTATAAGTAGGGAAGACTGGGACACAGTAGATCCCCCCTCCCCATATAAATCTATTTAAAAAAAAATCTGGAGTGACTCCACTCGACTTTCCGATCATTGAGTAATTAACAGTTTTGTAGATAAAGTAAAGAAAGAGGAGTTGTTAAGCAAACAAAAGAGAGAAAGCCATAATAGAGTGTTTGAGTATTTTTCTCCATATATATTACACGATGTTTTATTTAACGCTACTGAACTTTGAGCCTATAAGATCATAATGATAAAGAATTTTTCGTTGTGTCCCTGTAAAAACCTATAAATGCTTATAGTTAGTTTATAGATTCACCAAAATGCTTATAGTTAGTGCAACAGTGATTTATAATATTCATATAAATTTTCAGCTCAATTGAATAAAGCGTTTAGATGCTATCGCACTTTAAAAATTTGGTCCCATAGGCCATAATGATAAAGAATTTTTCTTTGTGTCCCTGTAAAAAAAACTATAAGTGCTAGATTCACCAAAATCTATAGGGTTCGTACTATGGTGATTTACAATATACGTACCAACTTTCAGCTTATTTTAACAAAGCGTTTAGACTCTAACGTGTTCACTCACAGATATACACACATGCATACACACACACACACACACACACACACACACACACACACACACACATACATAAATCATCGTAAAAGTAGTAGAAACGGACTCGGGGGACCTCGAAACGTATAGAAACATCAAAATCTCAGATTCGGATTTTTGACATGATTACAATACTTTCCTCACTATAGTGTTCGGAAAGTAAATATTATAAAAGTTGTTAACTATATGATGAAAGAACAAATACACTCCTTCTCATAATTATAAGGACACCCGTTTTTCTATATTAACTAAACACTGAACACTATTATTTAAACAAATATACTTTTTATTAATTTGAATTTCATTAATAAACTATATTTAAAAAGTTTTATCGTTTTTCTATCTTAAAAAATTTTAAATACGGTCAAAAAGATGATTTTTCAGGTGTTCACAATTATAAGGACAGCTCGAATTTTAGTAATTTTTTTTCAGTTATTCTTTAAATTAATATTTTATGGGATCTCTTTTTAGGGTGAAACAGTCAGACATTCTCTCTGGTGTATATATATATATATATATATATATATATATAAATATATACATGTTTTTTTTTTAATATTGAGTTTCAATACAATTTCATACAGCATAGATGATATTCTGAATACATTTAAACTATTTAAAATTGCTTTCCACTTGCATGCACTTTTCTAATATGATAAGTTAAGGTTTTTTCAACTTTTAGGCCACGGAAAAGGCAATAATACAGAAGTTTCTTTCTTCAAATTATTTCCTATTGCTCTAGAAGTAGAGCAAAAATGTAAGTCTTGTTGAAAAAAATATTATTACCCCCAAAATCTAACAAAAGTCTGAGAATTCCACGTTTAAAATTTGCGGATATTCTCTTGATGTTCAAAATAATAGAAAAAATTACTAAATTCATTCTGCCTTCTGTAGAAACAGTTCCCCAGAGCACCATAGATCCACCTTTAAAATGCCCGATTCATATCTGCCTTTAAAAAATCTGCTCTTTCTTTAGCTATTCTTCAGATCGTGCCAGTAACTGTTGAAACCATTTGGTTAATCAAGAATAAAATGTTTTTCATCCGAAAATGCAACATTTTACCATTTAATATTGTCTTTATTCAACTTTAACGCAGACGTTCTTTCCCCCATTAAATGCTTATTGATTATTGCAGGTTTTTTATTCATTTTAACATATTATTATTTCTTTTAAACATACATAAATGTGGACCCCAACCTTTCGTAAAATATTACGAGCAAATTCAGCAGCAGTCATTATGAGTAGAGTAGAGTAAGAGGAGTATGAGCAGAGTAAGAGGAATTATGAGTCTTCGATCTCTGTAAAACAACTCTGATTTTGCGTCAGATCTCTCTCCTATCGAACCAGCAATTCAACGTTTGATCACATTTCCTTCAGCTATTTTAGATCTTCGAATTTCATTAGAAATTCGGCGGATTGAAATTATTCTTCCACTTAAAAAACTCATTTACCATTCTTCACTACATGGCCGTTCTTTTTTTCGAGGAATTATCCGTAATGTCCTTTCAAGAAAAATTTAAGATTTAATCTAGCCCAGTAGTTAACGAATTCGCATGTCAACTGTAATTTATCCGCCAGTAAGTTAAATAAAACGAAAAAATCTTGATTGTCCCTATAATTATGAACATCTAAAAACATGGAGAAAAAAAATATTTTGCATTATTTTTTATTAATTTTGTTTCATATTAAAAAATTATAGCAGTTTTGGTTTTTAGAATACTAGATATATTAAGTGCACTTAGTATAATCTTGTTCACAATTATTTTTACATTAGATATTTCAAAATATAAAGTGTCCTTATAAATATGAGAAGGAGTGTAATTGAAAATTATAATTATTGATATGTAATTTCGTAAATATCTGAATATTGTAATAACAATAAAAAACATAAAAATAGCAAAGAATAAGAATAAATACATACATAATTAAAATTATATAATTATTGTTGTTCTTTTTTATATAAAATCTAAAATTGAAACTCTTGTAGAAGTACATCTAGAGTTCTGTTCTATCTAATCTAAATATTTTTAAAGACATTTCTTGACATATTTTTTCATTATCTCATTAAAAAATTTCAACTTACTTTAATTTCAACTTATCCATTTTTGCTTAATGAATAGTCTTAATTTGATTTGATTTATTTCCCTTACATTTCTTTTCGTCGTTGTATATCATTGTTTAAAAAAAAAAAAAACAAGAGATAAAAAGGTAATATTTTTTAAAACCTTAATTAAGATCTGTTAACTTAATTAGAATATGAATCTTATTTTCTGGTTGTAGATGAATATAAAGTGTGCTTTGATTTCTGAGCAATTATGAAATAAAAAAATAAATAAATAAACAGTAATATCTTATATTCATAAAGGTACAAAGGGTAATGAAAATTATTAAAAGCGACACAATTAAAAATATGCAGTTAGTTATTATAAAATAAACGAAGCCATACAATATTTTTAAAATAATATTATTTTACAGTTCCTCAAACAATGCTTATAAAAGCTTTTACAAAATTTTAAACTTTATTTATTTTTAGGACGGAGGACTATTAGTCTCAATCTACGGATTTTTACGTTACCAGTTTTAGGATAGTTGGACATTTATCGAAATCGAAAATTTATCGAAAATATAATTAAATAATTTTAAAGAGATCTTATAATTTGAATAATAATAATAATAATAATAATAATAATAATAATAACTAATAGTCCTCCGTACTAAACTAAATTCTGCTTTTGCCAGAATTTCATCAAAATCGTTTTTTCTGTTTCTTTCTTTTCATAGAAAGAAAAAGAAAATTGATAATAATCAGTATCGAAAAAGTTTTTTTTTTTTTTTTTTTTTTTTTCCAAAAACTTTTATATAGCATTATAAGAAAAAATTTCGCATAAATGCACATAATGAGAATTATATTATATTTTATTATTACTAATTTTCTTTTCTTTTTCTTTCAAAAGAAAAAAAAAAGATTTTGATGAAATTCTGGCAAAAGTAGAATTTATTTTAATATGGAGGTATATTAGTTTTTTTTTATTATTATTATTATAACACTGCTTTCAAATTATTCAATTATATTTTCGATTTTTTTTTTTTTTTTTTTTTTTTTGAAGTTCAAAATTTCGGAACTAATTAGTTATTCATAACAATAATTCATAAATAATATTCTTAATAATTAGTTATTCCTTGAGAATTTGTTTTCATAGAATCTTTTAAAGAAAAATATATGAGTGTTATTCAATGTAATTTGTCCCAAAATTGGATACTGATTTTGAAATCAATTGATCAAAAAGAAAGAATTATTCCCTTTATTATGAACGCTTAAATTCAGTTGCATTAGTAAAATTCACGAATATTTAAACTTAAAAATTTCTGTTTTATTTGCGACTAATGCTGTAATTGCGATAAAAAAAAAAAAAAAAAAAAAAAAAAGCATAATAAAAAAAAAACATTGGCGATTTAAATAATTTAGGATTATCTGCATGAAGCATTTTGAAATTGGGTCATTTTTTGGATTATTTTTCTCACAAAAGAGGCCTTTCCATCTCCAAAATTACCTTTTACTACGTTTTTATTAACTTCTATCCTTGTTTGTTTGTCCGGTACAAATCTTGCAACCTATTTTTAACTAACTTCCCTACTAGCATTTGAAACTTTCCCTACATTTGAAACTTTCCCAGTAGCTCAGAACCCAGTGACAACACAATACTTCGAAGTCAGATTTTCGAATAGTTTTCTTTTAATTCATTAAAATATGAAAATAATAACCTCCTAATAGCACATAAATAGCCATTAAAATATTAGCTATAATTTAATTGTTGCCAAAAAAAAAAAAAAAAAAAAAAAAAAATACGAGTTCATTTTCTTTCGACATAAAAATAAATACATTTAATTAAACGTGAGCGTTAAAAAAATTGTAAAAAGTTAAATTATATGCAGTTGGCAAAAATTGACGTCATTATCACTTTAAAGATTTTCTACACATTGATAAAGTGCTAATGTAATTCATGATGCAAATATATGGTGTTCTGAAAGGATTAATATTTTATTTTTAAAACCAACTATTTTTTTTTTATTCAAATTTCCCGTAACTCTTTAACCAATCACATTAGAACGTCCATCTTTGGAATATCGATAATAAGGATTTTCTCGCAAAAAAGTTGCCAAAAAAGTCGCCAAGGGCAAAAAATCGCCAAATTTGGCGCCAAATCCATTACCTGCCTATTGGAGCTTTTTAATGCGTTTTAAAGGGAAAATTAAGCTATTTTAAAGCGAAAAAGAGCTGAAAATGCAGAAAATTGACATTTTATCAACTTACTAAGCCTCTTTGAAAGACTTTATACAAAAATAAATAGAATTATTTACAATTTTGTAACAATACGCATTGATAAAGTGCTAATGTAGTTAGTTCTATAGCTATGATTCAACAGAAAATTTAAAAACATGGTTTATAAAAAGTTTTTTATCTTATAATTATTATTTATTAAAACACACTATATTCATAAAAAATGATCGATTTCATGACACTATACGATTTAAGAAGCGATAAAATGTGAAACAAACATAAATAATTTCAACGTGTCTTGTTCCTGTAAGCGTAATAAATGTCTCATATAGCCTGTGGTGCTTTGTTCTCCATCAAATAATGTTCATTCTTTTACTCCTATCCTGTTTGATAGCCCACGGACGAATACTGTTAATGTCCATTCTTGTGCGATAATTTAATGAATAAATAAATTAAAAATAAAAACACCTCAATCTTCAATTTTAGCTTCAGTGGACTGGAATATTTAAGGTGTGGCTAATGTGTCGTGTTAATGACACTAGATACCAAATTAATAAACAGATTAAACAAGATAAAAAAAAAGGGCAATATCCTCGCGGAGCCAACGTGCGTCGTCGTAATGCATTAGGTTTCTCAGTTTTAAACTGTAGAGATTAAATCGTGATTTATTGAGGATACCATAAATTCTAAAATAAAAATTTAGTTTAAAAAATGTTAAAGTACTTATGGCATTACTTTATCCGACATTTTTAACATTTGGACCACCAAATCGTGGTCTTTTTGTATTATCTAATTTTCTTCTCTGGTATGGAAAAAAAAAAAAAAAAAAAAAAAAAGACAGAAAAAGAAATTGATTTGCAAAATTGACCTTAAAATACACAAAGACGTTATTTTCTCCAACAAAATGTTATGAATTTTACAGTTCTGATTAATAGTCTCGTAAAATTCGTATTAATGTGCTGTGTATCTTTCAGAATCGTAAAAAAAAAAAACCCATTCTTTCAGTTTTAATAAAAAAGCACCACAAAACTGACGTTGTAAAAAATATTACTTACAAACTTTGAATAAACATCATGAAATGCAATAAACTCGCAACAATTGTTTCGGGTCGAAAAAATACACGACCCGCTTTGACTGCAGCACTCGTGCTTACTTTATTCGCCTGATGAAGGGTCGTGTGTTTTTTCGACCCGAAACAATTGTTGCGAGTTTATTGCATTTTATGATGTTTATTCAAAGTTTGTAAGTAACATTCTTTCAGTTTTCACAATAGTACCATAACTGCCAATATTTTAATTTATTCCGGAGTACTTTTAGCCCCGCCTTAATTTCGCACCACTTTATTTATAGAAAAATTTTGCCCAATATATAACTTCGATAAAATAAGACAAAATTACTTTAAAAAAATAAGTGGTACGAAATAAAGGCGGGGCTAAAAATACTCCGGAATGAATTAAAATATTGGCAGCTACGCAGTACTGTAAAATTTACAGACCTATTAAAAACACCATCCTGTAGTATCAGGGTTCCCACGGCCTGATTTTTTTCAAGGACTCTTCCACCAGTATTATCTAAAAATAAATTTCTTGTTAAATGTACACCGTTCATTTAAGAATATATTTATCTTAAGATTTTTCTGGTGGAAGAGTCCTTGAAAAAAGGCGGGGCCGTGGGAACCCTGCATTTACAAAAAATGCAGTAAATTTTATATAAATTATAAAAAACGACACGATTATGTAAAACTCGCAGTAAAGTGTTGTGCATTTTATATCGAATTTAAAATTAACATCTCGTAAAGTTCCCAACAAAGTGCGGTTAATTTAAAACTATTAAAAACAGCATTTCGTAAAATTCACAGCAAAGTGCAATTAATTTTACAACACTGTTAAAAACAACATCTTACAAAAGTCACAGCAAAATGCAGTTGATTTAACAGTTAAAAAAAAAAAAACATCTTGTAAAATTCACAGCAAAATGTAGTTAACTTTACAGCACTATTAAAAACAACATCTTGTAAGATTCACTGCAAAATACAATTACCGTAATTTCTGGTAGATACCCCACAGGTTATATAATCTAGTTTCGCACCAGAAATTTCAATTGATAAATAAATTTATATTTGTATGAGCTCTTCCTTCAAAAAGTATAGATTTCTCTATTAAATAAAATTTCTGGTAGAGACATGACACATCTTACCTGCGGGTTATCTACCAAAAATTACGGTAATTTTGCAGTACTATTGAAAAAACATCTTGTAAAATTAACAGCAAAGTGCAGTAAATTTTACAACACTATAAAAGATAGCAACTGTGTTGGCATCCGCGGTGCCAGTACCTTTTGTTGTAAAATAGGTAAAATTCCGAATTTTTTTTTTTACAGTGTATTTTTTAATGATATTTTGAATTTTTATACGGTGTTACAAAAGGTAACAGTTTTCTAACATTTCAGCTGCAGTACGAGTAGATTTAATGAAAGCATTTCAAACCAATGATTATTTTTATCTTATGGGTTTTTATACGATGAAAGTAACATTTTGCTAACATTTCAGTTGCTATACGAATTGATTTAATGGAAGCATCTTCATTTTATCAACAGTTTTTAAGACATTTTGAACTTTTTTTTTAATATTATATAAATAAATAAATAAATAATAATAATGCATAAATTTAAGAAAAAATAAATAAATATTAAAAATACACTTTTATTTCAAAATGTACTATAAACTCCTTGTCAGCGGATGTGTATAATATACATGAATGGGAAAACTTCAGCTCGATCAAATGATAGGAAATGGGTTAAAATTCGGAAACAGGTTTTGAACTGGATTTGCGGGCCCTGGTGCCCGCTCCCTATATTCTGAAGGGAAATTGAAGGATCAGGGCCTCCAGAACACCATCCCTAAGTTTGTTATTACTTGAGAATGTATTGTAATCAGACTTATACATGTATGGAAAATCTCATCTCAGTCGGAAGATAGGAAGGTAATGAAAAGGGTAAGATGCGATTAATAGAGACTGGGTAAAAATTTAATTCTTAGATTTGACCAACATGCATAAATAAACAAAAATACCAAGTTCAATAAAACAGCAGGAAGGGGGGGGGGGGGGGGGAAGGGACTTTTTTGTTAACATTTAATGTTCAATAAAAATGGATTGAACAGATGCATTAAAACCTATCAACAGTTTTTACTATTTTTACTTTATTCTCTATTCGATAAAAGAAAGTATTGGATTCCTAAAAATTTTCGACCTCAGGTTTTTGATGGATTTACACGTTTTGAGAGCTGTATAACACGGTTTGACCATTTTTAGAAAATTTCGAACATTTTTGATGTAGGCGAATTAGTTTTGATGAAACTTTTTACTAGGCTAAAAAAGATAAAATAAAAGACAGAAAAACAATAAAGGTTTTTAGAACAAAATTTTGTAGGGAAAAAAAAAGCGACGTTCGTTTCTAGCTTTTTTTTTGTTACCAGAAGGGGGAATATGTAAATCAATAGAAAAAATGCAAAACTATGCAGGAAATGAAAATATGAAAGGGAATGAACTTGATATAAAATCGATATTGTTCTGCCATAAAAGTTAAAATCTTTTAGTAGACCAGAGAGTATTTGTTACTGTACTAATAATTACAATAATAAAAATATTCAGAGAACATTCGGACATTTTTCTATTGGTTGGTACTTTCTCTTTAAATAAATTTTAACAATTATAATTAATAATAATAATAATAATAAAAGTAAAAATAAAACTGATTATGAACAACTCGGAATAGAGTTTAGTTGTAGAATATCAGTGAAAGTATATTTTGTTTTAAAACGTTGAAACAAAATACACAATTAATCGAAGGCTCGAGGCTCTACACTGTTAAAAATTTCCACAGAAAACTCTGTGTAATCTATTATCTTAAGTCTTACGTAAAATTACAGAGAAAAATAAACGGAGATGTTAAAAAACTTATTTTATACATTCATTTTAATAACTAATATTAATTTAATTAATTATTGTTCAGACTATATTTCAGCTTGGAATGCTTTTTCTAAAGCAGAAACAGTCATTTTTAATTTTAATTAAAAAATTAAATAATAAAATTTAGAAATACAGAATAAAGATTGAGAATCTCGATTATTTACTTTTAACTAAGAATTAGTGTAAATTTACAGAGACTCTGGATAAATATTTACGTTAAATTTACAGAAAATTTTAACAGTGGAAATACAGCAGAACTTAGATAAATCGAAGTTGAGGGGACCAGAGAAAAATTCGAAATATCCAAAAATTCGAATTACATATACTATTTTGTCAAAAAGAAGAGATAAATTAAAAAATTAAAACTCTACAATCAAAGATTTAACACATAAACTTTATATCTAAGAATACTGCTAGATCTCCCTCCATTAAATTAATATTTTTACGAGCTTAATTATTCAATACTTAAAAAAATAGCTACATATTTTTGGTTGCTTCTTTAAGTACAATCTTTGTGTCATAGCATGTGACTTCAACCTGTCAATTGATACAAAAATAGAATCCTCTGCATCAGACATGGCTTTCAATTAAAAAAAACCTCGAAGTTCATGTATATGGTCCATATCTTCTAATTCAGTATGTAGGGACTTCTCTTATATTTCCTTATCCTTATTTCGAAAGAATGTTTAAAAAAATAATGCACTTCAGCTGAGAAAATTTCGGAAAGAAATATTGCTGTAATATTTTAAAGGTAATCGTATGAAAAAATAGAATTATCGAAAATAGAATTCGAATTATCCATGATTTTTTAACATTATTTTAATACAAAATTCAAGGGACCAAGTAAAATATTCGAATTATCCAGAATTTTGAATAAAACAAGTTCGAATTATACAAGTTTCACTGTACCTTTATTTGATCATAATAATATAATAATAATTATAATAATAGGTAAAAACGTGGTTTTAATAATTTTACATGTAAAGTAATTGACAATATTGTCAGAAAAAAAAAAAAAAAAAAACTGTCAAGGTTTACAGTTATCAAAGAAATAATTTGATAATAAAGTAAAATTATGTTAATCACATTGTTATTAAAATGCTTTCTAAATGATTTTTTCCATTATATCGTCTTATCTTCAAATTTTCAACTCTGTTAGAAAGTGTATAAAATACATAACACAGGTCGACATGTAAAATTTTGATTTTACAATTTTGACTGATCTTTATGTTTTTTGGTGTGTTAAAACCGAAAATGAAGTCAGTTTTTCTCTATCACGTATAGATTTTTGTCAATAAAGAGTGCCTACCAATGTAATTTCTTCTATTACTCTTCCAACAATATAACTATATAGTAAGTTTTATAGTATGTTTTCATGATTAATTAATCATGGATACCTATTGTTGTAATAGCGCAGCACTAGTGCGACGTAAAACCATACTAACCAACCAACCTATTGCTGTGATGGTATATGTAATAAATTGAGTCGGTAAGCACCCTGTATTGACAAAAATCTGTATGTGATAGAGAAAAATGGGCTGCATTTTCGGTCATATCAAAAAACATAAAGTTCAGCTAAAATCATCAAATCAAATTTTGTCAACTTCAGTTTTGTAAGCCTGTGTAATCCAATTGAAAATGCACTTCTACTTATACACCATAACGTATCTGAATATTTTTGTCTGGTGCTGTAAATGAATTATTAATTCTAATCATTACTTTTTCTATAGGAAACTAATATTCTATATTTTGAGCATTTGAATAATGTATTTCGATTTCATTATGTTAGCACAATATAAAAATACTAAAATATGTTTTAAAAAAATACCTCGCATAGAGCATAGTACATCAGATTTCTTTTACGAGTCCCTAAACAGAAACCAGAAATACCCTTTATATTACTTTCAAGCATTTCAATTTTATGCTACTCTAAAGATAACTTCTCTATTTATTTATGTTTCATGAATATTAAATATTGTTAAGCTTAATTTCAGTAATTGATCTAAGCAAATAAATTACACAAAATAGGTTTTCAGCAAATTGAAATAAAGAAAAAGAAAAACTATTATTAAAAGATAAAAAAAAGTAAGCAAATACCATCAAATTCAAAAACACACAGATATTATTTCAAATAAATAATTAAACACGATCCTTTATTAAGAGCGGGGTGGGGGGGAGTAGCCACAAGTGCAGTGTGAAAGCAGTAACACAAGATAATGCACTCAAAGTAGCACTGGTTGTACATTAAAGAGAAAAAAAACTTGATTCGACTATTGACTTATTAAAGGTATTTATCAAATATACAGCCACAATTTAAGGTAGAAGCGTCTTTTTAATACATAGATTTTTGATTCTTAAAAGCTTATTTTTTCCCAACAGTTTGTAATTTTATTCATTAAAAGATTTTTTTTTTTTTTTTTAAATACATAAAAATGCTTTAGGTGATAAATTTATCGTCCAAGTGTATTATTTTGCGGCATTTAATGATGATTTGGCGACCTTTGTCGTTATGTCATCATGTGAGCGTAAACAGGAACTTAAAGCAAAAAATCTTTTAAAAAAATCTTATTTAAAGCTAATCTGGACGGCAAACATTATATTTACTGCTTCATACTATTAAAACAAGTTTCTTAACGCAAAACAGATAGATCAGATAGTTGTATAAAAATAACTTTGCAGGTGAAAAATGGAAATAAGAATAAGCATAATCCTTATTAATAAATATAATTGATATTGTATATATTTCAATAAAAGAACAAAAAAAAAAGGATAACTATATACTGCCGGAAAAGAAGAGAAAAGGTCTAAAATGTTAGTTCAGAAGAAAACAAGGAAAGTTCTTTTCAAGGTTTTATGGTTATTACTGGATTTCCTTATAACAGAAGATTTTCAAAAAAAGGATAGAAAAAGGAAAAAAAAAAAAGTTAATCCGACTCGGATTACTACAGAAACATTTTAAAATATTTGCTTTATATTCTTGAAAATGAGTATGTAAGTTACTTGTAAAGCAACTAAGCACAAATTTTTTAAATTTAAAAAGGGGAGGTATAGGAAAATGCTTAAAAATGACGTTTCCTCAACAATTTCTGTCGCATTATTAGGGGATAAAATATGGCAAGAAAAATATATTATTTATAGACCTTATTATTAAAGTAGTGGCCCAAGTAATAAAATTTAAAACAAAAATTTTTCATTGTGATTTTTTGTGAAGTGTGAGTTTAAATCTTGAAATAAATATGGAAATAAATTTTAATGTTCGGAAAACCTTAAAAAATGTTTTTTTAAACGGAAAACTAGAATTTTAAAGTAATAAAATGGGTTGAAAATTTATTGAAATCACCATTGCTTTGAAAATGTTGCCACGAATAAGCTGTCAATTTTCAGTGAATTCTGAAAGAAATTTTATCTCTTTATCTCTTTTATATATATCATCGCATTAATATATTTTCATAAGGCATTTTTAAATTATATATATTAATATATTTTTAAATGTAGTAAAAGCCGAGCAACAAAAGATTTAAGACCCCTGAAACCAACCACACACACCAAGAATAATAAAATTTTATTAAATTAAAATTATCCATGAAGACTTTTTGTTAATTATTGAAACAATTAATTTTACTTTTTGATTTTTGAAACAATAAATTTTACTTATTGATTTTTTATTTTAATTATATATATATATATATATATATATATATATATATACACTGATGGAAAAAAAAATTCCAACACCAAGAAAAAATTATTGTACAGTAATGCAATTTCAGCAATACATTTGTCTAGGTAACATATTTAATTGATTAAAGTTTCAAGATCACAGGTAGAGCCATTGGCGAGAAGAGCCATTTCAAATGTGAAATGTTGGTACATTAGTAACCGGTGTAACCGCCAGAATTTTGAATGCAAGCATGTAAACGTGCATGCATTGTGTCGTACAGGTGTCGGATATCAGTCTGTGGGATGGAGTTCCATGCCTGTTGCACTTGGGCGGTCAATGCAGGGACGGTTAATGCTGGTTGTGGATGACGCTGGAGTTGTCGTCCAATGATGTCCCATACGTGCTCGATTGGAGAAAGATCTGGTGATCTAGCAGGCCAAGGCAACATGTCGACACTCTGTAGAGCATGTGCAGAGCATGTTGGGTTACAACAGCGGTATGAGGGCGAGCGTTATCCTGTTGGAAAACACCCCCTTGAATGCTGTTCATGAATGGCAGCACAACAGGTTGTATCACTAGACTGACGTACAAATTTGCAGTCAGGGTGCGTGGGATAACCACGAGAGTGCTCCTGCTGTCATACGAAATTGCTCCCCAAACCATAACTCCAGGAGTAGGCCCTGTGTGTCTAGGCCGCAGACAGGTTGCTAGCAGGCGTTCACCTGGCCTCATTCTAACCAACACACGGCTATCACTTCGACCAAGGCAGAACCGGCTTTCATCAGAAAACACAACAGATCTCTACTTCGTCCTCCAATGAGCTCTAGCTTGACACCACTCACGTCGCAAACGGCAGTGGTTTGGAGTCAGTGGAATGCACGCTACAGGGCGTCTGGCTCGGAGCTGTCCTTGAAGTAACCGATTTGTAACAGTTCGTTGTGTCACTGTGGTGCCAACTGCAGCTCGAATTTCAGCTGCAGACGCAGTACGATTAGCCACAGCCATACGCCGAACACGGCGGTCTTCCCTCTCAGTAGTGCCACGTGGCCGCCCGGAACCCGGTCTTCTTGAGGCAGTACCTTCCCTTGATCACTGCTGCCAACACTCATGCACAGTGGATACATTCCTGCCAAGTCTTTCTGCAATATCGCGGAAAGAAAACCCACCTTCTCGTAGCCCTACTACACGACCTCGTTCAAACTCAGTGAGCTGTTGATAATGGCTTCTTCGTCTTCGCAGAGGCATCCTTGACTAACATTAACCCATTACGTCAAATCTCAACTGTAAATAACGATCACGAACCTTACAGCGCTTATTTAAAGCAAACCTCATTTGCGTGTTCATAGTGCCGCTACTAGCGCCACACTTATGCGCGTACCTCGAAATTTGAATCGACGTCATCTTTCAGATGTATAAACACGCCTACCAAATTTCGTTTATCTAGCACAGCTCCTTCCTGGTGTTGGGATTTTTTTTTCCATCAGTGTATATATATATGTTCAACTGAATATTATTTATTTAGTCGAATACCTTAATCCTCAGCCCGAAAAACGACTAGAATTTTATTGTATGGGGCACTGAATTGCAACTTTAACATATAAAAAAATATATATAATGACACTCACTTTCTCAATTTACTTACAACCACATAAACAAATTATTAGAAATGGATATGATCGAAATAAATTTTTTACTTTTTTTTTTTAAGCCAACTATTTTGATATTCATGAAATGGCAGCATTTATTATTAATTCAATTCAATTTTTACTGTGCACTGTGGACTCATAAACATAGATATAGTAACAACACATAGATTTATCAGCGAGAGGGAAAAAGCGATTCCTTTTTACTCGGGAAAAGTCACTCTAATGGTTGTCTTTCCCTGAATAAATTACACACAGGAATACACACAGATAATTTAGTAAATAAAATTTATGAATAATTCATTTACTAAAGGTGAATGAAAACTCCAGATACAGTTTCAAATTCATTTTTCTTTTTTACAATACCTTCAAATGGCTGATTCCAAAACTTTTTTTCGGCATCAAAAATTTTTGCTCGATAGCATGGGGATGATAGATCTATATATATTACTATATCTATGCTCATATAACAGACTAATTTGCAAATGCATTCTTTACTTTAAAATTTTATTTTTCGCTTAAACTTTTTTAGTATTAACTCATTTTTAATTAAGTTTTCTCCAGATTTATTCCGAACTATACAAAATAGCAATTGAATTGTTATAAAAAAAATCTATTAAAAACGAATATGATCGAAATATATATTTTTAATATATACATTATATATTTATTCTAGTTGTATTTGGTATTCATAAAACGACAGCCTTTTTAAATAATTATCTTAATTTTTATTATGCACGGTGAATGCTATGACAGACTTATTCGCATAGGCATCCCTGAAACAGAATGTTCCAAGTTATTATATTTCGAGAAAAATATTAGAGGTAAATATGAAAGGAAAAATGTAAAAAGTGTTTGATTTATTTTGTCTGCATCTAACTTTGATATTTATCTGTTAGGATAGGTATGAAGTTTACAATGTTCTTTATGAATTTGTTTATTTTTATTTAGTTTATTTTTAAATGTAATTTAGAACCTACTTTCAAATAAATAATATTGAAATTATTAATTTTTTGAAAATTCAAAATTGTCACAAAAATTTAACTGTTAATCTCCTGTCTCCATTTTGAGTAAATTTTATAATAAATTTTATTTTCTTAGGGGAAAAAAAAAATCACACTAAATAATTTGAATAAAATTCAACTTAATACTTTCAGCTGAATATGATTCCGAAACAATTCTCGGACCGAAAACCGGTTGGAATTTTATTCTACGGTACGGGCCAATGTACTTCAACTTTCATCAATAAAACAAGATAAAATAAAATAAAATAAAACTCACCTTCTCAATATATTTACATCCAGAAAAATCCCAAAATAAAGCTACAGGCTGTCATTTTTAGAGAAAATTTCATTCAGACTCCCTAACTGTCACATAGCAGCAGACCGAAGCATCTGCCTTTGTATTTTAATTAATGTCAGAAAGAAGAATGACAGACAGCCATCTTGTTCATGACGTAACTCACTCACTGCTATGAGATCACGTGTTGCAAGTTCCAGCTTTCGCCTCAACAAACTCTGGTTAAACGTCGTCTTTTCGTTTAAATTTCATAATTCTTTCACTCTTTTTTTTTTTTTTTTTTTTTCGCACTCAAGCCAAAGTTTCCAAGAATAAGATTAGATACGGAAGACTGGTTGTTTCAGCTGTGTACGGTATTGTTCTGCATTTTTTGGGTGAAACCGTTATGGTTTTGGAATCTCTAGAGCAGAAAATTGTAGGCGATTGTTAGGAATTTTGAACTTGAGTGCAATAAATTCTCCATGCTGTTAGTTGTAAATAAACAATTAATAGCTTAAAATGAATGTTGCACAAGCCTTTTTATTTAGTTTATTTATTTATTTTTAAGAATGGTATAGTTTCCTTGAATTTAATTTACATTTTACTTTTTCACGATTTCTCCTAGTAAGAAATCGTGAATTTTCTCTTCTCTCCTCCTGTTTATTTTCCTAAAGGAGAAAGTATTTGATTCGTGAACATTTCAGGGTTATCAACTTAAAAAAAAAATACCGCCTAAATTCAAGTTTAAAAGCCCCTAAATCTTTCGTAAAAATCCCCTAAAAATCTCCCCAAAATGTTAGCTCTAATTTGAGGCGACCAAATTTTTCGAAAGGTAAAGTAGGGTCGAAATTAGCGGCGTGTCTCTAATTTCAAATTATATAATGAAGACCAAAGCAATGCTTTAACCCTTTGCGGCGCAAGGTAATTCGGATCATGTAAATTACACTGCCACCGGAATTCATAAACAAAATTAAATTAAAAGAAATTTAAAATTTTAGGGTTTAAAAAAGCATCCTTTTCTGCTGCGTTTAAACGTAAATTTTTGTTAAAAAATTTCCGGGGTGAGTTTTTGCAGTTGAAAATTAAAATTAGGTTACTGCACCTGAAAGGGTAACAGAGCGCACAATCATTACATTAAATTCAGGGCTCGTACTCTAAGCCCTTTTTTCAGGACACTCTTATGAATGAGAAATTTTAAAGTTTATTGCTACCATTATTTTTATAAAATAATTTCTGCCCTGTATAATCATGGCACATTACTGTAAATATATCAGAGGTATTTCTGTATGAAATTAGTGATGTCAAAACTGGCGGAAATTTCTTATCTCTGAGAGTGTCCTGAAAAAAGGGCGGGGAGTACGACCCCTGTAAATTATGAATTTCAACAAAAACTTTACTTAGAAATCTAGTTCGTACGGCAGGGTTTAAAAAAAAAAAAAAAAAAAAAAAAAAAAACTACCAAAATTAAGGACTGTCTCCACAAATGGGTATATTTGGTCGCCTTATTCTAATGTTAGTCTTCCAAATTTCTCTTTAACGGCCCTCTTCACTTATCGTCGCCGGAAGCCCGAGCCAATGTTATTCTATGGGGAAATTTTCTTTACAAATAACTTATTAACTAATACATATATTTAAATTCTGTTTTCACATTCTGAAAATTCCCAACTGTTAAATTGACGCACCTTTTTTAAAAGTGTATTTTTTTAATTTTTGATATTTTATTTTGAAATTGCAAAATGAAAAAATTTCGCATATTGAAAATTCGTATTTTGCAGCTTCAAAATAAAATATAAAAATTAAAAAAATATTTAAAAAAAAAAAAAAAAAAAAAAAAGGTTAGTCAATTTAATAGCTGGTAATTTTCAGAATGTGAAAACAGAATTTAAAAATATGTATTAGTTAATAAGTTATTTGTAAAGAAACATTTCCCACAGAATAACATTAGCTTCGGCTTCCGTCGGCGGTGAGTGAAGAGGGCTGACTGTATTTATCGAAAATCTAAAAACGTACCTACTAATTACCATGCTTAACTAAAAAATAAATAAATAAATACAATTAAAATAATTATAAGATAAAAAAAAAAAAAACTTTTTATATACCATGTTTTTTTATTTTCTGATGAATCATTAATAAAATACGCGAGGATAAAAAATAATATTTAAGCACGCGGACTCAGTTCAGTGAAATAATAATAATAGTGAAAAAAAAAAAAAAAAAAAAAAAAGTTGGTTTTAAAAATAAAATGTTTCTCCTTTTAGAACAACGTATATTAGCATTGGGATTGTGATTGTGACAAAAGCGACATCAGCACTTATCAATAAGTATAAAATTTTAAAATTATAATGACGTTACTTTTTGTGAGATGTATAATTTAACTTTTTATATTTTTTTAACGTTCACGTTGAATTATATGTATTTATTTTTATATCGAAAGAAAATGAAATCGTATTTTTTTTTTTTTTTTGTCAACAATTAAATTATAGCTAATATTTTAATGGCTATTTTATTGCTATTAAGATCTTATTATTTTCATATTTTAATTAATTAAAAGAAAACTATTCAAAAGTTCGAAAATCTGACTTCGTAGTATTGTGTTGTCACCGGGTTCTGAGCTACTGTGAAAGTTTCAAATGTCTAGCTAGTAGGGAAGTTAGTTAAAAATAGATTGCAAGATTTGTACCGGACAAACAAACAAGAATCGAAGTTAATAAAAACATGGTAATATAAAAATAAAAAGGCAGAAATAGTTTACTAACTTATTCATTTTAGTTAGATAGTAGAAATTTTAGTTTCGACATTTAAACTTTAAATGAAATAAATCAAATCATTACGATAAAATGAAGCCATTTGCACGCATTACATTAAAAATCATTACGCATATAATTTCAAATATTATTGATTGGACCGAAAAATTCGAAGATTTTTGTCCCGCCCCTAATGTTAGAAGTCAAGTTAAGCCTATGAAGCAGAAAACGTATTTTATCATAAATACTTAATTTCAAGTAATTGAGGCATATATATTGGATGCATTCATGTAATCGTAACAAATATAAAACATATATGCTTATGCGTATGATATAGTCAAGCTTCTTTTTTCGACATAAAAAGGAATATTTTTACTTATTTATTTATTTTCAGCATCTAATTTTTTTCCCCTTTTTATAACTTTAAAGTTAAAATGGGGTTTTTATTTAATATCTTTCTAACCAATTGTCCAATTGAACTAAAAAGTATGGAGTTAGCTAGATTTTGACCTGATTATTTAGTGTACCAGTTTTTGATAAAATCTAATAATTCAGGTAGATACAATGACAAACATTCAGCTTTATATATATAGATAAGAACAAAGATGTTTGTACGTTCATTCAAGGTGATATATAAACACTGGCAACGTGGTAACGACTCTGTCTTAAGGAAATAGTATAAACTGTCGTACTTAACAACTCTTTGACGCAGGTAGGACACCGGTGTCCCCTTTGCTTATTTATTTTTTGACACTCTTATTACAAATATTATTATTATATGATAGTTTTTTATTATAAAAGAGAGTCTAATAGTTACTATAAAAAATCTATTAGATTATCAGAGTAAATTTTTTACTAAAATAAAAATGTTAAATAAAAGTAGTTTTAAAAAATTTTATCAACCAATTTCAAAAATTTATTTCTAATTAAATTTGATTATTTAAAAAAGATCAGTAATGAATTATTGCTACTCCTATATCTAAGTAATTGTAAATAAGTGCAATTCGTAAAAATATTTATTCATGGGACGCCCGTGTCCCATGATGAATTTACCTTTAACGCAGAAAGGGACACCGGTGCCCCACTCTATATTTTAGAACTAAAATTAGTTAAAATTTTAAATATAACATTTTCCACTTATTTAGATCTAAAATAACTTAAAACTATCAAAAAAGTGTAAAAATTATGTTTGATGAGAAATCTGCTTCAAAGGGTTAAAAAAAAAAAAAAAAAAAAAAAAAAATCTACTATAAAATCTTAAAATAAAATCCTTAAAATGAGATTTGTCCGAGAAGTCTCACTGGGACGCGATGAGATCGGTTTCTAGCAGACGAAAAATCGCCCTGTCCACGCTCCGTCTATTATTAAAACTCAGTGCTCTAAATATCCAAACTAGGTGTTTAATTACTGCAGGAAAAGTAAAACGCAGAAAAGAAAATTTCAGATTTTTTTTTTAAAAGTCTCCAGCATAATTTTAAAAGTCCCTGAAAAAAGCCCCTAAAAATATTAAGCCCACAAAAAGTCCCCATCGCCACAAAAAATCCCTAAATTTAGGGGCTAAGTCCCCAAGGTGGCAATCCTGGAACATTTCTGGCTTCTGGTTTTCGATAGATTTAAAATCGTGAACACAATTTGCCTATTTTTAGAACATGTCTGTCTGCGTATGTTTTATCAAAATTTTGTGGCCGAATTAATGAATGGAATTCTATGAAACATTACAGTTGGTTAAAGCTTCATACAAATTATTACGTATTAGATATTAGCTTCTATCAACCAAGTAGGTAACGCTGCTATCATGCGATTTCTCAAATACACAGAGAAGCTCATCTATCTCAGTTTCGATTGTGTACAAGTGCATATAATTTGATGTATCATAGAAACATTATATATATATGTATATATATGCCGATTAAATTTAGGTACATACTGACCGAGAAGTGTCGTTGCTATGTTACAGTTTATACTGTGTAGGAAAATTTATATCTGAGTTTTTATAGAATATAAGTGTATTTGATATGTCAGATCGCAAAAAAATAACTATTTTAATTTATTTTGAGTATTTATCAGCTGACAAGTGACGCCGCTTTTACTCACTTTCTGCGAATTTCTAATTAGTTATATCTCAGCATCTATTGTTTATTTAAGAAATATTTGAAAAACAATTAGCAAACAAGATATTTGAAAAACAATTTAGTTACATATTTTAAAGTATTTCAGTAAATTAATTAATTAATTTAACTTGAGTGCAGAGAGTAAATTCTGCAAGCTGTTAGCTTTAAATAAACAATTTATTAGCACTTAAAAAGAATGTTGCAAAATTATTTCCGTTTATTAGTAGGACCGGACTATTGCTTTTACTCAGACTTTTGGAGTCGTCATCATTTGCTGTGTTACGCTAGAACATCTCAGGATCCTTTTCCCTTTGACAAGTTAACAAAATATTAAATTAAAAGCAAAATAAATTTTAAGAAATGAATATCACAATCGTTGCTAAGAGGCGCAATTTCAATTTTAAAGTTCGTGCCCTTTACTTTTTAAATGCCATCGGTATCTATAGGGCACTGAAACATAGCGTTTCAATTACTGCAGGTAAAATTTAACTGATTTAAACGCGAACACGAAAACATATTTTGCTGAATAATGTAAATACTATTTAAAGAAACGCCAAAAGACACATTTAAAAACTAGTGGATCTGCAGATCAGGAGCCTCAACGTCTTACTTGCATCACACATTACTCAACATATCATTTTTATTTATTCCTTTTTATATAATATATAGATTGACTAGATTGACTTGCTACACAAACAGATAAGTTTCTTAGGGGGGCTGAAGCCCCCCCTCAATCCCCCGCTGTATTTCTCTTTCTATATTTATCTGTATACACACACACACACACACACACACACACACACACACACACACACACACACACATATATATATATATATATATATACTCTATAACAAAAATAGTGATGCACCAAGAAGGAGTAATGCAAATTGGACGCAAATTGACATACGTACAGATTTTGATGGAATCAAGCACTAATTCATCATTATCGTCGATCCTACGTGCAACTGGTACTTCAGTGACTTCAAAGCGCAGTGAAATGGGGTTGAGCTCAGTCCCCGGATCTCTCCGCCACTGAGGACGTTTGGAGCATCATAAAAAGGGTCTTACAACCAGCTCGGGGTTTTACCAACCTAACACACCAATTGGACAGAATTTAGCGCGATACTTCACAGAAGAACATCTGCCAACTCTATCAATTAATACCAAGCCGAAAAACTGCGTACATAAGGGCCAGAAGTCGACCAACGCGTCTTTGACTTGTTTACTTTGTGAGGCCCTTTCTCTTGATTAAATCATTCAATTTTTCTGAAACTGTAATAAATTGTTGTTCTCCACATGTACATCACATCTACTAATTTTTGTCCCATTCGGACCACCCATTCCAGCCCATCTACCAATTTTTGTCCCCACTTCTTCTTGGTGCGTCTTTTTTTTTTTTTTTTTTTTGTCATAGAGTGTATATACATATATTACTAATAACTGACAGCTTTGTATTAATTCCTTCTAACTCATAAATACTTGTACCAAATTTCACACAAAATGATTGCATAACATATCGGAATTATTTTGTGTAACCCTGTAAACTAAATACCAATTCTATGCCCACAATTTTCCAGGAAAAACATGCTTTTAAACATTCTAATAACATTTCGTTATATTTAATGGGATGTAACCAAGTTAAAATACACTTTTAAGAAATACAGTCTATAGACCTTAATGGTACGAAATTCTTTTGGGTGGTTTTGTAAATAAATTAGTCTATACATACATTTTTTTTAGAGAAAACATACTTTTAAGCATCTTTATTATGTACGTTAATTCAATTTTGTCGAATGCAGCATAAACGCGTTAAAATGCACTTCAATAAAAAATTGCCTATAGGCTCTAATGTCACGAAATTCTTTTGTATGTTTCTGCAAACGAACCATAAACATTGTATACACCAGTAAAATCTCAGTTCAACCTATTCTAAGTTTTTCGAAATTTGACGTAATTTGGATGATCACGTGACATTGTCGGAACACTTTTGTAAGGTCCTGTAAATTAATTATGAAGCCTAAGAACACATATTTTAGGCAGAAAACATGAATTCATGAAGCATCTCAGCAATGTACGGTAATTTTATTTCGTTGGATACAGCGTAATGGTGTTAAAATGCGTTTAAGCGAAATTCACCCTTTGATAAGGTCAGTGGCGGATTTAAGGGGCATGCTAGAAGGCTAAAGCACCCCCCCCCCCCCAAAAAAAAAAAAAAAAAAAAAAAACACTGACATTCACAATTGAATATTGCAATTGTAAATTTTTTATTGGTCTAGAATAACACTTTGAAAAATCTTAGCCACCCCCAAAAGTCAAGTTCTGGATCCGCCACTGGATAAGGCCGCAATGATAAGAAAAACTTTGGCGTGTCCCTGTATACAATCAATAGTTAATATAGCCATAAAAAAATATTCAGCTATTTTTATACAGAGACTGGACGTGTGCATCATTTTGAAAGACAATCGGCAGATTTTTGCGGTCGCTATTGCGGTACATACAAATTCTGTCCATAGGCCTTAATGATAAGAAAAACTTTGGAGTGTCCCTGCATACGAACTACAAACGGAATACACACCTAAAACTATACAGCAAATTCCATGTGGCTCGTGAACATGTGTACCAAATTGTAAGTGAACGGTGTGATTTTTGTGGCCGCTGTCGCGCAACAGACAAACACCAGGGCACACAGACAGAACCCAAAATCTTTTTGAGTCGCCACAGGGAGGCCTCCACTAACGTTTCGGCGGTTAAAAAATCACACGAACGGAAAAATGGTTTTTATTTTATTTTATATGCACATTTTAAAAAATGGATCTTAACTTTCAGTTTCTGGTTTTCGATTATTTTTCACGCTTTAAGGTGTCCTAAACATGAATAGACTATTTTTAGAATATAGCTGTGTGTACATTAGAAAAGAAACTTCCCTAAAGCAAATATAGCCGATATATCTTCCGAATCAATCTATAGAAGTCAATTTAAACTGGATGTGTATATGGATCTTTAACTTAAAATGGTGCTGATAAACTTTCGAAATATATCGTGTAACAGATAGTTCTGCTATACTACGAATTGCCCCGTTTAAGGAAATGCTATATTTCGACTTCTATGGTGTATAACTATATCAAAACTTGGTGTGTCAGATGTATATTATGTAAATTCTACATAACTCCATTTTTTGTAAGGCAATATCTCAGCTTCTATGATATATAAATGTGCCAAACGGGGTAAGAGAATTGAGTCTAAAATTATACTGATTGAATTTGAGTGCATACCGAACAACAGGCGCTTCTGCTATATGCAGAAATATTTTCCGTTTACGGAAAGACTAGATATGAAATTTTATGCTATACAAATGCACCAAATTAAATAAGGGGTATATATATATATATATATTTAATCTGGTGTGTCACTCACATGACTTTCTCTTACCCTGAAATTTAATACTATAAATACAGGATGGAGGTTAAGAGGTAAGATAACGAGTACTGTTATGTAAACCTATGTTAAAACAATTCAAATTAGGCTTCGGAAGAGTTTTATATGATAATTAGTTCTGTGTGAGGGAAGCGCCCCCGTTTCATTATTACACCTACATTTATATAGAATTTAAATCTGTAATTAAAATTAAAAGTTCACTTAAAATTATTCAGACAACTTTCACACGCAACATTCCTTAAAACTTATCAATCTTACAATTCATTATTATATTTTAAAAAAAAAATGTTAAAAATGAAAAAAATCGATAACTTTATTTTAAATTATCGCAGATCGATGGTTCAACCATTCGTTTTAAAGGTATTGGCGAGCTCTTTTGAAAGATACCCATCATGAAAATTTACTCCCCTCGAAGGGGGGGGGGGAGGCGAGGCTCCTACATACAGAAAAAGATTTTCCCAGTTGACTATCTCTATTACAAAAAATATATATTAGTTTCATTTAGTTTTGTGCAGTCTATAGATGTTAAACTCTACTGCAATTCCCCCCATAGAAGTAATATATTTGAATACTTTTGAGTGACACTGTACACGAACCATTTGCTTCATCTCAACGAAAAGCTTAGTGTAGCATCCCTATATGATAGACATTTAGAATACCGAGTTTGGAATTTCTGCTACTATTTGTTCTTGAGATATGCTGATAACAGACACGCAGACAGACACACACACAGACCATTCGCTAAAAATATGATTTTCGTGTTCAGGGGACCTCAGAACATGTAAATATAACAAAAACTCACTTTCGAAAATTTGACCCTAAAACAATACTTTCTCTACCGTAAGGGTAAGAGAAAGTAAAAATGATAATAATTAATATTTGGAAAAACTAAATCATGTTATGTAAACCTATGTTAAAACAATTCAAATTTGTTAAAACAATTCAGGAGGGTTTTATATGATAATTAGTTCTGTGTGAGGGGGGCTACCACCCCCCTCAACCTCCTGTTTCATTACATTTGTATAGAATTCAAATCTGTTATTAAATACAAAAGTTCATTTAAAATCATTCAGGCAACATTCACAACAACATTCCTTGAAACGTATCAATCTTAATCAAACTTAATTAACACATTAATTTCAAAATTAAACATTTAGATCGCCTGAAATTATTTGTTTTTAATTCACTCTAAACACAAAGGTCAAACGTTAAAAACTTGACTTCGGTATTCAGGAAGCCTCAAAACATCTAAATATACTAAAAACCGAGTGATGAATATTTAGCTTAAAAAATACATTAATTATATACCATATGTCTATGAGAGATTATTTCAATTCCTGAGCAGCTTTCCTGGCACATGGTAAAATAGTACATTAAAGCACTTCCACTAACAATAAAAAAGAATGTTATATCTTAAATATTGGCAGCCCTGTATATCTTCTAAAAGTTATGTGCACATCACATGGTGGACATAAATATAATCCTTAACTAATAACACACGGCACAACCTGAAGTGCACTTCCATGAAATATCGTCGCACTATAATATAGTTCTTTTGTGTAGCCCTGTAAACGAACAGTGAAAAATTTCTATACCATATTCTGCATGAAACATTTTTTACGTATATAAAAAATATATATTCGTTTCATTTGGTTTAGTGTAGTCTGTACATGTTAAACTCAATTTACCTGCAATTTTCCCCAGAGTAATGTATTTGAATTCTCTTGGGTGTACATGAACCATTTGCATGATCTTAACGAAAAGTTTAGTGTAGCGTCCCTATATCATACACATTTAGAATACGAAGTTTGGACTTTCTGCTGTAATTTGTTTTTGAGATATGCTGATAACAGACAGACACACACACACAGACCAACCGCTAAAAACATGATTTTTGGATTCAGGGGACCTCAAAACGTGTAAATATAACAAAATTTTAATTTTGAAAATTTGACCCAAAAACAATACTTTCTTTACCTTAGGGTAAGAGAAAGTAAAAATATACTGATTTAATTTAGGTGTATATTAGCCGAAAAATGGTGATATTTTTACTTTTCTCACTATTAACATTTTATACATGAAATTTGGTGTGATTTTGACCAAAAGGTGCTGAGATATATTCCTTAAGAAAATCGCGGGAAGTAATAGCAGCGCCACCAATCGGGTGATGTACACCGAAATTAAATATACAAAAATTTCTATAATATATATGTGACACACCAAGTTTGGTATATTTATATAACATAAAAGCTGAGACATAGCCTTCTTTTAAACGGGATTAAATTACAGCATAACCATCTTTTGTCCAACATGCAATTAAATGGAGTCAGTAAAGTTACTCACAATATCCGTTTTGCATATCAAGATTAGTACATTAATATGTATGATATAGAAGTTGAGATATTGCCTTCCTATAGATGGGGTTAAATTGTATCACAGCAGCGCCACATGTCAGCTAATAGGCAGTCAAATTGAAGAAACGTAGCTTTTATTTAATATCTGTTTAATATACTAATTCTGATGCATTTATATACTATAGAATCTGAGAAATAATCTTTCTTTAAATGGGGGAAATTTCACTATAATAGCGCCACGTTTTTGGGCGATATACCCCAAAAGCTATTCAGTTTTAATTGAAGTCGAACTCTAAGCAAATATCAAGCTTAGTTAAATTCCGTCTATTGGTTTCTGAGATTCAAAATTTTACTAATTCATCATATAGTACACGCACACAAGCCTATAAGACATTTTCTAAAAATAAGCAAATCGTGTTCAGGAGATCAGAAAGCGTGTAAATTAAATGAAAACTCGAATTCGAAAATTTTCACTATTCTAATGTTTTCTTCTTGTATTCATAGAAAGTAACTAATACGCCGTGGCAATCACAAAACTTCCATACCTATTCACAATTAACACTTTACATATGCAATTTTTACCAACAGATTCTGAGATATAACAGCCTGGAGGAATTGAAGAAATTAATAGCAGCATGTCGGGTGGTATATACCAAAATTTAATAAGCATAATATTTCATAGTATATATGTCACACACAACCAAGTTAAATGCATTTTTATAACATAGAAGCTCGAATATAGCTTTCCGTAAACAAAAAATACTGCAGAGTAGCCGCGCCATCAGTCGGCCGATATGCACCTAAATTGAATCAACATACACTCATGTCCATAAATTAAGGATAATGCTAGCTGCGGTAAATAAAGTTTCAGAAGCAAAACAAACAAGACTGAATCATAAAGCCCATTTATTAAACAAAAGATCAAGAACAAAAAAAAGGTGATTTATCTAGGACACTACTTATAAAAACTACGATTTTTGAACTCTGAAGCAATTAAAAAAATATCTCCCTTACAAAAACTTAACATTACATAGTTGGTATGATGGTTAATACATTGTATATCTCTCAGATGATGAAATACAATCCTCACAACGTCTAAGAATGCTGAGTATTAAATTATTGATCTAATCTTGGGAAAGATAACTCCACTCAGTAAGCAATGTTTTCCGAAGTTCCGGTACACATGTAGGAGGTGGTTGACGGGCTGCAACTCGTCGGAAAGCATGTCCTACACATGCTCTATCAGATTCTAGTCAGGTGATAATGCTGGCCATTCCATGTGAGTGATAGCTTCAGATTTTAGGCATCTGTGTACAATGTTTGCACGGTGAGGACGCGCATTGTCATCCATAAACACAAATTCTGGGCCCATGACACCCCTAAACAAACGTACATGTTGTTTCTGAATGATATCCCGATAAATGTGGCCTGTCATGGTTCCGATTTGAAATGCAGATCTGTTCTGGCGTCCAATATGACCTCCCCCCCCCTCCAAACGAGCACTCCTGCTCCACAGTAACGGTGCCGTTCAATGATGTTTTGGTGGTAACGGGTACCTGACGTTCTACAAATGAAAGTTTGGCGTGAATTCCACTGAAATCTAAACCTGGACTAGTCCGAAAACATCACACAAGCCCACTGTGCTGCTGTCGACATTGCATGTTCTTTACTCCAAGTTAATCGCTCACAACAGTGCATTGCCGCGAGCGGAACACATCTAACAGGCCTGCCAGCATATAGACCAATATCTCCCAAACGTCTATACACGTTTTGTCTTGAAACTGTAGTACCCATGGCTGCAGACAGCTGACGAGACAGGTCTGATGCTGTGCTTTATCTGCTCATTTTGGCAATTACTGTCAAATACCGGTCGTCATTCGGCATTGTAACTCGGGGCCGACCAGTTCTGTAACGTCAACTAGCATTTCCATCATTTTGGAATCGATGCCAAAGCCTAGAGATGACACTTTGGACAATTCCAAGTTCCCCCGATACTTCTATCTGAGTATGCCCACATTTTAGTCAGCCGATAATTCTACCACGTAAAAAATTATCTGCATGCGTCCTCTGTGTCATAACTATTCGGTTGTGACACTGAGCGGCATACATAACGCTTGTGAACATTTTTCCTTCTGTATTCCCATTCCTCATCTACCCCCTTCTTACACTTTTGTCACTGTAACATCATATCGGTGTTATCTGATGGCTTCCTATAATTTGCATATTATTCTTAAAGATGTGTATGGTATTTCTACAGGTGAAATTTTTACATTAAAGTTCGATTTCCGTGTGATTCTGAATTATCCTTAATTTATGGATGGACATAAATATATCAATCGCACATGCCAAGTTTTCTATGCTTATACGCTGAAGAAACCAAGATATAGCCTTCCAGAAGTACCGCCTGTCGACCAATATGCATTCAAATTGAATTAGTAGAGTTTTACATAATATGCATCTTACATACTAAGCTTGGTACTCCACAGAAGCTGAGCTGCCTTTGGACAGATGAATTAAATCGCAGCATGAAAGTGTCACCTTCTGAGTGACATAGCCCAATCAGTACCAATTTAAGACACATAAGATATTTTCTTTAAACGGACGAACCATGTTCAGGATATCTCAAAAAGCACAAATTCTTGGAAAGTTTTGAGTCGAAAACTTTCGTGTGTCTTATATTTCTATGATATTCTTTGTATGATTTAAATATATTTATATTCTATAAATTCTACTACATATTCTATTCTGTGATTCTATGATTTTTATTTTATAAATTCTACGATATTCTTTGTAGGATTTAATCTAAAGTGAAAAAAAGCAATGATTACTTACAAAATTATAAGTGCTCATGAAGCTAGATATGTAATTTTAAAAATTTAAATCAAATAAATGTACCACATACACAGTGAGGCAAAGTGCATTCTCACAGGGTTCATATTCAAATACGGGAAAAATATTCCCTGAGTTTTCCAGACAATTTTCAAGAAAATATTAGCATCATATTACAAGAAATACTCCTCTAGAAGGAGAAAATACTTCTATTTTCACTGTATGATGTCATGTTATTGCCAATCATGATAGAAATTAGCATAGAAATTATTGTTTATATGTGTGTTTTCATGATACTTAATCTGAGAATCTGAACACGAAAAATATATTATGAGAGAAAGGAAATATTCATTTTTCCAGGTTTTATAATCAATTTTTCCACAATTTGATGAAAATTTCTATTTTCCCTGATTTTTTTTTTTTTTTTTTTTTTTTTTTTTTTTAAACAAAATACAAATTTCCTGAGTATTCCAGATTTTCTGAGTATGAAGCCTGTCTCATCTTGAAATACTGATTTTTTAAAAGTTTGGAATACATTCAAAATAGGGTAGGTACCTATTTTTATAATGGCCATGTTTTATTTCAAGTTAATTAATCCATTGAGCATAAATATTGAATTTTCCTTAGAAAGCTATGCACTCCCATACCATAATATACGGAGAATATTTCACTTCTTTCAGAGTGTAATTTTCGTTAAATCGGTCACATTTTCGCCGTCGGACTAACGGTTTCTGTCAGCTTTAAACAAGTTATACTTTACTTATCAGGGAAAACCATTGGAGCCTAATAACTGACAATTTAAAAAATTCTCTGGCCCACTGAAGTGTTGATTTCTTCATTCTGTTCGTTAGTAATAGTTTTTTCCGTTTTCACTATTTTTACGATGATGTATGCATGTGTGTGTGTATGTATGTGTGTATGTATGTGTGTGTGTATGTGTGTGAGTGAACACGCTAGCGTCTAAACGCTTTGTTCGAATACGCTGAAAGTTGGTACGTATTTTGAAAGTCACCATAGTACGAACCCTATTGATTTTGGTGAATCTAGCACTTATAGTTTTTTTACAGGGACAGCAGGAAAAATTCCTTATCATTATGGCCTATGGGGCCAAATGTTTAAAAGTGCGATAGCGTCTAAACGCTTTATTAATCTGAGCGAAAAATTTGTACATGTGTTATAGGTCACAGTTGCACCAACTGTATAGATTTTGGTGAATTTAGCACTTACAGTTTTTTTACAGGGACACAAAGAAAAATTCTTTATCATTATGGCCTATGGGACCAAATTTTTAAAAGTGCGATAGCATCTAAACGCCTTATTCATTTGAGCTGAAAATTTATATGACTATTATAAATCACTGTTGCACTAACTATATTTTGGTGAATCAGGCATTTATAGGTTTTTACAGGGACACAACGAAAAATTCTTTATCATTATGACCTATGGGCTCAAAGTTCAATTGCGTTAAATAAAACATCGTGTAATATATGGAGAAAAATACTCAATCACTGTCTTATGGTTTTATCTTTTTTGTTTGTTTTACAACTCCTCTTTCTTTACATTATCTACAAAACTGTTAATTACTCAATATTCGGAAAGTCGAGTGGAGTCACTCCAGATTTTTTTTAATAATCTACTGGCTTTTAAATCTGCTTTGTTAAATCGTCGCTGCACTGTTTTAAAAGGAATTATGTTACTAAACAGTTTTTCTGAACCTCTTCTAAGTTTTGAATATTATACAAATAATTTTTTAAACACATTCTTTTTAAGTTGCGGTTATCTCGCTTGGATGAGCAACGTGCACGTAGAGCCAAATATCCAGTTTAAGTAGTCAAAAATATTTATATCTCATGCCAAAAAAATTTTATACCTCAAAACCATCTCACCAATGATTCGCTAACATCTAATTATTTTGCTATCTCGCGCATTTAAATATTTTTTGCTTTTCATCCTAAAATTAACATTTTTTTGTGGCATCACTAATTGCCTTATCCTTACTACTTTTGAAATATTTTTTTCGAAATTACAACTGGTCTAACAACATTTTTTTGTTTTAAATACTTAGCTCAGTTCTAAGTATTACGTGATGACAACGTAATAAAACATAAAACCTATTCGATAATTTGTTTTTTAAGTTATAAAATTGGTGGTTGCAGAAAGAGAGAAGAAAAATATCCAAGTGCGGCTTCTTCTTCTTCTTCTTCTTCTTTTTTTTTTTTTTTTCCGTCTCTTAGTGTACATGATAAGAAAAAGAGATATTGTATTGTGAAAAAAGTTATTTTAGAGATATCATTTTTGTACTCAACATCCTCGAAAACACAAAATTAACAATAACAAAAAAGTAACTAGTTTTTTTTTTTTTTTTTTTTTTTTTTTTTTTTAACAGACCTATTCATTTATAAAAGTTATTTTTCATAATGAATGCAGACGATTTTTATCTCAGAGAAGTATGACACTAAATGTCTAAAGAAAGTCAATTTTGTGCTCTATAGATGACATCTAAAAGAAATCCTTTTTTTCAGTTTATTTATTTATTTTTATGAAAGAAATTTATGATTTAAAGGACTTTTCTTCAAATTATTACAAATGTATGGTTCAGCAGTTCGTTTTAAAGGTGTTGACGAGTCCTTTTGAAAAATGCTCATATTGAAAATTTATACACACTTTAATCATTTACGCACATAATCATTTTGGGGAAACGTTCCCCTAGAGGGGCAGCGATGCTGTTATACATGCAATTTTTTTTTTTTTTACTTTCCGAACATACATATGAAAGGAAAGTATTGCAATCATGTCAAAAATTCGACTTTGATATTTTGGTGTATCTATACAGTTTTCTGAGGTTTCCTGAGTTCACTTTTTGCTATTTTTACAGCGATGTATATGTGTGTGTGTGTGTGCATGTGTGTGTAAGTAAACACGATAGCGCCTAAACGTTTTGTTCATATGAGCTAAAAGTTGATGCGTATGTTATAGGTAGGTGTAGTACGAACCTTATTGATTTCGGGGAATCTAGAACGTATAGTATTTTAACAGGGACATAAAGAAAAGTTCCTTAACATTATGGCCTATGAGCTAGAATAGTTCAAAGTGTAATAGCAACTACACTGAAAATGCAAGTGTCTGAATATCAGACACAAATGTGTCTAAAACGGAGTGTTCAATTTTAAGATGCTAAAAAGTGTCTTATTTGTTTTAGACACTTGAAGTATCTAAAATTCCGCCATTTTTGATCCTGTCTACAGTGAATATTTTACATAAAAAAATTAATAAAATAAAAAGTTGCGTGTTATACTGTTTATAAAAAGTTGCGTGTTATACTGAAAAATAGATTTTAGAACCTCCTAGAGCATTAAAAAAAGCATTAATCAAGAAAATTGTTCATTGGCCGTGGCTGGAATCGAATCGACAACCACCGGATTCATGGCGAACGTCTTCCTGATCATGCCACCGGGACTTGTTGCTGGTGTATTAAAATACATTATAGAATCCGCAAAACATATCGCAGTTTTTATGTCTTTGCAATAAAACTATCCATTCTTAAATTTTATATGTAAAAGTTTAGTATTTTTATAAAATGCGTAATATATATGAGAAAATAGTAGACTATGGATTTTAAATATTTTTTTTAAACTGGTATTTACAAGAAAACAAACTATATACATGAAAACCCAAAAAATTGTTTTTTTTTACATTTTAAAGTGTAGGAAAACATTGCGGAAGAAAAGAATTTTTAAAATGAGAGAAAAAAAAAATCATTTATGCACAAATTGTTCAAGATTGTTTAGTTAAAAATTCGATTTATTAGCTACAAGGTACATGCTTTGTTTATCTTAATATTTTTTGTTTTATTACACGTGAGAACTTTAAATAAAAATTTACTTTGTTTTTTTAATTTTTAACCGAATAAGTTTCACGTCTAAGAATTTTAAACACGTTAAATACTTATATATTATATAAAATAATATTAAATTTATTTAATGTTTAAAAAAAAAAAAAAAAAATGTTAAAACAGGATGTGCATGCTGCTTAAAGTAGATTCCATATGGAAAATTTGTTATGTAATACAAATGTCTGAATTTCTAAGTGTCTGAACTTTGAAATGTCTGGATTTCCAAGTGCCTAAATTGCAAAATATCTGAATTTTTATGTGTCTAAACTGTAATATCTGTCTTAATTTCAGGCATATCAACCTTATTCAGACACTAATCTGAGCTCATTTATAAAAATACACTTATGTGTCTTAATTTCAGACAGCACATGCGTCTGAAATTTAGCATATTTAAGTGTTTCGGACTTTTATATGTCTGAATTGGTATTTCAGGCACATTTCTGTCTAAATTTAAGTCGCTACTATTTACAGTGTAAATGCTTTATCCGATTAAGCTTTAAATTTATATACATATTATAAGTTATTTTGATGATCTAGCACTAATAGATTTTTACAGGGACGCAACGAAAATTTCTTTATCATTATGATTTATGGGCTCAAATTATTTCAAGCATTAAATTAAATAACATACTATATGAGAAAAAAATATAGAAACATCCTATCATAATTTTCTCTTTTATTTATTTAACGACTTCTTTTACTTTAATGTATTTAAACAACCATTAATTATTTAATGTTCGAAAAGTCCAGTGGAATCACTTCAGATTTTTTCCACGCCGTCTTTATACTATTATAACTAATCCTTTTTTAATTTCACGATAATTCGTTAAAAATAATTCTCATCGGGCTCATTTGTCCTATACTGAAATATTAATGAACTAGCAAACCCGTGCGAAATATTCGCACTTTATTTCTTTTCTTATTTATCTTTAAAATTTGAAACTCATAGATGTTATACAAATTTCACCACCTAATGAAAATTTTAATTTATCAGAAGCAAAATTATTATTCAAACAAAATCAATAATGTACAATAGTGAAACCAAAATCATTCAAAGAAAGGTTTCCAAATAAAATTCATGGTTCACGACCCAATTTTCATACTTCCACAGGCAGTACAGTTTTAATATAGGACTCCCACGACACTTTTTTAATTTTTGTCGCCATGTTGACGAGGACTTTTTACTAATTTTGGTATATTTTTTTTGTTAAAAAAAAATAAAAAATAAAATAAAAAATAAATAAATAAATAAAATAAATCCTATTTTGATTATATTTTTTATGATTGTGCGTTTTAGTCAATTTATGACACAAAAGTGCATATTCGGTATATATCTTAAAGTATTGCTAGGTTTAAAATGGCGTTTGCAAAGGTTCTGAACAAGCAACTGTTAAAAATATATTTTTCCGTAAAATAATCTCATTAGACAAACATCGTCATTTTTTCTCTTATTTGTTCATTGAACTCAGTCCGCGTTCTTAAATATTGCCCCTGTATAAATATTATTTTTTATTCTCGCGAATTTTATTAATTACACCACTATCGTATCGTTTCGGCAAAAAAATAATTGAAACTGGTCCACGTTAGAGTAATATATAGATTAGGAAAAAACGGAATGATAACGTCACCTGTTGTTCATTATACACTAAATGTTGTTAGGCACTAATTTATGTCATGGTGAAAATACATATGAATTTATATGAAATTTTGTGCATAAGTTCCTGAACTAGATCTGTCACAAAATCTTTGTCACATAAACAGAATTATAACGATTTCATAAAGTATAATATAAGCGAATGAGAGAAGATTTTTTTTTTTTTTTTTTTTTCTTAAATCAATTCAAGTGAACTTATTCTTAAAATGAAATCGAGTTTCAAAAGAATTACAATGCTATATATATATGTTTTTTAATATTTTTATTTTGAAAATAATTACATAATTTAAGAAACAAAAATGAACTTTCAGATACATTCATTTAATATTTCATTCTTACTGATTCATTTTCTTTTTCATTCACAAAATGAAATACATTCAGAGTTTTTCTTAACAACAATGACAACAACAAAACATGGACTTATATGATATTTAATGCAAACAGTATAAGCGATAAATTACTTGTAAGCATTACCAGCCATTACACTAAATAATGAAAAAAACATTAGTTAAACAAATAAACATTTATAAAGACAGAAAGAAATAATAAACTGTGCAGATTTTATATAAAGGACTAACACAATAGTTGACAGTGTTTTGATATAAAACTAGCCTTTCCCGCGCAGATCATTTGTGGGATAGTACACAGCTGTGACATTCAGAAAAATCTCATAAATAAACTCAGGGGAAATTTTCAGCCTTTTTTATTTATATTTATTTTATTTTTCAATAAAAAATTTAAATTAAATACATAAAAATTCACATTACAAATTCAATTTTAGAAAATAACTTTTTCTGCTGCTAAGTTTTCTTAAAATTAAATTCTATAAAAATCAAATATTTCATAACATTTGTTATTATATTACCATGTATAACAGAAATTCCATTGGTAATAAATGTATTTACAAATAAACAATGAAATAAAAAGAAACAACGTTCATCCAATTAATTATGAATGAAAAATCTAATATATCTATATCTATATCTATATATATATATATATATATATAATTTTGGCTTTCAAAAATTTTATTGTAATAAGATGATTTCGATTTCGATCAATAGATGGCACCACCACCGCTCTGCCGAACACCCGACTACGAGCGTGAGACTTAACTGGCTTTAAATTCTTCCAAATATACTTCTAAATATGAGATTCAGAGTACATGTTTCAACATAAATAGTTAATATTTCTTCAGTTTCTTTAAGAAAATGTGCATTTCAAGTGTATTAGATTAAATTATTGTAGCCGAAATCTGTAGAATGTTCAAAGCATAAATTCGGCTAATATCATAAATTTCTGCTAATCTGGTTTGACCAATCAGACAACATCTTACATCATTATCGTATCATTTCGACAAAATTTAATCGTAACTGTTCCCCGTTAGAGAAATATTATATAGAATCGTTTTCATAATTGTTACACTCAAGAACATTTGTGTATAAAAAAGTTATCTAATGCAAAAAAACATAATATTAACGTGTTATTCTTATTTTTTACATGTTTCTATGAGACTCGTGATAAATTTAGTCGTAAATGGTCCACGTTAGAGAAATATTATATGGAATAATTTTCATAATTGTTACACGAAAGAACATTTGTGTGTAAAAAAGCTATCTAAGGCAAAAAAAAAACATAATATTAACGTGTTTTTCTTGTTTTTTAAATGTTTCTATGAAACTCGTAATAAATTCATTAAAAATGTTCAAGAAATTTGAAACACTTGAAAAATAACAAATTCAATTACAAAATTATTAAAATCTTAACCCAAGATAACTAAACATTCGTGTAAGTCTAATGGACTACCCAGTCCTACAATAAGTGATACGAATTCGATATTTTCCTACTGAACTTACAACTCATTCACACAGTCTCTTCATAAATGATAAAATGGGTTACAGTTGAAATATTATAATAGTACTTCTCTTAATATACACTAATTTGTTATAAATAAAGAAAATAATAAATATAAAAATATACTTGTTGGTAATTCATTGTCCTTGAGCCAAACAATTAATAGAATAACTCTGATTTCATTTTAGTTATCTAGAGTTAAGTAATATTCATTACTTAAAGATAAATATTTACATTTGTTATAAATAATATAAATTTAATTTGCAATGTATCGACATTGATTAATCTATAATGAACATGGAAGATGTTACAGCCGCGATAGATTTTCACGTGCACCAACCACCATTGGTGTACACGGCGGTCTTTAGTCGGCTCGAGTCCGTATCCGCAATCCTTCAGTTAGGATCGAGCTGTCCTACCAACTAGACTATTGCGGCCATACCAAACCATTGGGGTCCAGTGATATCAAAGGATATCCTTTAACTTTTTATATTAAAGATTATCCTTAAATACGATTAGCTGCGTTTGGGCCTAGGGCTCAACGATTATTATGCCGACTTTTTCTAAACATTTCGTTTCTTCAGTCAACCGTTTGTTAGTTTTTTTCGAAACTCGCGGAAATATAAGAGCTAGGCACACTACAACGACTCTTACCTAAAGGCTGGTTTCCACCAGGGTGAAGCTTAGAGGTTCAAAAAATCATTAATCACGCTTCCGACACAAAGAGCCAAATGTCTTTTCATCAGTTGTAACCTTTTTTTTATCAGATTGCGCAGTTACTTCAAAGGAAAGCATGTAAAATTGACAAAGATATCTGCCTCTGGCCCCTCAATTATCTCAGCAAGGGGTTAGGGCCAGGGACTTCTCCCTGACAACCAACCACGTCGAACCACGTCCAACCGCTTGACCACATCAAAGGATTCTGAATAGCGCCACTCGAATCAACCTCCAACCAACCGCAGTGGAAACTGCGCTTAAGGCACTCCCATGTTTCATCCCGGCTTAGGACCCTTGCGCAGTCAATCAGCGTTAACCAACACCATACTATTCCACTTTCCACTTGATACTATGACCGCCGTATATGTAGAGGGAAATGAGGGGTGGGGTGGGGAGAACCAGTCGAATCCATTATTTATAGCAGAGAGATGCACAGACTTTACTTCTGGTGTGACAGTATGGAAAGCAATAACCCAAAACAATTCGTCCCTTTTAGTCTTGCTACGAGGTTTTCTTACTGCTTACAGGTATGTCAACGGCATTTTGCTACAGGTAGTCCAGGAGCATAGCCAGAGACATTATATGCAGGGGGGGGGGGGGGGAGAGTAAACTGCAGGGGCTGAGACCGACTTAAAATCTTGTTTAAATGATTAAAAATTAAAATATATTTCAAAGTATCTGTTAGGGTTCTCGTGCCCCATAGCCCCTTCTTGGCTAAGCCCTGTATGGTACCGATGGAATTATCCTTTGGAATTATCTCCTTGTCTCCGATGGAATTATCCTTTCAAGAAGAATAACGTTCGGCACTGTCATATTAATGACTTTGAGCTATTAACTTCTTCACGTGGTCTGTCAGATCTCCAGATCTTTCAGCAGACGAAAATGTTTGGAACATGTTTGGTAGGGAATTTCAGCCGTTTCGGAATAACTTCGAACTGTTTTAGAAATTGCTGCTTTTGTGACAGAAACTACTACACCGGACATCGGCCACTTAATGAACTTAATTCACCAACGATTATTTGCTTATATCGCCACCTAGAGTGGTTTTATTGTTACGGAAGACCATAAAATGCAATTAATGCAAAATAAACGTCGTTTTGCTTATATGTTTTGATCACCTGCAAATCTAATTGAGTACAACTCACGTGTTGAAAACCATTGTCGGTCCAGTACTAGTACACACAAAAAACTAAGTTATATTAGTTATACTTTAATAATTTAGCATTAATATAAAATTACCTATACCGCAGATAAAATTTTTATAATAAATTTTTCAACATTATTATTATTTTTTTTTTAAATTAATGTCATACTTATACTTTTTTTTTGTTACAATTGTTTTATAAGTACTTATACATACATAAGGGTGATATTGTATATCAAAATTTAACAAGACACTGCTAAATATTAGAAATAAGGGTAAGGTTAAGAAAATGTTATTATACACTTCATATTAGAAAAATAAATATGAAAAGGTTAAAAATAATCTCATTGCTTATATCTCAAGAATCTAGCATAAAAATAAAATGTGACAATATGGAGCAAGTTTTAACTTTAAAATTATTCTTTAACAGGATACGTTTTCAAATTAATTGTTACGACAAGTTTTATTTTCAGAATCTTAAGGATAATGTTTCATTTCAAAATTGAATTAAACTAATGGGGCAATCACAGAAAAATAGAAGCGATGGGATTATAGGGAAGATATTATCACGCATGTCTTAACAGAAAAGTAAAACTAAAAAAAATCTTATCACGTACATCTTAACAAATTAATATGAAATTAATATCTATTAATATAATAGATTATATTTTTATAAGTATTTGGGGTAGGATAAATTAGAAAATAAATTGTAAAACCCAGAAACTAATGGATAATAATACGTGCAGAAACTGATTTAAACAAATGAGGCAATCCGCGATTGTAATGAAATGCTCGCCCTCTGGTGGGCTAAGGTGAAATTACAATAAACGTGGTTTAATTCGAATTCCATACGTCCGCCATTGCTTGCCGATATTTAGTTTCACATATATTTATTGAATAAAAATGAATAAATACGGTAAAAAAGATAACACATACTGTTATGTGCTACAATCTAACTCCATAGGATCAAGAAATCCAGAATTGAGCTTCCATTTATTTCCAAATGACAAATTTAAAATTTTAGTTGCTTCGGCTAATGGAAGTAAAGAATTAATCAGATGATTTGAAACTAATATTTGTTCAACTTCAGTTAAAAATCTACTTCCGATCGAACTTTGAATAAACTGAAGTATTTTTTCCAAAAGCAATCAATTTTCCATGATGTAATGGCGGAGAAATTATAGTACGAATATTAAGTAGAATAACAAAGAACACTAATGGAACACACGTGTCTATAATGTTTACAAACAACTGCAGTGCTGAGAAAGCGCCATCTATCGATCATTACAATCGCGGATCTTATAAAAATACAATGGACCATATTCCCACTTTGGGTTCGAGGCTACAAGAATATCAGCTGGTTAGGCAAACAATCCTCAACTCTACCATAGCAAAGCACTGTGGCTTGCAAATTTTTATCTTGCAATATTATTTATAAGAGTTATACATTATATGAAATTGAAATAAGAGTGATATAGTGATACCTTTGTTTTGTTTTTAATCCAGTTTTAGTAATATACTTTAATATTAATCAACATATGTAATATTAAAAGTTGCCATGTGAACTGTGGCGATGTTAACAAATTTAAATGGATGTTTCATTTAATAAATTCCTTTATTAAAGTGATTGAAATTCTAATTATTTAAGCGTTGATGTCTATATATATATATATATATATATATATGTATAAAATGTTCTTATTAATCTTTTATTCATTATATATATACATATATATATATATATATATATATGTATGTATGTATACATAAAATGTTCTGCAATTTTACGATATGGAATAGTCTTAACTTTATCATTCGATTCAGTTGTTTACATTTCTCTTTTGTTCTTGTTTGAACAGATATCTGATTATTAAGTTTCACTGGAGAAATATTTAGGAAAATGTTATGCGTAACAATAAAATGGCATCTTGAATCTAATTTGTTTACAAAATATCGGCCACGTGTTCGGCGATTTTACCTACTGTGACGTCACAGGAATATTGTCCATTGAGAGCTATCAAGAAAGATGTTATTGCATAATTTATGAGAAAAACATATTTATATAGAAAAAGCAAAACTGAAAGAGGTCTTATCATTTACATCAGAAAAATTTAGCAAGAAAATAAAGTCTGCAAATAAAGCAATGTAACTTTTATGATAATTTTTTTCAAAATCAATTGTGACACTTAATTTAATTTTAGTAACGTATGGGGGATATTGTATAACAAAATTGAATAAAAAAAAATGAAATAATCGCAGAAAAATGGAATTGAATAATAACAAGAAAAATATTAATACGTATCTCTTAAAAAATAAAAACAAATAAAAAAAATCACTCATATTTTAACAATCTAACAACTTAATGAAAGTAAAATCGACAAATATGGCAAACTTAAATGTTGTAGTCACTTTTAGTCAGGATATGCTTTAAACTTACTTGCTACAAGCATTCTTTTTTACAAAAACACTAGAGCAAAAATGCATGTCAAATGTCCGACTGTTGTTTATCTGGTAGCAAACACTTTTATAAATTGTCACTACAAAACAAGAAGTAATGGAAAAAAAAAAAAAAAAAATGGACTTTTCGAATTCAACAAACATTAAACAAAATTGTCAATTTCAGATAACAAAATCAGCAGATTACAATATTAGCATTCATTAATACATTATTAATCTAACATAAAACAAAAATCTGCAAATGTAACAGAAGTAATTTTTGTAATCATATTCAGCTATGGTATGCTTTGAAATTAATTGGTGTAATCAATTCTTATTTAAAGAAATACTAAATTTCCATGTCAAATGTCCGATTGTAAATTGTCTGACATGTTGATACCTAAATAAATTCCACAAAAAAAAAAAAAAAAAAAAAAATCACGGCAATTTAATATTCAAGTAAAATCTACAAATATGGTAAAATTAAATTTCATATTTTTGGGACTCATATGCTTTAAAATCAATTGTTACAATTTCTTTTTATTTTCAGAAACATTACAATGATATTGCTTATCAAAAATCTAACGGTAATTTGTCTAGTATGCTATAATTTATATAAATGCTGTGACAAAAAAGAAAAAAGGAAAAAAAAAAAAAACTAAAAGCAACGACAAAAAATGCATTTTTTCGAATTAATTAAAACTTGCTGATTTCCAAATAACAAAATATCTTAACTGCAGCTTATAATATCAGTATATCAATTATACCTTAACAACTTAGCATGACATTAACACTTTCGCGACCACATCTTTTTGTCTTTTGGACAGCAAGATCCGCCTACGGGCGTTATTCTTCCAAATTACAGTATTTCAGAACAACATTTTCTATATTCAGATTCATATTACAGATGGATATACATTATAATTACTCTTTCCAATCAAAAAATTTATATCCATACTATATTTGTTGTATAACTATGAATATTGTGTATATTTTTAAGAAATAAATGACATACAAATTGCAAAAGCAACGCCCACTGGCGGAGTTACAGATTTTCAAATGACGTGAATCTACGTCAGCGGTCGCGAAAGTGCTAAAATTTACGAACGTCGCAGATTTAATTTTTATAATCTCTTAATCATAGTATACTTTAAAATGTATTGCTATAAACATTCTTATTTACAAAATTGCATATCAAATGTCCGACGGTAGTTTGTCTGGTATGCTAAAAACCTAAATAAATGCCACGACAAGAACAGAAGCAATGAAAAAATAAATGGATTTTTTCGGATTCAGCAAAGATTAAAAACTTCTTTTGCTGTTATCAATTTCCAAATAACAAGATCTAACTGCAGTTTATAACGACAGTTCACTTGCAAAATTTCAGTTCATTTAGCTGACTAAGGCAACAGCTGTTCATTTGCAAGCATGTTCAATCAGTCTATTTTGGATATAGCACACTTGGCGTTTATATTTTGATGAATCCTGTCGACGTTATCAGGATGCTATCGTTCTTCAAGTTTTATTCCATTTCTGGAGACAGAGCCGTTTGTTGCGGTCACTTTAAAAGTTCTCCAATTCCTGAAAGAAAAAAAAAACATAATTTGTATGAATAAGAACGAAAAAAAATCTAGAGTGACTCCACTCGACTTTCCGAACAATGAGTAATTAACAGTTTTGTAGATAAAGTAAAGAAAGAGGAGTTGTTAAGCAAACAAAAGAGAGAAAACCATAATAGAGGGTTTGAGTATTTTTCTCCATATATTACACGATGTTTTATTTAAAACTACTGAACTTTGAGCCCATAGATCATAAAGATAAAGAATTTTTCGTTGTGTCCCTATCAAAACCTATAAATGCTAGATTCACCAAAATGGTTGTAGTTAGTGCAGCAGTGATTTATAATATTCACATAAATTTTCAGGTCAATTGAATAAGGCGTTTAGATGCTATCGCACTTTTAAAAATTTGGTCCCATAGGCCATAATGATAAAGAATTTTTCTTAGTGTCCCTGTAAAAAACAGTAATTGCTAGATTCACCAAAATCTATACAGTTAGTGCAACTGTGACCTATAACATGTGTACAAATGTTTTGCTCAGATTAATAAGGAGTTTAGACGCTATCACACTTTTAAAAATTTGGCCCCATAGGCCATAATGATAAAGAATTTTTCTTTGTGCCCCTGTAAAAAAACTGTAAGTGCTAAATTCACCAAAATCTATACAGTTCGTGCAACTGTGACCTATAACATGTGTACAAATGTTTTTCTCAGATTAATAAAGCGTTTAGACGATATCGCACTTTTAAAAATTTGGCCCCATAGGCCATAATGATAAAGAATTTTTCCTGGTGTCCTTAGAAAAAGCTATAAGTGCTAGATTCACCAAAATTAGGGGTGGGAATCGATTAAGAGTTTTAACTGGGTTAATCGTAGTTCATTGATCGATTAATCGGTCGATTAATCGGATTTTTAATCGATTTTCATTTTTCTTTATATAATTTTATTTGAACAATGAATAAAACTCTCCTATGTATATATATATATATATATATATATATATATATATATATATAATATATATATTTTTTTTTTTTCAGCTAGTACACAACAAACCATAAAAATGATATAGATATAGTTAATTTAACTAGTTCCTTAAACAATAAATAATAATAAACATGCAATAAAATAATTAAAAAAGAGAACCTCATAATTTTTTCTAATAAATGAAAAACTATTTTAAATACGAAGATAATGCAACACTTTGAAAACCAACTGCAAATATTCATACTTGATACAGCAATTATAAATCATTTTTTATCTTATTAAATACATTTTCTGGTTAAACTTACATTTAATTGTGAAGATATTTAATTAAAAATATTTTGTTTTATTCCCTCTTAATTATTGATATATAATAATAATAAAACATAATTAAAGAATATCTTATAAATATTAAATTGCAGTCACTCATATATAATGAAAGATAATGAAACTCACCTACATGTTTATTTCCAAATGTTATACAATAGATCATAAAAAAAAGTACTATTTTAACCAATCCCTTAAACATACAAGAACATTGACATTTTCGGGGTCTAAGCTCGATCTTATCTTATTCACGATAAATCCCGCACTACTAAACACTCTTTCTACCGGTACAGATGTTGCAGTCATGCATAATAGTCTTTTTGCTAATATTGATAGAGTTGGAAATTTTGCATTTTCTTTTTTCCACCAGTCAATAGGATTAATGAAATCATCATCAAGTTCAGAAATTTCTTTATATGATTGTAATTCATTTTCATACCGGGGCAAAGTTTGAGGAGTTTCTACATACATTTCACTGCACGTTGAGTCAAAACATAATTTTCTTCGTTTGGCTTTTGCATCATTTTGTGCATTTTGAAGCTCTGCAGTATTTTCAAATTCTTTCATCTTCTGCGAAACATTTTCCCAAACAATATTTCTTCGTTCCAAAGACATACAATTAAGTGACTTAAACCGCGGATCGAGAGCTGTAGCAATTTCATATTTTTCAAGATGAGGCCAATTCATCATTCTTTCTTTCATATCATCGATTAAAACAGTTTTAAATCGAGCTATGAAACCTGGATCGTGTTCAGTCGTATGCATTTGGGCTTGCAAATATGCAATGGCTGGGAACACAACACTTGCTGATACATATTTTTCACCTCCTAAAAGTTCAGTGACAGCTAAACATGGTTTCAAGACATTTTTTAATGCTGATAACTTTTCCCATTCAGATGAGTTTAACGCTCTAATATTAATTTTCTGTCTATTCATAGTTTCTGAAACAGCTTGTCGATTTTCTAATAAGGAAGAAATCATGTAAAAAGTTGAGTTCCACCTTGTTGGCACATCTTGCTGTACAGATTTTAATTTTTGTCCCAATTCATTTTGTTGACTTTCTAACTCAGATTTATTCGCAGAACTGTGTTTAAAATGTCCTACGATTTTTCGGCAGTGACCTAATAAATTTCCAATTGCTGCAACAGAGAGTGCCTTATTTAAACTGAGTTGAAGTGTGTGTGCTGCGCAGAGTAACTTATCAAAATGGGCTTCTATTACACCGTTTGTTATATTCCTTGCATTATCCGTACAAATCGCAACTATTTTATGCGCTATATTCCAGTCATCTGCCACTTTTTTAAATTCATCTGAACATACACTTGATGTGTGTCTCTGGCTTACTTCTTTTACTTGTAGAACAGCACTTTGAAAAGTCCACAAGTCATCAATCCAGTGTGCTGTAATTCCGAGGTAACTATCATTAGCCAATGATGTCCAAAAGTCACCCATTAAAGAAATAAACTCTGCAATGTCTAATTTTTTCTGTAATTTAGCTTTTTCTATTTCATAAAGATCATTAATTCTTAAAGCAATCGTTTTCCTTGTAGGCATTTTGTAGGATTGGGAACTTAATGCAGTTTGTAAAACTTTTTCAAGTCCTTTATCTTCCACAATTTTTAATGATCTTCCACTAGAAGCAATCCAAAATGCTAAGCTATTTGTTATTTCTGTTTCTTCGAGCTAACTATATCAGTTTTCAGAAAATCAGTTAACTTAGGCTGTTCTGATATTTTTGCCTCTGCTCCTGAATTTACATTATTTCCTGCCGAGGAAGTTGCGAATGCTTTCACAGGATGTTTGGCTCGTAAATGATATTGTAATGAACTCAAACTTCCTGAATACGAAAATTGTTGTTTGCAATGGAGACAAAACACACACCTTTTATTATCTACAACACCTTCGGAATTTAACAAATATCCAAAATCATTTCGCAACTTTCCTTGCAAAGGTTTGTACTTTTCCATCACGAAACCTTTCACAAAAACAAAATCCTCTTCTCGCTTTCACTAATACTGATTAACTACTGACAAGAGAAAGAGAACAAGAACAGATGTCACCCTCTTTAAAAACTGGGCAAACCTAAACTCAGGTTTGCCAACTTGGGGACTTAGCCCCTAAACATAGGGACGATTTCCATATTAATGCAGACGGCGATTTCCATATTAGTGAAGTAGTATAACACACTAAATATAAAAAAAAAAAAAAAAAAATTCAATTTTATTCTCAATATTACATTTTTTTTTTTTTTTTTTTTTTTTTTTGTTAAAAATGAAAAAAAAAAAAAAAAAAAAAAAAAAATCGATAACTTTATTTTAAATCATCGCAGATCGATGGTTCAACCATTCGTTTTAAAGGTATTGGCGAGCTCTTTTGAAAGATACCCATCATGAAAATTTACTTCCCTCGAGTGGGGAAGGCGAAGCTCCTACATACACATTTTTTTCCCAGTTGGCTATCTCAATAAAAAATAATTCTTTTAAATTTCATAACGATTATTAAAAAATAATTCTCTTTATGCACATTTATACAAAATTTTTTCCTATACCACCATGTTAAAAATTTAGAAAAAGCGGAATGGCAACGCAATCTGTTGGACAATTTTTGCCAAAAGTTGATAGGCACTAATTTATGTCAATGTGTAACTACGCACCAATTTGTATGAAATTCTGTGCAGTAGTACCTGAGATACAGTCGCCACAAATTTTTGTCACACACAGAGAGAGACAAACAGACAGACATTTTCTAAAAATGGTCAAATCGTGTTTTACAGCTCTGAAAACGTGTAAATCTATCAAAAACCCGAGGTCGAAAATTTTCACGAATCCAATATTTTCTTCTGTTGAATATAGAAGAAAGTAAAAATGCGGGCCTGTGTGTGTTTAAACAGCCTTTCTAAATTAAAACATTTATTTCGGATGAACACAACTACAAAAATCGATAAAATTTATAGTTTCAGTCTATCCACGTGTGTCAATTTCATCCAAAAATACTCGAAAAGTAGAGACAGTTTTTTTTTTTTTTTTTTTTTTTTTCATATTCTTGGCGTCTGTACTTCCGCAAAGCAGCTGAAAAAAGTTTTTGTTAGTGTAAATAAAATATAAAGAATATCTCTTGAAAGCTAACATAACTAAAAACATAAAAAAAAAAAAAAATAATAATAATAATAAAGCGCTCAGGCGAAATCTTTTATTAAACAGACGTTATTATTATTATTTTTTTCTCTTTATTCAAACTTGATGCACTATGAATTTATGAACTATACTTTGCTTAATATAAGTGGAACAACAAAAAAAAAAAAAAAAAACAGAAGAAGAGGAAATGAAATTGTTTATCAGGTCAGGATTGCAATCTCATTTCCCCCCCTCACCTTTCGATTCTGATTAGAGAGATAAAAAATTAAATTAGCCAGCACCCAGCGTTTTTCTTTTACCGGGTTTTAAATTTTTACTTTAATCGAGTTACTCGTAGTTTGAAAATTTTAATCGGATTTTCAGAAATTTTAATCGAATTAATCGTGCCGATTAACTCGATTAAAAAAATTGATCGGGACTAAGCATTGATCGATTAACCGAACCGATTAATCGATTAATCGGCACAGCCCTAACCAAAATCAATAGGGTTCGTACTATGGTGACTTACAATATACGTACCAACTTTCAGCTTATTCGAACAAAGCGTTTAGACGCTAGCGTGTTCACTCACAGACATACACACAGACATACATATACACATACATACACACATACATATACATCATCGTAAAAATAGTGAAAACGGACTCAGGGGACCTCGAAACGTATAGAAACATCAAAATCTCAAATTCGGATTTTTGACATGATTACAATACCTTCCTCACTATAGTGTTCGGAAAGTAATAATTCTTGATACATAAATTACAAATGTTTTTCAACAATATGAGGGTTATATTAAGGGGGACCGGAAAATAATGTCGTTTTGAATTAAAATACTGACATCGGAAATTTATCCTGGATAAAATTTAAGATATTCTTAGGTAACTTATAAGATGGTTATTTGTAAAGTACCATGTAAACACTGTTAAACAAAACTTTCCGGTTTCATTTTATTAATTCAAAACGACATTATTTTCCGGTCCCCCTAATATTTCGTTGCAATTATTTAGGATATTCTCTGCAAATAAAAGGGCCTTAAAGTAAAACATAAAAACAATAACTGAAAAGGCATTTAAGACACATAAACGTCTTAATATACAGCTTAAACATAATAAGTATTTTAATTTAAGACAGAAATGTGTCTGAAATACCAATTCAGACACAAAATTGTTTGAAACACGTAAATATGTGAAATTTCAAACAGCAAACGCGTCTATATATTTAGACATTTTTGAAATTCAGACATTTGCATTACTTAGCAAATTTTTCATATGGAATCTACTTTAAGCAACATGTTAACCCTTTAAACTTTTTTCACATTCAATAAATCTGTAGTGATAAGTATAAAGGATTTAAGTCCATATTCTTGATTTTTCAGGAGACGAAAAATAAAGTTTAACTAGCTAAAAACAAATCAGAAGAATGGATTAGGGAAATAGTATTTCGTTGATTTTTACCCTTTATACCATTCAGTGGTTGTCAACCTTCATTTAATAACGGGAAAAATTGAATTAAATATTTTATACCATACATGAATGGTAAATTTCTAAATTGGTCCTTTTTTTACCAATGGATTTTCTCAAAGACTAAATGACATAGAATTAAATCCTTTATACCAATCGATAGAGAATTTTTTTCTGAGTCTGACTATGTACTTAACTCAAAATCGACATTTTTGGACTTAAATCCTTTATACTTATCAGTACAGAAATATAATATTATTTTATGTAGTAAGTAGTAAAGCTATTCAAACCATATTTGTTTATGAAATTAAATTTTCAAGGAATAATACTCTAAAGATGTGTATGATATTTGCATAGAATTATGCTTAATATAATTCATAAAACAACATATTTAGACGCAAAATCTGTTTAGTTAAAAAAAAAAACTCTTTGTCTTTAACCCTTTGCGGCGCAACACAATTCGGATCATTTAAATTATACTGCCACCGGAAGCTATTTAAACCATATTTGTTTATGAAATTAAATTTTCAAGGAATAATACTCTAAAGATGTGTATGATATTTGCATAGAATTATGCTTAATATAATTCATAAAACAACATACACTGCTCAAAAAAATTTAAGGATCAGCCCGTTTTCTCTTTCTCTTCTTTTGCACATAATTTTTAAACAAATAAACATATGAACATAAAATTTGGATGGCCTGTTCATTATCATATTATTAACCGAATCTTATGTAATTTTAGCATAAGAATAATTTTTAAGCTAATAAATATTCATTTTTCTCGCAAAAGTAAGCTTTGGAAAAAATGAAAAATTTCAACAAATTTAGGAAAGAACACATAATGAAAAGTGGTGTTAAGGATGCATTAGAGATAGGTAAAGACGCTCATACCTTGAAATGTTAAACTAAATCTCGATTTTTCTTTTTGTATTAACTTTTCTTTTACTTTTATAATGAACTTTTTAAAAATATATAATTACTAATTTGTAAACTATACTCAGCACTAGAATAATAATGATGTCGAAAAATAATTGTATAATGAACATCTTATCCAATTTTCATGTTTGTATGCATATTTTTTAAAAAGTTATTCACATGCGAAAAGAAGAAGAAAAAAGAAGAAACAGAAAATGAATGCAGGTAGAAAGATTTGGTTGTAATCTAACATAGGAACGCGTGTGCGTCTTTACCTATCTGTAAGGCATCCTTATGACCATTTTTCATTAAGTGTTCCCTCCTAAAATTATTGAAATTTTTCATTTTTTTTAAAGCTTACTTTTGAGAGAAAACTGAATATTTATTAGCTTAAAAATTATTCTTATGCTAAAATTACATAAGATTCGGTTAATAATATGATAATGAACAGGCCATCCAAATTTTATGTTCATATGTGTATTTGTTTAAAAATTATGTGCAAAAGAAGAAAAAGAGAAAACGGGCTGATCCTTAAATTTTTTTGACCAGTGTATTTAGACGCAAAATTTGTTTAGTTAAAAGAAGAAAAAAAAATCTTTGTCTTTAAAGCTTTCTAAAATAAAAGAAGAAGTATTAAGAAGAACGTAGCCAGTAAGTTGTAGCGAAGAAAGCGAATCGTGAATAACTTGTGCATAACTGCTTTTTATTTATTATTATTATTCGATTTAAAAACTGTTTTCTTTCACATATTTACCTGCACCTAAATCTAAAACAACAAATTTTCTGGTACTCATGTTCATAATTTGTTTCCTTTTAAATATCTGATTAACTCTTTAAGGTTCACTACTTAATTTATTTTAAAAATTACTAAACTAATTTTAAAAATGGCTTTTAGACCCATAGCTGATTATAAATATTTAAAAAATAAAAAAAATAGCATTGTTCCTTTTCGAGAAATTTTCGGTTTGAAACATCCGTAAGTAAACCTTATTGAATTCAAATAATATTTAATTTAATAAATAAATCACTTTATAAGTAAACATTATCAACAACAAATACTCGTAAAAGTTGCATAGATCCCAACATGTCAATTTATTCCGGAGTATTTTAACCCTTTGCGGCGCAAGGTAATTCGGATCATTTAAATTATATTGCCACCGGAATTTACGAACATAATTAAAATAGAAGAAATTTTAAATTTTTAAGTTAAAAAAAAGGGCCTTTTCTGCTATGTTATAAATGTAAATTTTTACTAAAAAATTTCCGGAATGAGTTTTTGCACCTGAGAATTAAAATTAGGTGTTCCATCAGCGGGAACACTGCGACTGAAAGGGTTAAGGAAAGATACGGATTAAAACATAACAATGGCTTGGTTTTGCAAATACTGTAGTAAGAGAAGTTTTTCCATGTTATGCGGTAGCGTGATTGGTAAGACCTTGACTCCGGATCCAGGTTTCGTAATTAACATCTATGAATTTAAATCTGCTTGAGCTACATTCTCCGGTTCAAAGGAATCTAACGCAGGTGGATTCAAATTCATATATGTTATTAAACACATATTTTAACATATCTTTTGTGAGGGTGACGAACATTGGTGCAAATCTTAGGGGTAATGAACATTGGTGTCTTTACCCTATGCTCCAGAAAATTCTAAAATCAATTTTTAACAGAAAAACAGAATCGCAGGCCACCTTTATTTATTAATTTAATTATTAATAATTATAAGATAAAAAACTTATTATAAATCGTGTTTTTAAATTTTCTGTTGAATAATAGCTATAGAACTAACTACATTAGCACTTTTTCGATGCGTATGAAGATTTTAGAAGCTCCTCCGATGAAAACCCGATAGCAGAACGTGATTTCCATCATGTTTTCGGTTGATTTTTTTTTTTTTTTTTTTTTTTTTTTTTTGGGGGGGGGGGGGTTCGATATCTGTTTTCAGGGAAATTTTCTTCGTAGAGAACTAGTTTTAGAGACTGCTTGAAATGGTAAGTCAATGTTGATACTCGAGCAAATTTTGAGGAGTCAATGAAAGGCCAAGAAAAATATGATCGATCAATGCTACTAGGGTTATTATACACGACATCAAGGACAAACTCATCTATAAAATCGGGCACAAACTTTTGCACTGTTCTAATGTTCATCATTAAAAGAACAGGATAGTTGTACTATCCAGTTACAAATGTTTAATTATCACAGTTCATTAGACAAAGCAATGTTTGGCAAATTACCGTCAAATAAACACTGAGATATAAAATATCTTGCAAATCGAGGTGGAGGCGTGGCACAAAATGGTACTTAATTTCACATACCAAAATTGAATCTGCATGATATACATCAATATAATCTAAATAAACACAAAGTTCGTCAAACTCTGAGCATGAATTCCTTAGCTGTTCGTCATTGTGCATATAGGCGATCGTTCTTATCATCTTTTTAACGATTACTTAAAGTAATGATAAAGTGCGTATGTGTTTTGATGTCTTATGCTAAAAGCCCGGACAGATCATCTTTTATGTTTTGGCATCAACTACAGCCATATTCACCATTAACTTCGATTCCTGGTTGACAGCGAAAATCTGACAAGCATCTAAGGACAGGGTACAACTTTCCAGAGAAATTTGGTGCGCTGCTTCTGCTGTCTAACGAAATTCTTATTCTTTGATTTCAGCTGAGAATAATAAATCTCACAGTTTATGAAGGGCCCACCAGCGGCCGAGCGATTCTGCGCTCAAAGCTGGTAGGTGTGAAGTGCCGGGTTCGATCCCAGGTCGTGCTCGTCGACCTAGCCGTTCGGAGTTTTCCATGGTTTTCTCCGAAACTTGCGTAAATACGGGCTAGGACCCCTTAGAATGACCCCCACGGAGGGCACTTCCTTTTCAGGCCTAGGACCTCAGAGCAGTTAGTCGGCCTTATTTCCCGCCATCCACAGTTTATGAAATTTTTGTCGCCAGATGGCAGCAGCAGTGCGTAATATTTTGTTGGAATGTTACACCTGTCCCTAGATTGTTTTCAAGATTTTGCGTTTGTATGGGAATCAAAATTTATGGTGAATATACGGCCATTAAGAATAATTTTTAAATTTCACATTATACAGCAATATCAGTTACAGTTTTATTATACACGCATACTTGCCAACATCCTAATTAATATTCCGTAGTGTTGTTAGTCTTACCCTTTTTTACACACCAGTAAATGTTTAGAGTAATATTCTCCAAATTCAGTCACGATTAAATAAAAAGAAAAATACTCTAAAAAGATACTGGTGTGAAAAAAAAAAAGGCGGGGCTAACAATACTACGGAATATTAATTAGTATGTTGGCAAGTATGTACACGGTGTCCCAAAATTACAGTGACAAATTTTAAGAGGAGATAGGGCATATCATAAGGATTCAGAATTGCACAGGAACCCATGTTCGCCAATCTTATCTTAACCCTTTAAGAACCGGGTGCTTTGAGGTATTTAACACATATGGGCGTGGCTTTTAAATTTTGAATTTTTAACAAATATATTTTTCGTGCAAATGGTTGCATAAAAAGATATACATACTAATACTGTTGTTTCTAATTAATATACTTAATGCGCTGATTATATTAATACGAATATTGTGTATGATTTTGTGAAATGATGGATTTTTCAAGATTTTAAAATTTACAAGGCAGGTGGATTTATAAATAGCCAAAAAACAAAACTACACATGAGCAGTCGAGAATATTCATATAGGGTGCTAAGTGTTAAAAAACACTAGAATGTACCTTAAAGAACTAATATGATATTTTTGGGGGTCATGGGTTTCTTCATTTCTTCAACTGTTATTTACATAAACTTAAAGCTTGTAGTTCTACAGTCGGTAACAAAAGTGTCCGAACACTAGCAAAAATTCCTGTGTAAAAAAGGTACACTTCATACGGTTTTGTTAAATAAATCCTTATCGAATCATGTTCTTGACTGACTAAGAACAGGATTCGACAAGGATTTATTTAACAAAATCGTATGAAGTGTACTTTTTTTTACATAGGAATTTTTTCTATAGTGTTCGGACACTTTTGTTACCGACTGTACGTTTGTACCACCTTCATTTGTTAAAATTTACCACAAATCATCCTTTTCTTAAAGGGTTAAGATGACATTTGCGGACATGGGCTCCTATGCAATTCTGACTACTTAAGATGAACCTTATCCCTCTTAAAGTTTCTCTCTAAAATTTCTGGAGTGAGAATCTCTCTCCTTAAAAAAGTGACCCCTATTTTGACACCAATAAAGGTGAGAAAACACTATTATCACTCTTGAAAATGTGACATTTCTCACTTTGTGTGAAAGGGTGACGTATAGTCACTTTGCCACAAAGAGTGAGGTCATCATGTATTGCAAGATCAAACTTTTGTGGAGTGAGAAATAGCTGCCGCCATCTGTTAATCATAATTCGAATGAAAAATGGACAATTTCTGAACGATCTGTTGCATGCATTTTTTTAACAGAACTTATTCCTAGACTTATTCCTTATAACTAAATTTCTGATGAATTAAAAAAAAAAAAAAAAAAAAAAAAAAAAGGAAAATAATTATGTTAAAAGATAATTCGATAAATATTTTTTCTTCTTTGTGATTGACAAAATCGAAGTAATATTATTAGTGCAGGGATGGAACACGGGCGCAGAATTCATACCGGAATCCGTTTAAGAAATTTCTCTGCTTATAATATGGTTGATTTAAGAAGTAGAAAATTTTCTTACATCGATAGTGGTATGAATTCTGCGCCCGTGTTCCATCCCTGTTAGTGAAGAATCGAAAATCTCAAGAAACATATCGAAACTCGTATTGGAAAGTAAATAGTTTTATTCAGAAATATATAAAGTATACGAGAAAATATCAGTGCAAATATTTAATGCACTTTATTTAACGCCTTAAAATCTATAATTACTCATATTTTTATTATATTCATTGACAGCTAACATATGTGAAATATTAAAAGAAATGGGTATAATTCTTTACGAATATTTAAAATCAACAGCGAGTTTTATACTACTGAACGGAAAAGCTTTTCAGGAAACTCTATAGATTTGTATGCGAAAATTTATTTTATTTTATTTTTTATTTTTTTATTTTTTTTTTTTAATATGTACACTTGCGTAACTTCTTTTCCTTATAAGCTACTTTAGATGAATGCTTGTATTAGGAAATTTGTTTTCAAGTGCACATTTTCTTTTAAAATAATTCTAATTTTAGCAATTTCAAAATAATTATAATTTTAAAATATCCATTAGAATTCTGTAATTTTATACTGTTGATAAATGAAGTAAAAAATAAAATATGATAGATCACGTATAAGAATGATTTAATAATGTAAAATAAGCAACAAGTGTATGTGCTGAGTGGTTCAGTGGTAAGACACTCGCTTGCTACGAGGACGGCCTGGGTTCGATTCCCGACGAATCCAAACTGCATTATTTCCACCGCTGAACTAGAGTTCATTCGCAAGGCGAAATGAAACGATATCGTCTAGTGTACGCAATTTTTTAAAGAAAAATAATCAGTCATATTCTTTAAATTGCTGCGAATAATCTCACTCTTAATAAAGAGTGAGAAATCTCACTCTTTCGAAAAGAGACTTTTCACTCTTTAGAGATTGGCTCCATTTTGGCATGTTCAAAGAGTGATATACCACTCTTTTAGAGTGAGATCTCACTCTTCATATTTTAGAGAGTTGTCACTGTAATTTTGGGACACCCTCTATGAATTAAAAAAACTATATAAAATTACTTCTTTCAGAGTTAGTTTCATGTAACTTACTTTGCAAACCTCTCTCCCTCTTCTAGAGTGTCTGGAATTTTATGATTCTTCGTTTCCGGGAGAAAGAGTAGCAAGCAACCACTCAAGATGGACAAGATACCTGGCACTGCTAAGGGTACAACTGGATGCGTCACATCAGCCTGAAATACAAATACATATTTAATGAATAACAAAAGAAATATGAAATTAAAAATACTTTAATGGTAACTAAGTTGTTTTAGAAAAGCATTTGAATACGTCTTTTGGTGGAGAATAATTTACACTACTAGCTAACGGAATTATATAGCTCCCGCTATATAATACTTTTTAATCGCGAATAGTAGGGGAACATCTCCAGTTGTGGACATTCTCCGGTTGTGGGCACCCCACCATATCTTTTAACAAAAAGTAAATATGGTGGATTTGAGTACTGTCAAACATGTATTGCAACAGTACGCAGTTATGGCGCTAACACCGAATTGAATAGACGCATTTGCTTAGTAAGCATCGAAACAAAATTTTGAACAAAAAGCAACACAAAAGTAATTTCTGAATTTTTTTCAATGTGCAATAAATCGAAGTGAATTAATTAAAAAATGTAAATGTAATATATATTCATGCAGTATATTCAATATATTTTGTAATGCAATATCGAATGAAGCCAAAATTTCGAATGAAAATAGTTTTTTCTGCCATTATAAAAGTGACTGTCATTCCCGGTTGTGGGCACCCACGTTTCTTTCATTTAAAGCGTGCTTTTGACTGACAAATTGTGAAATATGGTCGTTTAAAACAACATAACATATTTTATTAGTGCTTTATGTAATTTTAGGCTTTTTTAGTCATGTCAACCCCGGAAAAGTCAATCGATCCAAAAGAAATGCATTTTAAGGCGATGGCTAACGCCATTTAGGATTGCTTAGTATATACGAAATCCATAAAATCGACTACCCGAGAATAAGAACCTCCTCGCAGCTTCTGTGTCCCTACAGAAGGAGTCTAGAAAAAGTAAGGGAAAACCTCCTGCCAAACTGCTAACCAAGCGCGCTAAAAATAAGAACATTCACAATCAGGAGATGATGTCGATTTCTGCATCATTTGTTTGGAGCACCTGCTATCATGCCGAACAAGAGCCAATTCACTCAAATGCAACGAGTAGGATCGTCTGGTGCATTTGAAATGTGCCAATATACATGAAAATTATTTTATTTACAAGCATTGCACTTCTGATTTGAAGGATGAAGAAGATGACGAATAAAATTGGAAAAATGCAATTTTCTATTATTATTTCGGCCACTGAATCCTTACAAAATGAAAACTTTTTGTTGTTTTCTGTATTTATGGTTATTTTTCTTATTATTTTCCCATTTTTTAGAGGATTTTTCAAGTGTGCCCATAACCGGGTAGAAAATTTTCTATGGCAAAAAATGATCACTCCACAAAATTGGTGATAATTTTTTCTTGTTGACGGAATCAATACAGTTACTTCATCAAACGTTAGCTAATGGTTCTAGCTTTCCATTGGTATTCATATGTTTAGATAATAACTATTTTATCAAAAGTTATTGTATAAGCTAAAATCAAAACTGTGCCCACAACCGGAGATGTTCCCCTATATAGCGTTATATTCCTGGTAATTAATTTTAATGGTGTTGATTTTTGTAATCAACCTGTTCTATTCAATTTTCACATTTAATTGAATATTACTTATGCAAATAAAATAATTATGAGAAGAAAAAGATTTTTTTGTTATTTGACTGAGGATTGAGCTTGGATCAAGTTTAAACTATCTTTTTTTGAGATGATCATCCTTTATACATTTTCAGAAGAAAATCCAGAATATTATTTCTAATAGACACTATACATTTAAGTATGAACAAGTATTTTTTATTTTTTATACTTTAGATATGCTTGTAGGTTACTTTTCTATGACTGAATTTAAACATATGTAGTACCCAAAACTACATCTCCTAGCTCAGATCACCCTGTGAGGCTGTTTTCCCAGGGAAGACCAGTGACGAAATACGCTTACGCAGAAGCGTTCGTCATCAAAACCCACGTGACTTGGCACCCAATGAAATTTAGTAAAAACTTAGTAGTCTGTAGCCGCCTTTCTTTCAGAAAGACGACTTTTTTTGGTTTGAATTCAAGTATTTGAAATTTGGATCAATTTCGAGTAAAAGTGGTAAGGCAAGGTAAAAACTGGCTATTTTAGATATACTTATTTATTTATTTATTTTTAAGGTAGTAGGCCAGTAGTTTTGACAATAAACTCCAAAATCCCCTATTGTTCACAGACTAAAACTAGCTGTTTGGCTACTAGACAAGCTTATTTTCCTAGTTTATGAGTTCAAATTAAATTTTTTAGCTCATTGAGAATGGCAGATTATTTCATCCATTGGGCAGACAAAGAGTTCTTTTCTTTATTAAAAAAAAATAATAATAAGGATTGTGGCCTGAAAATAGACTGCATTTTTCACATATCTTTTAGTTTTTTGAGACCTAAATCTGGACAACTTTCCCGCAGCAAATCAAATCTTCAGAAAAAATTTAAAAGAGGAAAAAAAAAAAAAAAAAAAAAAACTGCACAAAACTGCAGATGATCTGAAGATATTTAGATCAATAAAAAGTTTAAGGGAAAAAAAATGGACTTGCTTCAAAACTGTAAATTTTTTGCTTTTAAGTGCAGCTTCCACTGAGGTTAGTTGGAAGTCGTTTCGAGTGGCGCTATTCAGAATCCTTTGATGTGGTCAAGCGGTTGGGGGTGGTTCAACCGGTTGATTCGAAGGAAGAAAGTCCCTGGCCCTAACCCCCAGCTGAGATAATTGAGGGGCCAGAAGCAGATATCTTTGTTAATTGCATGATTTCCTTTGAAGTAACTGCGCAATCTGATTAAAAAAAAAAAAAAGGTTACAACTGATGACAAGATATTTGGCTCTTTGTATCGGGAGCGTGATTAATGGTTTTTTGAACCTCGAAGTTCCAACTGCAATTAAACTGCGAAGTTCCAACTGCCTCTAAACTGCAGTTATTCTGCAGATTTTATGATTTTCTTTCCAAATACCTTCAGATTATCTGCAGATATTTCTGCAGTTTTTTTTTTTTTTTTTTTTTTTTTTTTTGCTGGGTTAACAACATAAAATATACTTTTTAAAGTTATCGTAAACTACAATAGGTAAGATGGAACTTTAACTACAAAAATATTTTTATCAATCTCTAAAATCTATTTGATTTGAGTTTCTTTCTTTCTTTTTTTTTCCCCCTTTAAACACATGAAAAACATCTAGATATTTACAAATAGTGGGGCAAAAACATTGAAAAGAGAAAAATGGTAATATTAAAATAATTGTGTTTAGTTAAGGGCTTTTTACGTTGCATTAGTCATACGCTATGGGCAAGTGGCGACAGCCTGGGACTGTCGTAGGGTTGAATTCCAGACTGTCGCCAATCATCCCTTGCGTAGCTCTTGTGTAATGTATAATTCTCTCAACGTCAACGTCCTCAGTACTTGCGAGAGTTATCCATCTCTCGATTTGTCTGCGAAAAGATTGAGGACGCGACAGCATCCTCGTAAATCAGTACTGACAAGTGTTCGACTTTGCACACACGTGATTGTAACATCAAAGAGGGTAAGCCATCTCTTCTATGAAATATATAATTATGTTGGTAAGTTTCTCGATCACTCTTAGACGTGACTCTGAGATAGTCGCCAATCAGTGGCGGATTTAAGGGGGGGGGGCTAGGGGGCTGAAGCCACCCCCCCCCTACGAAAAGTACTGATATTCACAATTGACTATTACAATTTTAAACTTTTCTATCTGGAATAACACCTTGAAAAAGCTTAGCGCCCCCACCCTCCAAAGTTAAACTATGGATCCGCCTCTGTCGCCAATAACTGTTTGCATTGTTATAGTATGACGTTAATGCTCACCAATACCAGTCAATCAACCTCTGAATTCATTTCATATAGGAAAAATATTTTGGAATCGGCCATATTCTAAAGTTTTGCGACATTACATTAATTTTTCTTAAATAAAGAGAGTAAGGAATTAAATAATAATAATAATAATAATTATATTGGTGAATTTTAAATCTTAATAGGAAAGCACAAAAATTTTCACTTTGAATTACAGTCGGTAACAAAAGTGTCCGAACACTAGCAACAATTCCTATGTAAAAAAAGTACACTTCACACGGTTTTGTTAAATAAATCCTTGTCGAATACTGTTCTTAGTCAGTCTAAAAATGGGATTCGACAAGGATTTATTTAACAAAACTGTATTAAGTGTACTTTTTTTACATAGGTATTTTTGCTAGTGTTCGGACACTTTTGTTGCCGACTGTATATTGTAAAACACTGCTCTGCAAAAAAAAAAAAAAAAAAAACGAGATCTGATACCATTCTTGTTGTTTCTTATGTAAAATGGCCTCTTGAATCCGAATATGACTCCCATTTTGCCCAGTCACCCACCGTTTTCTAGATACACCACACCCTCCCTCAATTTCTTTCCCTGTTCGATAATTTTATCACCATGAATTTGATTTGAAGAACGAAAAATAATTAATTTAACACCTAAAAACAAAAAAATTAAAGTTTAGAAAATAACATTAATAAAAGATTAAAAAAATATATAAGATATGTAATGCATAATTTCAGTGGCAAATCCCCCCAAAATTTTTCCCTTGTCATAAATGTCCATGTTTTAGAATTGTCCAACTCTGTAGCCCCCTCAGAAGATATTTAACGGTTAAAATGATCTTCTTCCTTCCTAAAAATAAAATTTATAGCCATAAAATCACCGGAAAATGATAAAAATAGGAGGCACTAAAAAACGGTGGGTGATAGGGCAAAATGGGCGTCATATTCGGATTCAGGAGGTCATTTTGCCTAAGAATATGCTGAAATGGTGTCAGAGGCAATTCTCATGCCGAGCAGTGTAATTAAACAAATAACAAAATCAGGGGCGCGCCGACCCGGTGTGCGAAGTGTGCGGCGCACACAGGCGCCAGGTAAAGAAAGGCGCCAACCGAGGATAGATTGTTTGAAAATAAATAAATAAATAAAAGGAAATAAAAGAAATATATATATTGTTTTATTAAATCTGATTTTCATAATACCAGTTTGAGAAGATGTGACTAGTGACAAAATGAGGCGCCTTAAAAAATATATTGGTAAAACTTGTATTCTTCAAATAGAGTTTTTTTTTTGCGAAAGGATAAAGATGCACCTACCTTCAGCAAAATTTTCTTTGACTTTTTTAACATATCAAAGCATTCTGTTGAAATTTAAAAGTGCGCCTTAATCTCTTCTCCCTCACCCCCCCCCCCCCACTTTTGCCGGAAAAAGGCCACTTAGGTTAGCAAAAAGACAACATAATTCGACTGCAAAAATGAAAATTTAATAGAACCGGAGATTTTAGAGTAGTTTTGCGAGTGAGTCTGCGCTGCCGAAGGCAGTGAGGACCCGGTGTGAGTTTTTACCCGATCAGAAATGATTTTTTTTTAGGGGGCACGAAGGGTCAGGGAAGGAATACGCGCACGGGACTGCGGGACGACTTTTTACCCGATCAGAAATGATTTTTCATTTTTTATTTCTTTTCTTAAGACTAAAAGTTACTGTTAGTGATTCATTAATTATAGTGATTCATTTAAAAATACTGACCCGCTAGCGGGCAAAGCCCGCTGTTCCATATTAATAAAATCCGACTTTTGTCTGTACACACATAGCTAAATCTGACTTCAAAAAATTTTCTGTGTGTGTGAGTGTGCAAGCGGTTGTTGTATCAGTATGTCTATAACACTTTCGTCTGGGTTTCACGTGAAAACAGCTCGACAGAATTCAACGACACTTGGAAGGAATTACACAACTTAAAATTATATCTATCAACATTTATAATCTGCCCCCGTTCCTCCCCCACTGGGGAAGCAGGAGGCAAAAACAGGTTCATAGGCATAACTTGGCTTCAAATCACTTCATGGTGAAGAAATTGCACATGAGGAGTCCAGACGACTACAAAATAGAAAAAAAAAAATCATTGTATACGACTTTGGAATTTTCTATTTTTAAGGGAGGAGGAAAAAAAAATCGATTTTCGCGGCTGAGATTTCGCAAATTCCGGATTTTTGAGGGGAAATTTACCAGAATTGATACAAAGATGCTGAAAACTGCCATGCATCATCTTTAGAATATTTCCAAAAACCCATTTTTAGTATTTGGTATTTTCGATTTTAGAGGGGGGGGGGGTTACGAGGGAGCAAATTCTAGGTCCCTTTTTTATTGCTAAATTGGTCCTGGAAAATTTATAGGAGCTCTGGTCACGAATTTTGAGTGTTTTGTTTAGATTACGGAATTCCCTTCACCCTTTTCAAGTGAGGAAGGAGGCAAAAAACACGTTTTTAAGCATAACTTGACTCCGAGTTATTTCACGGTGAGGAAATTGCATATGGAGAGACTAGACTTGAAAGAAAAAAAAATTGCGATTATGGAATTTTTGATTTTGAAGGGGGGGGGGGGAGGAAAGGGAAGAATCGATTTTGTGGGAAATTTCGCAAATTCCGGATTGTACCAAAAAATGTCTACCAAAAAAGTTCTACTAAAAATGGGACAAAGATGTTGAAAACAGGTATAGGTCTTCTTTAGGATATTTCCGAAAACCCATTTTTTTACTTCGTAAGTTTCGATTCGGAGGGGGGGGGGCGTAAAGACAGGGTAACTTCGAGATACCCTCCCACCCCTTTTAGTGCTAAATCTGTCGTGGAAAATTTAAAGGAGCTGCAGTCACGGATTTTAGTGCGTAAATTCTCCATATGTATCCGATACCTGTTGAAACGAGATTTTACGGAATCCCCCCTTTCCCTCCTTAGGGCCACAAACATGTTTTCAAGTGCAACCTTACCCCAAACTATCTCAGCAGGAATAAATTTTATGTGCAGATTAGATGTTTTCGAGATTATTTTGCCATAATTACCAGTAGCAACTAGAACAATCTTTTTCTAAATGTAAAATGATGAAAAAATATTTACGCTCCACAATGATATCAGACAGATTTTTAAATTTTACAGTTAAATCGATAGTATAAGATATTTTGCATCAAATGGATATATATTATTATAGAATTCACAACAACACAAGCAAATGAATTACATTTCACTAAATAATATTTTTTATTTAAATGTTCATAGAATCTACTTTAAAACTTCATAATTTTTACTTTCTTCTGTATTCAGTAAAAGAAAGTATTGAATTCGTAAAAATTTTCGACTTCTGGTTTTCGATGGAATTACACGTTTTGAGAGAACTAGAATTCGATTTGGCCTTTTTTTAGAAAATATCTGTTTGTCCGTCTGTGTGTCTAGTCTCTGTGTGTGTGTGACAAAAATTTTATGGCTACTGTATCTTCAAAACTGCAGCTCACAGTTGTATATAAGTTTATATGTAGATACACCTTGACCTAAATTAGTGTTTATGAACTTTTCGTGTCAACTGCTCAACAGGTAGCGCTGCTAAAAAGCGATTTCCGCAATTTAAGGGGAGGCTATATCTCAGTTTCTATTGCGTATAATCAAACAAAACTTGATATCTGAAAAAGCCATTATGAGACATTATGCTTATTCAATTTGAATGCTTATCGGCCCACAGGTGGCGCTGCTGTACAGCGATTTCCGCAGTTTAAGGGAAGGCTATATCTCAGGAACTACCATGGTTCGTACGGCCACGCTTTTTTTCAAGAACTCTTCCACCAGTATTTTTATAGAATTTGTTTCCTCTTAAGTTTTAAGGCTTGCTTCATATCAAAAACTGCTATATAATATTACTGGTGCAGAAAATTAAGAAAATTCAAGGACTGTACGAACTATGAACTACTGCACAGAATTGCATATAAATTTATATGTAGATGCATCTTGACATAAATGAATGCCTGTCAACTTTTGGTGTCAAACGACCAGGTGGCGCTGCTATACTGCAATTTTACCTTGATAATGGGAAGGCTATATGTCAACTTCTATGACGTATTATAACTACGTCAAAACCTGATATGTGAGATAACCATTATAATACGCATTTTTTTAAGATGCTATTTATAGACAATAAAACTGTCTTTCTTTGGATATTTAATGTTAGTTTTCTCTAAGATGAAAATCGTTAGCATTCACCCTGTTAGATAATTTTAATAAATAATAGTTTTAATAAATTATTTGCACTTAGAGAATTAATATAGGAAAATATAGAAAAAAGATTTGTGGTGGCCACAACATACTAGTTATTATATATTCTTATTTTATTTACTTAAAAATTTATTTATCATTAATAACTGTGCAGCGTACAAACGCAGCGACAAAATAGTTTAAAACAGATTTTTATATCTTATTACTATATGGAAAAACGCATATAAATTCACATACAAATTACATAAAAAGTTTAGAAGAAAGTACTGGATTCGTAAAAATTTCGATTTTCGGTGGATTTATACGTTTTGCGAAGTCCAGAACACGATTTCACCGTTTTTAGAAAATGTCTGTTTGTGTGTGTGTGACAAAAATTTTGTAGCGACTGTATCTGAGGAACTACTGCACAGAATTATATATAATTTTATATGTAGAGGTACCTTTACCTAAATTAGTACCTATCAACGGGGGTGGGATGGAAGGTGTTTGTCAGCCTTGGATACAGACTTCGCAACTTAGTGATAAATTTGGCGACATGGCGACCAAACTTGGAGAGAAGTAATAGTTTAGTGTTTCCAAACTTTTGAAGCTCTATTTTCAATAAGAGCCGAGTTCTGGAATTTTCTGGATTCATCAAATGGCTTCTGGTGCAGCATAACCTCGAAAGTTTGCCAAATCACGACAAAGATTATAAAAACAGAAGAGGTACTCCCAAAGAGATCAGTTGTATTCGGACGTCTGTTCTGAACATTCATTTCGGTTTAAATGATTTATATTTATTCCTAAATGAGTGAAATTCTGCTCTGTGGTGTATTTAACGTTGTTCTATGATTTTTTGAGGTATGAATTTGAGTACGATAATTTACTGTTTTTTTTTTTTTTTTTAAGAATAATCCTTGAATAAAGTGAATATTTCGACAAGAAATTGCCTGGTTCTTTACAATTGCTTTTTCACGCAAGAAAAATCAACATTTAGGTAACAATAAGGATAGAGATGGATATTTTGGATCAATATGATATGTGTAATACTCCCGAAAGGTGTAGTAAAGCCAGGGAACGTTTAGTTTGCTAAGAATATTTTTTGTATTTAAGTATTTATTTGAAAATTAGACCCAAACAAATAGAAACGTTTACAGTTACAGCTCTCATCTATGCCATCTATTGTCTCAACGCGGCATTTCTGCATCCACATTAACACTAATTCTGCCTATTTTGGTTTCCTCTATTTGACTTCACAATTTTACTCGTGTTACTACAACTCCCAGTATAAGATTTTTTTGTCTTTCTGCAAGATGATTTTTTATCTGTTTCTTTTTTAATTTAATTTTATTTCATACATTTCTCTTTTTATTAGTCATTGAATTGAATAAACTTATTACTATTGAGGTTCGAGACTCAATTATGGTTTGCTAAATGATATAAAACGATAAAAAAAAAAAAAATAATAATAATAATAATATAGGGCGCCAACTGAAACTCTGCACACAGGCGCCTGAGAATGCTGGCGCGCCCCTGAACAAAATGCAATATTTCTGGAAACACTAATAAAAAAAGGGAATTTTAAAGTTTGTCCATATATTCGGGAAGTTATTGGTGTCTGATTAGCTATTTGTACCTTTCAGTTTTGAAGAAATGAGATTTTTTTTTAAACACGTATAACATAAAATTTAGCGAGGTTACATTAAATTTTATAAATAGCTTTTCGCAGAATGTAGATTTAATTTTTAAAAATCTCTAAGTCATCTTTTAATATTTGTGACTGCAATCAGCACTAATAATGAAAATGGATGTGACCGGTTTGCGTATCTCCGAAATGTTGGCGCGTACAGGCGAACCTGGCGAATTTTTGTAGCTCGCGCCAAAACCCTCTCTGCCGCAAAGCAACCCTTCTTTCCACTTCATTCACGATTCGTTAAGGATTCGAGCAATCTTTTTTTCCCCCCCAAGAGAATAAACTATTAAAAATGTGTCAATGGAGTTTTAGTATCGTAATTCTTAAATAATATATTTAATGCAAAAATTTATTAGAAATCCTCCACCCTTTAAATTTAATTTAGCAAGATTAATGAATAAATAAAATTGTAATATTCTAATTTTAAAGCTTTTAAAATTGTTCTTGAAATACATTTATTTATTTATTTTACTTTCTCTTACCAACATGTAAGGTAGAGAAAGTATTGTTTTGGGGTCAAATTTTCGAAATTGAATTTTTGTTATATATACACGTTTTGAGGCTCCCTGAATCATAATTGTTAAAAATGTGTCAATGGAGTCTTTGTATCGTTATTTTTAGATAATATAATTAAAAACCAAAATTTATTAGAAAACCCTTTAAATTTATTTTATCAAGATTAATGAAGAAGTATATTTGTAATATTATGATTTTAAAGCTTTTAAAATTATCCTTGAAATACATTTATTTTATTTTATTTTATTCTGTTTTATTATTATTATTATTATTATTATTATTTACTTTCTCTTCGTCAAATAAAATTGTTTCTAAACCTATTTTAGATTATTTGAAAAGTACATTAAACTTTACATTCTTACGCTATTGATCTTACGATTTAAAGTGCAATCTGTCATTATAATATTGAAATGCAGGGTAAAAAAGAAAGTCGTGTGAGTGACACACCAGATTATCATTATTATGATCATTATTTAGTTTATTTTACCCATATATTGTAAGAAAAGTTTTATTTTTGATTCAAATTTTCGAAATTGAATTTTTGCTACATTTGCTTAAATATCCTGAAACAAAAAATTAGGTTTTTAGCGGTTGCCTGAATGTGTCTGTGTGTTTGTTATCACCATACCTCAAGAATAGATATTGGGACTCGGATGAAATATTAAGTAATTCGTGTACAGTGACTAAGAAAAGAATTTAAATTCATTAAGTCTATGTGTGAATTTTCTGGTAAATACAATTTAATATTTTTGGATGAAACAAAATAAAATAAATTGAACTTATATTTTATGTGCATGAAAGAATGTTTCGTATACAATGTAGAATGTATATCCTTTATTAGAAGTTTACACAGAACCCCACAAAAGAATTCAGATATATTCATACAATGGAATTGCTGAAAGGTCATTTCATGTCGTGCTATGTGTTTTAAATTCTGTGCTAAATTAGTACACTATATTGTGTTTGTAAAATATATAGTAAATATACAGGGCTACCCCAAATTAAATGAAAGCATTTCTTTTTATAAATGAAAATCAATGTAATATATGCAATTAAAGTTTAATTAATTTAAAATTCTCTTATTCTAATTTACTTTATCTTATCCGTAAAAGTTCGCGAAAGTATTGTTTTCGGATCAAGTTTTCGAAATTGAATTTTTGTTACATTTATATGTTTTGAGGTTTCCTGAATCCAAAAATTTTGTTTTTAGTGGTTGGTTTATGTGACTTGTCTGTGTGTATTATAGATATTGAGTTTGTAAAATGGGTGCATCAGTTTTTAAATATCACTTATGTTATTGATAAGGAAAATATTGCTTTGGAACAATGTAAGTTGTAAACTTCGCATGTTATTCAAAATTTACGTTTTCTTTTTAACATGACAAAATAGAGCAAAATTTCGTTTAAACGTCCATTATGCCAATATTTTGTCGTAAACATGTCAGACTAATATTTTAAAATATATTTTTTAATACACTTCATTAAATATGAACATTTTAATTTGAAACTTTAGTAATTAAAAATTGTGTTTTCTTCATTTGACAAATTAGGCCAATACTTCCCACGAACTTGCAATATGGGGATCAGTTGTGTTGGAAATTAATGTACGAAAACAATCCTAATAAAATTAGTCATTTAATTACGATAAGTCAAATGTATCGAATCGGATAGAGGGTAGCCTATGAGGTGCGGCATTTCAGTCTGCGACTGTGTTGAGTGTTCTATCATACTGATTCCTTTTAATATGAATACATTTCGCTCTCAATAGAAATTAGTAACAGTAAATATAGGATGAGAATGGTTGTGCGCATCATTATTACTTTGATTTGTATAACATATTAAGTTAGATTGTTTATGATTACTGAAAAACAAATAGAATAGCATTAATAAAATGTTTAACGTTTTATTTTATAACTTTATATGTTGGAGTTGGGGGGGGGGGGTAAAGAATGAGAAATGAACATGTCCGAGGAGGAAATTATACGTAGAAAATTTTATGAATTTGAACCATAAAATTTAACACGAAATATCTATTTTATTATGATTAAGATGTTCTTTAAAAATACATAATAGATAAATATAAGGTGATAATTTATGAAAATTCAAGCACTGCGTCGTAAGAGAAATATTTTATAAAGTCGTACATTTAAAAAATTTAAATACAAAATGATAATAAAAATAGTTGAAATGTAAAATGGCGTACTACTGATTTGGACTTATGAACATTCTTCATGCATTTTACTAAGAATTTGTAATTTGTTTGAACAATTTTTACAAACTTTTTGGCCTTATACATGAAATCGGATCTCAATGCTAATGTATTACCATTATTATTATCTACTTCTCTATTCGGAAAACTATTTCTTAATTTCAAGATATGTTTCGTTTTGCGATTTAAATCCTACATTAATCATCAGAAGAAAAAAATAATAATAAAAGAATAAAGAAAGAAAGAAAAACGCCGGATGTTTATTTATACAGGTTAAGCGGCGTGAAGTTTCTCTTTGCACTTCCAGATTTGGCGAAAATCGCATTCTTTGGCGAAAAATTGTGAATTTGTTCTGCGCGCGCCAACATTTCGGAGATACGCGACCGGTTTGTGAAAATTTTGCGGCTTTTTCTTGTAAATAAACTCTCATAATCTATAAAAATAATTTATATTTGTGGTATTTTTTGATCAAATAACGTTCGATTTACAACGATTTTAAAATGAAATTTTGATTAATAAATTACATTTCAAGTAATAATTTTGAATAATTCCAAACACCTATTTAATACTTTTTTTCCGTTAAGATGAAAATTCCATCTTCCATGTGAGCAACTAATGCTGATCATATAACGACCGGGATGGCTATGTGACAAAGATTAAGCAAATTACATTAACTATCTAGTTCAAATCGTATCCCGATTACATTTCCTCTTTATAAAATTAATTTGGCTTTTCGGTCAAAAACTTTTACGATGGACGTATAGGAAAGTATTTATATCTATAGGGAAGTATTTATATCGTAGAGGAAAATTCATAGGGATATGGAGAATCAGAAGTCACATGTTGGATATGATTTAGCCTCGAACCCAAGAAAACGGATATTGTCTATTGAGAATGGAGGCATAATTCTGTCTGGGCGCGAGGCTTTTATCTTCTATAATGGATAATTTCGTCATCTTTTACCTTATATTATTAAAGCTAAAATCAAAGTTGTACCACTTCTTTGATGAAAGGTGCCACTAAGGCTCCTATCCTTGCCCACGTTGAACTGGAGCCGACGCCTACGTTTCTGACAACCGTGGGGAAAATTTCAGCACTGTAGATGTACACGATGGCAAAGGATGCAGAGTTGAAGAACTTGCCAGACATGGAAAATGTGATTGTCAGCCAAGTCATATCTGAAAAACGAAAGAATATCACAAAAAAGTAAATGAATTTACTTATATGTACTTCTAATTAATCTAGCAAAAAAAAAAAAAAAAGTCTTCAAATAAAAATATAAGAAACTGATGGCGTTGCATATGCAACAATCTTTAACTGTAAAAGGCACAATCCTCCCCAAACGTAAGTACTCAATCTCTGGTAGACTTTCAATACACTTTTTTGAAATTTTTTAAGACATCATCTTCAAATAAAATTATTCTTTAACACTTTATCTACTGACGGTACTTTAAAGAACCATTACTTTAAAAAGAGTATAAAATCGAATTTATAGAAGAAATGTCAAAGATATTTATAAGAAGAGAACAGATGTACCTCCCTTTAATCTCACTACAAAGCATTAGACGATACATAGAGCCATTTTTGTTCCATACGGGATTTTATGGAGTGCACTTGCTGTTTTTGCTTGATATTTTTCACGATCTTCATTTGTGTTATAATTAATTCCTATATTATTTCAAGAATATCTCACTAATCTTAGACAAAATATGAGAAACATAAAAAGTAAATATTTCTCTACACTTTTTTCATGTCGAAATAATTTTTTCGACCTCTATGTACCAGTGGTACACTAAAGTACGACCTCACAAAATTCTCATTAATTATTATGATGAGGTGATATGCATAATTTTTAACATATATATCTTTAAATAATGCACCTTAGTAACAGAAAATATATGTTTCAAACACAATTTTTGTCTGTATCCTAATGCAGTAGATAAAGGGTTAACCACATTTCTTGAGATCATGGTAATCTCTGCGCAAGGTCTGTCTTAACGAGCCCAGTATTAAAATAGGGATGATAACCCTAGTCGTTGAGAGAAAATAAACGATAAGGGAACGCCGAATGACTAAATGTTTACCAAATACCAACCTGTCGGTCAGTTTGACATCCCTCCAAGCCTTTGGAATCTGGATCAATAACAGGCGTATGAAACGTGGTTGCACTATAACAATATGGTTTTCACGTATATGACCATCGCATTATTTTACGCACCTACGATTACCGCAATGCTCAGTATTTCTGATAATTCCACAGTTTATGACCAAACATTTACAGTGGCTTTTCAAATCATTATATAATTTCCACAACAGAAAAATGGACTTTATCCATGTTACGCAATAAACTTGACATGTGACTACTGCAGAGAAAAATGCAAAATTACAATGTTTACATTTGTGTTTTATGGGGAAATGTTTGCATTCTATAGGGAAGTATTTATATCGTAGAGGGAAATTCATAAGGAAATGGAGAATCAGAAGTCACATGTTGGATATGATTTAGCCTCGAACCCAAGAAAACGGATATTGTCCATTGAGAATGGAGGCAGAATTCTCTTTGGCGCGAGGTTTTTTTCTTCTATAATGGATAATTTCGTCCAGAAACATGCATCAGCACGAACATATCAAAACATATTTTAGAAATACATAGAAATAAATAAATAAATATACTTAATGAATGACATTACCATTGCCACATTTCATTTTTTTACTATATCTTTTTGAAATCCCGGCGTGAGTTATGAATCACCTGTATATAAATGTTCGAGGTTTTGTATTAGGTCCAGAAGAGACAAAATTTTCTTTTCACAGGCATGAAATTCCAGCGCAGCATTTTTCCACAGCAATCCTTTATAATAAGTTTCTGCTATTGAACAAAGGAAAAATTATTGTCCTTAAATACAAGTGTAAAAGCTACGACAGAGTACGACCACTCTTTTAAAAACTTCGTTCTTAATTCTGCATGTCCTGATTCTAAAACAAAACTTTACAGATCATACTTCCATTATTTGTTATACATGGTTTTTACTGGGTTCACACCAGCATCAAAAATTTAGTTGTAAATAAAAGCTTTTTGTAAAAAAAATAGAACCGACTCCAAAAAGCAACTCTTCAAACAACTAAAAAAAAAAAAAAAAAAAGGGTATGAAATGAAACTGTAAATTGCGCCTAAAAGTATAAAATAATTTTCTTCGCCAGACAACCTATAACACTACAATTAATCATAACTTTTGAAGTCGGCGCAAAATTAAATAAAATTTAATTAGTTTTTAAAGGTTTGTTTTTATATCGGTAGCAAGAAATGTTGTTGTCTCGAATGATCCATTTTCATGTTTCCTTCATTAGTTTATCACTATATGCAATTGGTCCATTAGTAGCATCTACATATAACAGTGAACATTCTTTACAATGCGGTATTTATGTTTCTACGAAGTTAGAGTTTCCTTTGCAAATATGGTATAACTTTGATAACTATCATCCTTGGTGGCTTTTGGATTTGGTGATCAAAACGTAATGCAAAAATTTTTCACGCAAGATGTATATTTTCATAATATATATTGTACGATGTCTTGTTTCATAATCTTCATTACTCACTTAATATACCTTATCAAAACAATCATGATATCCCAAAGAAATTAAATATGTTTGGCAGATAAATTTGCGATTTTTCTTTCACCAAGGACGTCAGATACCAGCATCTTCGCCAACTTTTGCTGCTTACGAGATCTTATTTGTTTTCTTGAATCAAAGTAGTTTTCGGCTGCGTTTTACAGGTGACAATGTGAGATGTGTATATTGAATAGGATCTGATTTTTGTATTGAATAAAGTTATAAACTTTTATTTAATTTTGCGCCGACTTCAAAAGTTATGATTAATTGTAGTGTTATAGGTTGTTTGGCGAAGGAAATTATTTTATACTTTTAGGCGCAATTTACAGTTTCATTTCATACCCTTTTTTTTTTTTTTTTTTTTTTCATTTCATACCCTTTTTTTTTTTTTAGTTGTTTGAAGAGTAGTTGCTTTTTGGAGTCGGTTCTATTTTTTTACAAAAAGCTTTTATTTTTCTCTTGTCAGTGAAAACTTATTCCTATAGCAGAACATCAAAAGACGTTCGACGGCAGCTTCACAAATCACAACTTACAAGAAAAGTGACATAACTCAAAAAATGGTTTATGCCACTGAAAAATACATGAAATGCACCCAATGTGAACAAACAAGTTACATCTCCATATAGAAAGTTATCCACTCGAAAGACAGTTGTGCCAGTGTTATTCTAGTCAAGTTATATTTAAGTTGATTTTTCTCAAATGCTGCATTTTTAAGTTGTATCACTTTTCTTGCCTTTATCAGATATGAGCAAAAAAACTGTCTATTGAATGAACATACGTTAAGTTAAAAAGTCTTTAGAAATGTAAAGAACGGATACGCTGTATTCGTAACAAAAAATTCTGTTAGGCATAAATATTGAACTTTACAGTGAATACGTGTCACCCTCTGCGATGGAAATTACGCTGCGTAAAGTTCAAACAAAGAGCAAAATATGCATTGCAGCTGACGGACAGAAGTTTCAAAATCGATACTTACATACTGCTTTTACCAATGTAGCTGCATGCATTCAGTAGTTAGAGTGAGAACAGACTTTTGTGAGTATCCTGTAATTTGTTTATATCTTAATGAAATCATAATGAAACCTATTTCAGGCCAAGATCATTACAACAAAATAAGTATTAAAATTAAACCATCTCTTACGAAGTTAAAAGCTAACAAATTTCAACAACAACAACAATGAGAAACATGGTTTGTATTGAGAACCTCTTCCTTTATGAAGTCGGTTTAAAACATCTATGCGTTAATCGATGTGACCGCTTACAATAGCCATACATTGAATTTTACATAGCATAAATGTCACCCGCTACGCTACAACATATGCAATGTCGTTCAAGTCTGCACAAAATAGGAAATTGTGAACAAACAAATGCACGTTTTAAGCGTTCTGTTTTTAGCATTAATGTCTAAACTATCTTTTCGTAGTAAATCGATGATGCTCTCTAATTTTATAATTCACTTTTTTCCCATGTCTTGAACCGTTTACGAGATAGGAACGCTAACTCCACTGTTTTCCACCAGCTAGCGCTGTAGGCGGTTGAATCGCGTAGCACATCTCCACTTTACTATACCTACATACCACTTTTATGACTAGGCAGCAGCTGTTCAGCAGTTAAAAGAGTCGGGACTGACTTTTCTGGGCACCCTGTATTTCCTTTTGATCTAAAGATATTACAATGGGATCTATTTCAGACCAAGACCTTTACAATAAATTAAAAAGTATCCAAATCGGATCATCCATTCAGAAGTTATGAGCTAACAAACAAAAGCAAAAAAACATACGCTATGAATTGAGAACCTCCTCCTTTTTGAAGTCGGATAATTAGAGCATCTCTTCCGAAGTTATAAGCTTACAAACACCAACAACACATAGCTCGAATTAAGAACACCCTCCTTTCTGAAGTTGGTTGAAAACGACTTTGCGCTAATCGATGTGACCGCTTACAATAACAGTACTTTGAACCACAGAGTAACGTGTCATCCGCTACGCTGCAAAGTGTGCAACGTAGTTCAAGTATGCACAGTGTAGGAAATTGCGAACAAACAACTGCACGTTTCAAGCTTTCTATTTTTAGCAATAATCTCTAAATACTGTCTTTTTGTAGTAAATCGATGATGCTCTACAATATGTAATTAACTTCTCTCCCATCTTGAACCGTTTTTGAGATAGGAATGCTAATTCCACTGTTTTTCACCAGATGGCGTTCTATCTTCTTTAGATTGTAAAGATATTACAAAGGGACCTACTTCAGACCAAGATCTTTACAACAAAACAAAAAGTATCAAGTAACCGTATTTTGAACTATATAGCGTATGTCTCACCAGCTGCGCTACAACACGTACAATGTAGCTCAAGTGTGCATAGTGTAAGAAATTGCGAACAAACAAGTGCACGTTTTTAGCATCGTATTTTTAGCATCAATATCTAAACTATCTTTTCGTACTAAATCGATGATGCTCTGCAATTTTATAATTCGCTTTTTCCCCCTGTCTTGAACCGTTTCCAAGATAGGAACGCTAGCATGAATGTCTGAACTATCTCTTTGTACTAAATCGATGATAATCTTCAACTTTGTAATTCACTTTTTTCTCTTGAACCGTTTTCAAGATAGGAACACTAACTCTGCTATTTTCCACCAGGTGGCGCTACAAGCGGTTTAACCTTGTACTGCATGGCCATTTTGCTATACTTACATACCATTTCTATCACTATAGGTGCAGCCGTTTAGCAGTTAAAAGAGTTGGGAGTGATTTTTTTGGGCACCCTGTATTTTCTTTAGATCGTAAAGATATTACAATGGGACCTATTGCAGACCAAGACCTTTTCAACAAAACAAAAAGTATCAAAATCGGAGCATCCGTTCAGAAGTTATAAGCTAACAAACATAAAAAAAACATACGGTTTGAATTGAGAACCTTCCTTCTTTTTTGAAGTCGGTTAATGAAAAAGACGACTTATTTGGCGATCCAGAATTATAAAATGGTAGACAAACATGTACAGGTACACGAATTTTATACATATTTTTATTGCTTTATAGCTGTGTTTTATGGGATGGATGGAGGGTTGGGTTTTACATCGCACTAGTGCTGCGCAGATGGGCAATTGGTGACGGTCTGGGACACAGCCCTAGAGGTGGTCCGGAGACATGCCATCACAATTTTGATCCTCCACGGAAGGGATGGCTCTCCCGCTTCGGTGATCCCAGAGGTATAATTTTTTATGGGAACATGGAGGACATTGCGGTCACGACAGATTTTACGTGCACCAGCCACTATTAGTGTACACGACGGTCTTTGGCCGGCTCGAGTACCGAACCCGCAATCTTCCAATTACGAGGCCGGCGCTCTACCGACAAGGCTACCGTGCCCCCTGTGTTTTATGGTAAAAAAGTAAATACTATATTTTAAAATATTCTAATGGAAAACTGTTTAAGTGCTTCTATTTTGCAGTAGATAATTCATGCATAATGTAAAAAAAAGTATAATTTCGGGAATTAATTTAAATTTATAAATTATTCAAGAGAGTTTCTTAACAACTTACAGTAAAATGCAACAGAAACCTGTATTGAAAGGTGGGGGGGGAGGGGGGAAAGGGAAACACCATAAATTGCAAAAAGTACGCAAGAATTATTAGATGTCGTAATAATTAAGTACGGCATTATTTGGCAAAAAAAGTAGCCTCGCGTGCAGTGTGATAGCAGAAAGGCAATACTGCAGACTCAAAAAAGTACTGACGTAGTATCCGTGACGATAGAAAAGCTAGAAACCGATTATTGAGGAGCTATTGACCATGCTAATCAAAAAAGCATAGAGCATTGGAGTTAGAAAATAAACTCCATGAACTTGTTATAAATACCTAGATTTAAAATTTCGAAAGAAATTTTTTTTTTACACCGATACATTACAAATATCAAAATATAATTGTATTCATTTGTTGAAAAATATAAACAGCAAATAAAAAATAGGTTTGTAAAATTATTTTTGAAGACAAATTTTTCTCTATGCATGTGATTTGGGCGACATTTGTAGATAACGCAGTGACAATTGTTGCTAGGTTGTCATAGTGGTATTAATCCTAATTATTACAAATATCCATTTACATTAATTTTCAAACGATTAAAAAAAAAAAAAAAAAAAAAAACTACATAAATAAAATAGAATATTTGATTATGGAAGAAGCATAATAAATACATAGAAATTAAAAATATACAGCGTGTTTAAAAAATTTGGAACAAAATAATACGCTATATAAAAATATCTATGTTTCAGAGGAACATGCAGTTTGAAGATTAAAACTCACCGCGATGCGGAATTTGTTTGGTATGGAAAAAGAAAATAGTACAAAATCTTGACACTAGGGGGCGCTACTGAAGGTAAAGCCATGACGTAACGCATATCGCGTAAAAGCCATGACGTAACGCATGAAGGTGACGTAACGCATATCGCTCACCCAACTCAAAATTAGTATGAAAGAAAAACATTACTGAATACTGCAGACACATTTTTAACGTACAATGATAATAACGATTCATACCTATTCATGCCATATGCAAGTTTGTGATGGCGTGTGATATGACATGAATCAGGCATGCATTGATAAAAGAAGATTTGCACACAGGCTACTCATACCTGTTACTCGCCGGTGTCATATTATCGTCTGCAGATAAAGCGTTAAGCCGCTGTCACACGAAGTTCCGTATAAACGGCATTAGCACATAGTAACTAATAAATAGGTTTTTTATGCAGTAAACCGGTGAAAAGCTACCGTTTGATGCTTTTGCCGCACGTATTCTTCAATCACGCATTTTCGACTGTTAAAATCACATACGCTAGTCTTTAGAATGAAGTCCTCCAATCAGAGAATCGCGATTCTAGAGTATCACCTATCTTCATTCCTTTCAAACCTCTGAAAGGGAAATTTTCGCCAAACGTTGCACTCGTTGTTTACATTTGTGGATTTCGTTTATGCTGAAAAATAACCCTTGACTGAGCACAACAAAGTTGTTCGGTAGGTTTGAGATTCAATAGATTATATTTCAGAATATATGTTCTTTCGTGTGATAGCAGCTTTACTGATTAAGCTATATTTTACAAATTCAGAATCTACGATAGCAGCGCTACGGAAGTTTCTGTCGATAAAAGGAATTTGGAAAGTGGAAGGGGACTATTCTTATCATTTGTATTGTTGCGAATAGTTCACCGATTTGAAGCAAAAGATTCTGTATATGATGCGCCACACAGTGGTCGACCTCAACTACAGTTGCTCTATTCGTGAAAAAACACATCGATAACTAAGGTCAGTCATCATTGCAAGGAATAGGTTGTGCTTGTGCAGTTTCACGTATCTTAGGCATACTAGTAACTTATAGTTTGAAGAGCCCTTCGAATGACATTACGATGATATCCGTATAAAATCCAACACGTTTCTTCACTGCTGCCGACGGATGTCCGAAAGCATGAAGCATATGCACGGTGGGACTTCTGAAAAATGGACAACAATGAGGTTGGATTATTTAATATTTTATGGACGAATGGGCGTATTTCTCGCTAGATCGAAAAGTTTTTTCTCAAAATTGCACCAAATGGGCTAATTTCCAATCCTCATGAACACGTTGAAGCACCGTTGCTGACAGAAAAAGTGACTGTGTAGTGTGGAATTACTTCATCATTTACGATCTTTTTTTTTTTTTTCCGGACAATTTTGCAATAGGTCATAAAGCTTGAACCATAACAATTGCACGATATTATAATTCATCACGTATCGTTGCCCTTCCTAACCTTCTGAACCACAATGAATTAGACACTGTCGTTTTCCTGCAAGACGTAACTCCACCTCTCTCGGCACGCCAAATGATGGAGATGCTACGGTCAAGGTTTTTCGCCCATCGCTTACTCGGCAAGCACAGCACACATGAATGACCAAATTTTGCACCCTGGGACTTTTGTCTGCTGATCATCCTAAAACCACGGCATGAAGCTATATTCTATTCTATTACCATGAACCACGGGTTTAGTGAGAAAACGCCCCGTCCTTACCAGGGCTAAAAGATGACATACGGCGGAAGGTGGCAGTCATTCCCGTTACAATGCCGTTTCAAGCTGTATCAGGCGTAATATCGCAAATGCCATCAGTATTGGAATGTGGTAGAGGACACATTGAACACTTGTAACTGTAAATCATGTTAAAATAAAATATCTCATATCATAGTCATTAATTCTCGTTGTCTTCTCTGCAACGACGTCCCCTAGAGTCGAGATTTTCAGCTATTATTTTTTTCACGCCATGCGAAATCCCGTGCCACGGTGAATATTAATCTGTAAACTACTTGTCTCTCTGACCCATAGATATTTTTCTATCGCGCGTTTTACTTTTGCTCCGAACTTTTGGAACACCCTTTATATATACTCGTAAATAAATTTAAAGCTTGAAAATATTCTTTTACAATTTGACTGTATGTTTTAAAAATTATATCGCCTGTGTAACTGTTTCATAATTATGTGTGAAATTTGCTCTTAATAACCGTTATTGTAGTTATATGAGTTCAAAAGGCATGTTCTTACCAACTGGTACTGGAATAACGAGTAGTAGGCACAGTCCTGCAAGAACGTTGGCAATAAGCAGAGCCAGTCTATGTCCTGTACATTTACTGATGTACAGGAATATAATAGTGGCCGGTAACTCTACAGCACCACAGATGAAGAAAGTCAAATATGGATTACCTCCTAGATCATTAGTGTTCCAAGACAATGCATAATAAATGTATGAAATGATGAACCTAAAAAAAATTAAGCATTAATGATGTGTATGAAAATATAAAATAAATATTAATTAGCATATATAATTAAATTATATAAAATATAACTCAAAATTATAATAATAAGAGGATTTAAATAAAATTTTTAAATAACAAAATTTCAAAATATAACTACAAATTCATTGATTTTTTTTTTTTTTTTCGAAAAGATAAGTTAGAGATTAATAACATTTTATTACTCGAAAATGTTTTCATGTTAATGATCAGTTTTAATAATAAAAAATATTGAAACATCGATATGCATATGTATGTGTGTGTGTGTAAAAAAAAACCATTGTTCACCTGTAAAAAAAGAGCCACTGATCAGAGTGATCTGAAATGTTAACTCAGTATACTCGAAGAAGAAGAAAATGGTATGGCAAAGGGGGGAAAAAACTAATTCCAAATTTTAGCAATAGATGGCGCTTTAAAGATCTTAATATGAAAAATAAAAGCTATGTCATGCGCATGACACACTGCATTTTAAAAAAAGACGCAGAGGTACATGGCGTTTTCTTTATATTGATCTGAGACGCTAAGCATGACTCTTTTAATGAATTATCATGCTCTGTTTGTTAAGCTCTTTTACAAGAGCAATGACTTTTCGCCAGTAACTCAGAAAAAGTTTCGTATAATAACAGGTATGAATAACAGCTGTGGTTTGTGATCTGCCAAGAGTCTGAAAAATATGATTAAAAAATTCAAAGATACAGGTTATTTTGAAGTGAAATCAGGCAGAGAGAGTAAGGCTCCTATATATACGAGCTGGCGCATCAGGCATTTTGTTGCCTTAGGGTTGCCACGCGTACCCAGCGTGTCTCTGATAAACAAACCACAAACATTTTTTTTTTTTTTTTATCGTCTTACGTTACTTTAGAGTAACTTATTTTATTATATTTCATAATTTCAGCTAAGTAAACTATGATATGGAAGTTTCTTTAGCGATAAACTGCTATTATCATTCAAGAAGTGAATATAAAGTGTTCACAGACCTTCTATTACTGTGTATTTGAGTTTTGGCGACATTTTGTAAAAGAAACAGAAACCGCCCTAACAACACATCGTACATCCATAGGATATTCTCAGAATAAAATGACATCCTGAAAATGTACTGTGAAAAAAATATGTTTTTAGGAATATTATTGTTGCTTATTGTTCTTATCTTGACCGGATTAGCTTCAGATCAAGATTTCTTAAAATCATTAGGGAAGCGATAAGGACGCCAAGCGGGAATGCTGTTCTCTTCGGAGGCAAAAAATAGCGGTGATGCGCCGGCCTATTATTTTAGAAAAGCAGTTGCATAGACGTTAACAGAAGATTTAGTCACAATCTCACAATATTCGAAAAACAGACGAGCGGTGATATACAAATGTGCAGTGAACGAGGACCTGCCTGAATTTTGTACATGCCTGTGAGCAGGTGCATAAAACTGTTCGAAACATCCTTCATTGCTATCCATGCAAAGTTATCCATATTCAGAAGTTGCTACCTGTTGAGCTGCCAGTAAGAGAAATTTATTCTGACAACGCAGTTATCTGAAAAATATTGTATTCAGTGGTCCGATTGCAAACTTAGCTGAATTGAAAGCACGTAAGACGCAACATATTTCATTAAATGCACTGCGCAATACATTTCCATCGTGATCCTTGATACACTTTGATCTGCTGAGGAACATTTTGTTTCTAGATTTCAACTTGTGGCAGACAACAGTAGACATACCGTTTAAATGCTCGGAAAATTCAAAACAGTCAAATTATAGTACTCGTTTACGAAAAATTGATTTTTCACATTTTGAATATTTTATTTTCTAGTTAAAAAATGCGAAAAATGCACTCAATTGTTATTGGTGGAAACAAATTTTCCCATAGAATAACATGGGCCTTGGCTGTCGGTGAGATACATATTGTCTGCTCTTAATACTGAAGATGCAAATAAAGCATCTAATCTAATATCTCTCATAATAAATGGTAAAATATTTTAAACTTTTTATTTGTTTATTTATTTATTTATTTTTTATCTTGCCAAAAAATAATCGTCAAATGTATCCAGTTAGTCGTCAAATAATGTGTTGTATCAACAATTGTTATAGTAAAAAGCCTGTCTATAAAAGTTGTTTCACGATTATAAAACCACCAGTGAGAAAAAATCAATTAGTGTAACTATTTGAGTTATATCTTAAAGGAAATACGAGTAATATAGGGTGCGTTATTTATTCGTGCAAAATTCAAAAAATCATAATAAAAGAAATCATGATCAGGAAAAAAATTCGGTTTGCGGGAATGAAATCACAAGGATATTGAATTTTTTTCATATATGTGTGTGATATATATGTATACATATGTATGTGATCCAAAAGTAACCGAAAGACGGCGCTCACACGAATACTGAGGCATTTTATTGAAATCAAGCATGCAATAAAATACCTGGCTGGAAATGGATTCCTCATTCGATGCCAGTAGCATGTTATCTTAACCAGGTCGAACCTTGGTGCGGTTAACCTTTTAAGGCGTAAGGAAATTGTACTCATTTAAATTAGAATTCCGCCAGAAAACACAAACAAAATAAAATGAAATAAATTACTTTTTCTGCTGTGTTATAAAAGTAAAATTTTGCTGAAAAAAATTCCGGAATGAATTTTTGCAGTTGAGACGTACAATAGTTGCGTCCTTGAAGCGAGGACACTGCATCTCAAAGGGTTAAACTGAAGGACCTTAGCTGGCATCGATGCCTACATGCTACAGTCAGCTGTAATAGGTCAGTTGCCTAATAAGTTACACTGGTGGTCATGGTGAACGTCTTTTAGTTTAAAATAAAATCGTAGAGTCATGTTATTCTGATCTGATCTATTGTCAGTTTGTGTTTGACTAATTTGCATGAAACGTCTTACAAGGAAACATTCAAAAGGTGTCGTCTTCAAAAAATATTGAAAAAAATATATGTGATTCTACTTTTCCTGAATCACCAGAGAGTGAAAAAAAAAAAAAAATATCGGCTGAAATGAATTATAGCGACCACAAAAAATTATCAAAATTAAGCATATTTGGCGATTTTACATTGTTAGGCGATCGATTTCGAGCACTTGGCGGAGAAGCAAAATACGGTTCTGTTCGTACACGGCAATCTCAGTGCTAGCGAACTGAACGCCTAACAGTGTTAAATCGCCAAATATGTTTAATTTTGATAATTTTTTGTGGTCGCTGTAATGCATTTCAGCCGATAATTTTTTCACTTCCTGGTGTTTTATGAAGAGTAGAATCACATATATTTTTTTTCAATATTTTCGAAGACGACACCTTTTGAATGTTTCCTTGTTAGTATGGCGTGCGACTGCCCTCTCTTGGTTATTTTTGGAATACTTTTTTTTAAATACGGAAAAAAATTAATATCCCATTGATCATGTTCTAACAACCTAAAAATATATATATATATTTTTTAAACATTACTTCTTTTATTATGAATATTTGAAGTTTGCCCGAACTTATGAACAAGGTGTTTACAAGTTTCTAACAATATATAAAAAAATTGAAAATGTATCTTTTACTTACCAGCAAAAATAAATGTTGATGGTGTTTCTCCTGAGAGCTGGGGTTCGTAATAAGTCGAATATTGTTTCTTTTCTTTCGTTTTCTATCTTCAGCAGAACGTCATTGCAACATCAGCAAAAATAAACGGAAAACAAAAAGATAAATAGTGTAAGTAACGCATTTTACAATATAGATCAACAAATATTATATAGTTTTCATTATTTTAGTCCTGTGTTCTTTCTAAAGTGTTCAGTGATTATATCCTTAACCGTTAATATTACCGATTGCATTTTTTTTTCCTAATTAAAATCTTAAAAACGATTTAAAAGAACATGTACTTTTTTTTTTTTTTTTTTTGTAAAAACAGCGAAATTTAATATTTGTACGTTCCTTTAGTTCTAAAGAAAATCATTGTAATATAATTTTACAAACTGTAAAGCTAGCTTTTTAAAGATTTTCGACTTTGGATTTCATTGAATATTAATTTTCTTGACATTCTCTAATTTTTAATTGAATTTAGCGGTTTTTGGACTGGAAACTCATAATTACTAGTTTTAACTAATTTTTAATTACAGACTATATGGTGCAAAAGAAGTGAAAAAAAAGGGAGCAAATTGTAATAAAATGGGGCTTAAAACTGATGTTGAACAATGGTGAATAAGAACTGATTACTCTTTTTTATAACTGATGGTTAAAACTGAATTTCTCATCTTCTTATCACTTACGATTAATTTTATGACTAATTCACTTCCAACAAAAAATGAAATACTATGTAATTATTAGAAATCTGAAATATTTCCTACCTTAGACTGTTGTCTGATGAAAGAAGCGATTTCTTCTTTGACAATTTTCATGTCTTTCCCGTTCTTTTCAGCTGCCTTCAGCAGGATGTTCTCGGCTTCTGTGAACTTGTTGTGGGTCAAAAGCCAACGTGGCGTTTCGGGAATAACCCTATAAGAATATAAATAATGAAAATGTAATGTTTCTTTATGATGTCAATATAGAATTTCACTGAGGAAAATATTAAAAGAAATTTTTTTATAAAATAAGCTATCCATTTTTTTCAGTTATGCTTCTCCTTATCTTTAAAATTGAAGAGAAATATTTAAAATTAGGCGAAATAGAAGAGTATCTTTTTAAAACTTATATTAATCACTAGAAATAGGTTCAATAACATTCTCAAATCAGTAAGAGACAAAATACGTAAGGTGTTGCAAAATATCTGGCAAAAATGCACAAATAACACTGAGCTTAAAAAAAAAAAAAAAAAAAAAAAAAAAAATCGATCCCTGATACCATTTTTGCTGATTCTTGTGTAAAATGACATCCTGAATCCGAATATAACTACCATTTTGCCCAGTCACCCCACCGTTTTCTCGGGACATCACCCCCCCTCCCCTAATTTTTATCACTGTTCTGTAATTTTATGGCCATGAATTTGATTTGGAGAATGGAAAAGAATTAATTTAACACAATAAAAATATATAATGTTTAATAAGTAAAACATTAATAATAGATTAAAAATATATAAGGAATGTAATACATAATTTCAGTGGCAAAAATTAACAAGAAAATCTGCTTCGATTTTAAAATTTTAGCATTTGTTTATTTATTTTTTTGTTTCTTCAATTCTTACAGTTTACTCTTTATTCTTACTCACAAGGAAACATTTAAAAGGTGTCGTCTTCAAAAAATATTGAAAAAAAAAAATATATATGTGATTCTACTTTTCATAAAACACCAAGAAGTGAAAAAATTATAGGTTGAAATGAATTACAGCGACCACAAAAAATTATCAAAATTAAGCATATTTGGTGATTTAGTGCTGTTAGGCGTTCAGTTCTTTAGCACTGACAAGTAAACCTTCTCTCCTTTGATACCGGTTTTCCGGAAACCCATATATTTTCTGAAAGCTTATGTCACAAGTATAAAAACTGTGAAATCTTAGGGGCAGAGGGACAAGCGTTTATGAGATACATGGCCCACAAAGTATCAGTAAAGCGTGTATAGAGGGACATATTCCCATAAAAACGTCTCTATTCCTTGTATGTTCCCGTATATTGCTGTCAAGTACTAACGTATTGTATGTCTTCTTACATTGCTTCTTATTATATGGATACTATAGTCGTTGTGGTGACCTTGGTCTCCCGATTCGGAACAAGTAATCGGTCTCCGAACATCCAGGAATCAGAGATAATAAAACACATAATTATTCTCCTGGAAAATGATATGGAGATTGTGGAAGGGATCCGGACATTAGGATTTGCTAGAGGCGATGGAGAAGAACGGACGAGGATGTGGACTTCGAAGATGATGGTGTCTATAAGGAACAGCAATGCTCGTCGCAGCAGTCACAGTCTCCACTTCTGTCATGACATATTTTGGTCAAGTATGGCTAATGACAGGAAGAAAATTCTACTTTTAGTGGATTCATGGTGTTCTAACATGCATTGTCTGCTTCCGAAGTACTTGATGGTAAAGTCCTACAAAAAGAATTGGTACCTGAAGGATGTACAGGAAAGATTTAGCCTCTGGATATTCATTTTTTCAGACACTAGAAATCTTTTGTTCTTTACATAATGGAAACAATTATTATCGAGACACATGAGCACATCTGGCACCGCGATAGTTTTCTGGCCCTGCAGTCTTTTTCCCTATATCAGTTCAATGCTCCTCGTTTCAAGAACTTGATTAAGTATGCTTTTTATAAAAGCGGATACTTGAACGACAAACCTGGAATGTGGATTGCGCCAATGGATTACTGCTTCAATTCATTGACAAATGATGAGTTTGCAAATGTGCGGCTATCGCTTTTGTAAAATGTGCCCATTGTGAACTGTCTTTCTGCCCGTCTCACTGTTTATTTGGTGAATTGTACATTAATTGTCTCTTGTAATGGACTTCGTTTGAAGTCAGTAGCAAGTATCCCAACGTATACTGTTTCTTTTCAACGAGTTGTTTCTTCCTTTATAATGATACCTCCACCTTCTTACCATATTATTAGTTCATATAAATACGTGAAACGAACATTTTAGCGACTTTTGGTGTCATCTTTCCAACATTTTATGTCCTATAACTCCTAAACGCTTATCCCTCTGCCCCTAAGATTTCACAGTTTTTCTACTTGTGGCATAAGCTTTCAGAAAATATATAGGTTTCCGGAAAACCGGTATCAAAGGAGAGAAGGTTTACTTGTGAGATTGCCGTGTACCAACAGAACCGTGTTTTGTTACTCCGCCAAGTACTCAAAATCAATCGCCTAACATGCTTAATTTTGATAATTTTTTGTGGTCACTGTAATTCATTTCAGCCAATAATTTTTTCACTTTCTGGTGGTTTAGGAAGAGTAGAATCAAATATATTTTTTGAAGACGACACCTTTTGAATGTCTCCTTGTCAGGTAAATTTTTCTCAGGGAAGGTGGCAAAAGGTTCGTTCTGGAGTGAAACTACTTTTCCTGACAGAAACATTAGCTGCGACAAGTAGCTTTTTTTTTTTTTTTTGCACACCTGTACGAAATTATGAGCTCAAAAAATAAAAACGCATTTTTCATCTTATATAGGGTGACTCTAGGATAGATGGTCATAGAGGAGAGATGGCAAGTCTAAATATTTCCTAAACTCGATCACAGATGACAACATAAACTCTGTGCGTAGGCAATAGTTCAATGAGTTCATTCATTGTGACATGCAACTGTGTTTTTAACCGACTTCAAAAAAAGAAGGAAGGTTCTCAATTCAAACCGTATGTTTTTAACCGACTTCAAAAAAAGAAGGAAGGTTCTCAATTCAAACCGTATGTTTTTTTTATGTTTGTTAGCTCATAACTTCTGAACGGATGCTCCGATTTTGATACTTTTTGTTTTGTTGAAAAGGTCTTGGTCTGAAATAGGTCCCATTGTAATATCTTTACGATCTAAAGAAAATACAGGGTGCCCAAAAAAATCAGTCCCAACTCTCTTAACTGCTAAACGGCTGCAGTTTTAGTGATAAAAATGGTATATGAGTATAGCAAATTGGCCCTGCAGTACAAGGTTAAACCGCTTGCTGCGACACCTGGTGGAAAATAGTGGAGTTAGTGTTCCTATCTCGAAACGGTTCTAGAGAAAAAAAGTGAATTAGAAAGTTGAAGATTATCATCGATTTAGTACAAAAAGATAGTTTAGACATTCATGCTAGCGTTTCTATCTCGGAAACGGTTCAAGACAGGGGAAAAAAGTGAATTATAAAATTGCAGAGCATCATCGATTTAGTACGAAAAGATAGTTTTGACATTGATGCTAAAAGTACAAGGCTAAGTGCCTTTTTTTGTCCGCAATTTCTTACACTATACACACTTGAGCTACATTGCTCACGTCGTAGCGTAGCTGGTGAGACATACGCTATATAGCTCAAAATACGGTTACTTGATACTTTTGCTTTGTTGTAGAGATCTTGGTCTGAAGTACGTCCAATTATAACATTTTTACAGTCTAAAGAAAATAAAGCGCCATCTGGTGAAAAACAGCAGGATTAGTGCTCCTATCTCAAAAACGGTTCAAGATGGGAGAAAAGTTAATTACGAAATTGTAGAGTATCATCGATTTACTACGAAAAGACAGTTTTTAGACATTATTGCTAAAAATAGAACGCTTAAAACGTGCAGTTGTTTGTTCGCAATTTCCTACACGGTGCACACTTGAACTACGTTAGTAGTGTAAAAAGGAGAGTTCACCGACACGGTGGAGGGACGATGAGGGTCAGGGTGGAGGCGCGCCACCACCCTACACCCACCGTCCCTCCACCGTGTCGGTCAACGTCTCCTTTTTACACTACTTAGTCATCATCTTGGACGAGGGGGTGTTGCCACCGGAGGAATAGAAACTGTGCGTTGCCACCGGAAGAATAGAAACTTTGGATATCACCTTTCACGAGGGTTTCCGCGATGAGTGCTGCCATCTATCGGAGAGAAGGGGAATTTTGAGGAGTTAGATTTATTTAGAAACTTTTGAAGAGTTGTCATTCGGGGATTATAAATTGATTACAGAATTAAATAGAAATTTTCCTATGTATTTCAGTGAATTTGACAAAATAAAACAAAGGGTTGGTGAGTATTATATAATTAAAAACATTGAATGCGAATGGTATAGACATTAAAATTTAGATGTTGGCATTGGAAGAGTATAAATAATTTCCGGTGGGACTTAACATTTTCGACTGAATGAAACAATGAATGACTGAAGTTAATTAACATCAGTAACAATTTATGAGTATTTTAGAAACTTAGCATTTTTAGAGATTAAAAATATATTGTGTTAAGATAATAAATAAGGAATTTAAATAGGAGTTCATACTTTTAGTGACATCATTGCAAATTTATATTAGGAAATTTTTACAGAATTAAATAGAAATTTTCGTATTTTGTGGATTAACACATAGATTTAAAAGCAAAACAAATAATAAATAATTTAACACTCATTAAAAATGCAAGACACTTAAAAATTCTAACTTTATTTTAACACTAAATAAGTTTCACTTTTTAAATTTATTTAGACTATCTTAGAAATAATATTATTACATTCGTTAAAAATTGAACCCACATGCACTTTAAAAAATTACTATCATATAAATTAAACTAAATATAATAAAAATTATGTAAATTAAACTTTATATTCTCACTAAATAAGTTTAACATTTCTTTAAACTCTATCTTACATTCGTTAAAAATTTAACAGAAGTTTTTAATCAGTTAATAAATTTTGTATACAGTTATGTTATATAAACTTAATATAATAAAAATTATATAAAACACATACTGTTATTTAAGCTCTAACTTTGAAATACTATTTTTACATTCTTTAAAAATTGAACACGCATACACTTTAAAAAATTACTATCATATAAATTAAACTAAATATAATAAAAATTATGTAAATTAAACTTTATATTCTCACTAAATAAGTTTAACATTTCTTTAAACTCTATCTTACATTCATTAAAATTTAACAGAAGTTTTTAATCAGTTAATAAATTTTGTATACAGTTATGTTATATAAACTAAATATGATAAAAATTATATAAAACACATACTGTTACTTAACCTCTAACTTTGAAATACTATTTTTACATTCTTTTAAAAATTGAACACACATACACTTTAAAAAATTACTATCATATAAATGAAACTAAATATAATAAAAATTATATAAATTAAACTTTTTATTCTCACTAAATAAGTTTCACACTTATTTAAACTCTAACTTACATTCGTTAAAAATTGAACACATGCACTTTAAAAAATGACTATCATATAAATTTAAAAAAAATTACTATCATATAATAATATTAATTAAAAAAATGCATACAAAGATATATAGTAAAATTATAAATTAAAAAAAAGAAAAAAAATACTATCATATAATAATATTAATTAAAAAAATTACTATTATATAATAATATAAATTAAAAAAATTACTTTCATATAATAATATTAATTAAAAAAATGCATACAAAGATATACAGTAAAGTTATAAAATAAATAAAAAATAAAATAAATAAAAATAAAGTGACTATCCTATAATAATATTAAGTTAAAAATACATACAATGTTTAAAATCAACAATTAAATTTTATATACATTATAATTAACTAAACTTTATGCTGTTACTATTAAATAAATTTATCCTAACACGAAAACTTTACATAAATTTTATAATCAAAAAAGCTATAAGTACATGAATATGTTATTTAAATTAAACTTTATATTCTCACTAAATAAGTTTAACATTTATTCGAGTTTAACGCTGTAATATAATTTAAACTATCTTAGTTGATTTAAATGAAACAGGTAAGTACTTTTAAACTTGAAATAATAAAAATAAGTTCTTTTTATAAAATAATTGATATAAACTATAATAATAAAAAGGATTAGTTATATTTAAAAACTATCAGTTACTAAAAGTTATTTTATATTAAACATTTCGAAATAAATTGCATAAAAATTCAATGCATCATTTTAAATGAAAATAAACAGTTTCCTTAAAAACAGATAATACGGAATATTCCATGAGTCATAGTTATCACCTGCAACGGAAAACCCCTACAGCTGATGAATCATGTGTAATCAACACTATCTCATATAGAGATTAAGTTAAAATCATTAAAACAATATAGCGAATAATTAGGAATTTGCAATATTTTTTTCACAAAGCATATCATACAATGAGTTTTAAACGATTATTACCTACCTATCACTTAAACGGTATTTAAATAAATAAATACATATAAAAGTAAGTTATAGTTAAGCAATAAAAATTCGTTTGTGAAAGAAGTTTTATATATATATTGCAAAATTTAGTTTTACTCAAATAATTTCTGAACATATACAAGTAAAATGAAAACTTTTGTAGGTTTTATTTAAGCAGTAAATATTCGTTTGGGAAAGTAGTTTGATATGTTATGTAAAATTTAGTTTTAATTAAACAAAAAAGTTTATAGTGTAACAATAAAAAAAGTTTATAGTATAACAATAAAAAATTCCTTATAAGTAAATACTAATAAAAATATTTTTTAAACTGATTTCTCTCTCTTCAATGAAACAATAAAAAATTTCTTTTATAATGTTTGTAAAGTTTTAATAAAATTTCTATTATAAACAAATATATTTACTAGAGTATACATATTAAGATATTACGTATAGAGTAGAGATACGTATTAAGTTAAATAAATTATCAAATAGTAATAATAAATTATAAAACTTACTTAAAATTGAAGAAATTTCCCTTAGCGAAATGCAACCTTCAGTCTTGCACACAAATGCGAGAAACTGTTTATCGCTAGACGATGACTCATACAGATAAGAATGTTGATTCATACCTATCTTAGTAGAATGTTGTTAAAGTTCTGTGTTTTTACAATAATATAAAATAGTTTATAGAGATCATTTATTTAATATCAGTTGTAAACTACATTTAAATAATGCAATAAGAGTTGAACTCTGCAATTAACCTATTAAAATATTGAAATATTTTTAATATTTTTAATTTAATTTTACTTTTTTTAATTATGCTAAGAAAATAATGAGATCAAAACAGAATTATTTTACGATAAGTCGCGCTTTTTATATTTAATAAACAAAGATTTAATAAAATGTAACTGTAATTTTTAATGAAAGATTTTAAAATCACTTAATAGGATAAAATTAAAAACAGAAATCTTATTGTTTTAGTAATTATTTTCTCTAGTTATAAAACTAAGTAATAAACTATCTATAAATAATCGGATAGCAAGAGAGATTTTTGTATAATAACTATATATTATTTTAATATATGCATTACATCGCAAGGTAAAATTTTTAACTTATTTATACGGATTGAACTATAAGTAATAAAAATTACTCATTTGCATATCCGCTAAATTTTATAAGTTGGATATATGATTTAAAAATAAAATAATAAACAATAATCCTTGTGAGAGAATTGAGGTGACACTTTCACAGAAAGAAATTATCCTTTACAATAAGATTTGCTCAGAATGTCTAAGTGAAAATAACTTACCGTGAGGTCAGTGAGTTATGCAGTTGTATTGAAATTCCCTGTTTTTAGTTAATGGGTTATTAAACTTCTAATGAGACAATTATTTTTTACTAGCATATATATGTACATTTTTATATTATTCCTATATAGATAAAATTTTAAATAATTCATTAAGTGTTAAACTTTGCATTTAATCGATTAAATAAATAAAGTTTTAGTAAAATATAAGAGTAATTTTTTAATGAATGGTTTTGAAATCACTTTAACTTTATAAGAAAAAAAGTAAAAAGAGGTTTTAAAATTACTTAATAGGATAAAATTAAAAATCTTATTGTTTTTAGCAATTCTTTTATCTAGATGTAAACTATATATTATTATTTTAATATACGCCTTATACTTAAGTCAGTTTTAGAGAAAAAACCAAGAAAAAAAATCCCAAAGTGTAGGCTGATGAGTTGGATTATTCTATTATACTTAAAGAACCCAGGTACGGAAAAACCGAAATACATTATGCGGAAAAACAGGCGGGATTTTCGGCTAAAACTCCAAAGCAGTGGACGGTAAACATAACACACCGTAAAACAACCTACTCACACGACTGCCAAACTAAGAATGAAGGGAAACGTTGAGTTGTAACACCTTATCTACTAGAGATAAGGGGGAATTCCCGAAAAGATGACTCATCCCTCGTTCGTTCATGTACAACATCTTCCGAGAAAGTTCGTGAAGGATCGGTGACGAGTTTGAATAATTTGCATAACCGCTAAATTGTATAAGTGAGAATCTTTTAATGTGAGTATTATAGTAATGATAAATTTATTTCATAATCGAAAACTCATTCATACATAATCAGGTTCACACCTTATATAAAACAATACTATATTTAAAAGTTTTTACTGTACAATAAACATTCACATATGGATATTCATAAGGTTTAAGACCGATTAAATAAATGAGGATCCTATAAGCGAAATGCATGAGAGTCTTTCTAAGGAAACCTATTGCATATTTAAGCAGGTTTTAGAGAAAACCAAGAAATACTCCAATCGACTAGGTTGATGAAATGGATTCGAACCAAACACTTTCCCTTTTACTATAGAATCGTTAACAAATCGTAAGATTGATGACTCATACTAGAGTCATACAACTGTATTGAAACTTACTGTTTTCAGTTAATGAAACTTCGAATGAGACAATTATTTTTACCAGCACGTAAATGAAAATTTTTATATTATTCCTATATGGATAAAACTTTAAATAATTCATTACAAGTGTAAACTCATACCATTAAATATTTAACTGTTGGCCGTATAAGTGGATTGGTCTGTGTGGGAGTCTTTCTATATTTAAGTGAGTTTTGAAGACATCCCCGGAAAACTCCAAACAGATAGGTTGATAAGCTGGAATCGAACCTGGTATTAAACACAGAATCGTTTGATCTTCCAAAATCCTTGTAACAACATGTTTATGAACTTTATAAGAAAATGCTTAATACGGTTTGAGCTTAGTAGATTTTGCATGCGTTAACTATGTAACAGCGAATTAAACATCTATAGTTGTAATTTTTTTCACTATATATTATTTAACTATATTTATACACCATGCATTGTATAATATTTCCCGGGGTAAAAGTTTAAACTGAGTAATTATTCATCAAAGTGTTAAATTGAATACAAAAGACAGTATATGAATAAACGGTTAGTAATGTGAAAATGCTGATTTGTAAAACATTTTGAAAGAAGTAACTCATAAATTTATTTCATATCTTTATACTTATGCATACACACGCTTAAGAGACTTATATAAAACAACACTATGATTAAAAGTTTTACTAATTTTTCAGCATACAATAAAAAATAGTAATCAATATTCATTTACAATAAATAATTTAACGTTATTAAACCAAAAAATAATTTATTTTTTGATTCGATTTAAATAATTAATATTTATATAGGGTTGTTGGTTGATGAATGTCAGTCAATGAACACTTAAACAAAGGGTTTGCGGATTATAATTGAATTGTAAACGAAATGTCGTTACACGTTTTGAATGACTATCCTCCTTCATCAGGATTTAAATGGTAGTTTTGAAAGACTATCCTGTCTTATTTATAAATTGTCAGATAAAAGAACAACACTCATGCTGCATTCTGATGGGTTGAATCGGGTCACATGATGAAATACAGCATTCATATAACTTTTTAGAATTATGCAGAACCTTTAATAAAAAAATTCTGTATGCATTTTAGGGACTTAGCATTTTTGGAGATATTTCGGAGACATAAGTTTTGATGGAATTAAAATTTAAAGGGATTACGTAGGATGGGAAACAATAACATACCGGTAGTTAACAGTTAATTTTTTAACATACGTTAAGGTAATTCATTTAAAACAAAAATATAATAAGGGTTGATTGAAACAAAGGGTTTGTAGGTTATAATTATAGGATAAAACGTTATGTGTTTCGAAAACCCTTCATCAAGATTGGAACAACCGTTTCGAATGATACTCTCCCTTCATCAGATAGACCTAAACTTTTATTTTATCAGAATGAAAGAAAACGATAGACGATTTACACTTATTGAAAACCCAACTTATAAATAATTCGACTTTCATTAAAAATACAAGTCGCATATATACTTTGAAACAATCAATAAATTTTATATTATCACTATGCATTAAATAAGTTTCCCATTTAACATTCAAGATGAATTTATTTTTACATTAATTAAAAATTGAACACGTATTAATTTTTAAAATGACTATTTTTTAAAAAGTTTTAAAACAGCTAATAAATTTTATAAGCTTTTACAATTAAATAAATTTAGCATATTATGAAAGTTTTACATCACTCGATAAATTTTTTTATATAGGCAATAAAAGTTATACACATTATAAATATAGACTCATAAAATAAATTTCACACTTAACATTTAAACTCTAAACAATCAATCTTAAAGTAATTTTTTATCTTTTGTACATACTCATAAATCTTTTGTTTCTATTGTAAAGTGAAGTATGACTCATGCTTTAATTAAAATCTCTAATCAAAATTATAAGAAAGTAAAGTTTAGGAAATACCTATGTATTATAGGTAAATTAATACAGTATAAATATTCATGTTTTTCAGTTAAGTAAAAAAGTTATATAATTAATTTTACAGAGTACTTAAATAATGTATAATTAAGTTTCAGAATTATTATTATTTTTTTTTCTTCTATAGTATGTATATATAAATTTTTAAATACAAGGTTTTTATTAAAATACAATAACCAAAGTTTTGTATGATATTAACTTACAATGCACCTAAAACTTTAAATATATAGAAACAATTGTACAGTTGGTTTTGTCTGAAGCATATATATAAATAATAAAATCTTGTTCAGTTTAGTTTTTAAAACACTATAAAGATTTTAGATACACATATTTTTATGTTGTTTAAATAAAATTTTTAAAATGAAACAATATTAATGTTATAAAATAATACACTCAGCATGACTCACCGAGTGTGCTATTCCATCAAATTATTCCGCATACATGTAATAACATGTCTGACTTAACTATATACTGAATTACCATTATTTCAGAAAAAGTTGGGACTTACCTTAAAACACGTCCTACACCCTTGGCAGACTTGAAGAAAATGAATGATATGAGACATTCTTATCAGTGACGCCCGGTCACGAGGTCAGTGACGTCACGAGTGATGTGATTGGCTATGCTCAGCCACGTGATCATGACGTCATCCTCTCATCAATGACGTCACCGATTGCTTATCAGCTACCACAACGCGCGGAAATGTCCTTCAGTACACAGTGAAAAATATACAAAGTCTACGGGACATTACTCGAAACGATTCCATTGTCTTATACGGTAAATTGAAATATAACACGCGGAAAAAAGATCGACATATACCGGAGAAACTATGCATACTGCCCGATGAATATAACCCGCACAGCTAAGGAGATGCTACCAGGATGAGAGTCAAAATCCAACTGAATTCAAACAATATGACAAGGTCTATAAATCTCCCGTGTTGATTAGATGGTTTTGATGAATGGGTTTTCCCCCACACCTAAGCAGAATGGAGAAGTCATAGGTTTTTTTTCCTCACCTATCACGAAGATGATATCTCTTAATTAAGTTTCTTAATTAAAATTATGCAAATTATATGTAAGTCTTTCAAATATCTCTTAATTATATTTTCTAATTAAAATTATGTATCATATGCTCTCCTAGTTAAAGATTTAATAAACCTAACTTTTATACAACATAAATTAATTTAATAAGTATAATCTGTTCGACGACTCATCAAACGATGACTCATCGTAAACATGTGCGAACATGTCTAAACATGTCTGAACATGAATCTACTTGAACCTTAACATTTTATTGTATAAGATTTTATATTATTGCTTTTTATATTATTCAAACCGAAAGTTATTTTTTTATATAAAGAAATGAACATCTTCTAAGATTATTTTTTCAATCATTATGAATAAAAATTTAATTATTAACTGCAAAATCTGTTTACTTATAAGAAACTTAATTTTCATCAAGTAGTGTTATTTACTTAATTTCCAACATCGTATACTTTGTGATTCATATAGTAATTATCACTTATCCAGTAAAATGTTAAGGTTCAAAAGTAGATTCATGTTCAGACATGTTTAGACATGTTCGCACATGTTTACGATGAGTCATCGTTTGATGAGTCATCGAACAGATTATACTTATTAAATTTATTTATGTTGTATAAAAGTTAGGTTTATTAAATCTTTAACTAGGAGAGCATATGATACATAATTTTAATTAGAAAATATAATTAAGAGATATTTGAAAGACTTACATATAATTTGCATAATTTTAATTAAGAAACTTAATTAAGAGATATCATCTTCCTGATAGGTGAGGAAAAAACCTATGACTTCTCCATTCTGCTTAGGTGTGGGGGAAAACCCATTCATCAAAACCATCTAATCAACACGGGAGATTTATAGACCTTGTCATATTGTTTGAATTCAGTTGGATTTTGACTCTCATCCTGGTAGCATCTCCTTAGCTGTGCGGGTTATTTTCATCGGGCAGTATGCATAGTTTCTCCGGTATATGTCGATCTTTTTTCCGCGTGTTATATTTCAATTTACCGTATAAGACAATGGAATCGTTTCGAGTAATGTCCCGTAGACTTTGAATATTTTTCACTGCGTACTGAAGGACATTTCCGCGCGTTGTGGTAGCTGATAAGCAATCGGTGACGTCATTGATGAGAGGATGACGTCATGATCACGTGACTGAGCATAGCCAATCACATCACTCGTGACGTCACTGACCTCGTGACCGGGCGTCACTGATAAGAATGTCTCATATCATTCATTTTCTTCAAGTCTGCCAAGGGTGTAGGACGTGTTTTAAGGTAAGTCCCAACTTTTTCTGAAATAATGGTAATTCAGTATATAGTTAAGTCAGACATGTTATTACATGTATGCGGAATAATTTGATGGAATAGCACACTCGGTGAGTCATACTGAGTGTATTATTTTATAACATTAATATTGTTTCATTTTAAAAATTTTATTTAAACAACATAAAAATATGTGTATCTAAAATCTTTATAGTGTTTTAAAAACTAAACTGAACAAGATTTTATTATTTATATATATGCTTCAGACAAAACCAACTGTACAATTGTTTCTATATATTTAAAGTTTTAGGTGCATTGTAAGTTAATATCATACAAAACTTTGGTTATTGTATTTTAATAAAAACTTTGTATTTAAAAATTTATATATACATACTATAGAAGAAAAAAAAATAATAATAATAATTCTGAAACTTAATTATACATTATTTAAGTACTCTGTAAAATTAATTATATAACTTTTTTACTTAACTGAAAAACATGAATATTTATACTGTATTAATTTACCTATAATACATAGGTATTTCCTAAACTTTACTTTCTTATAATTTTGATTAGAGATTTTAATTAAAGCATGAGTCATACTTCACTTTACAATAGAAACAAAAGGTTTATGAGTATGTACAAAAGATAAAAAATTACTTTAAGATTGATTGGTTAGAGTTTAAATGTTAAGTGTGAAATTTATTTTATGAGTTTATATTTATAATGTGTATAACTTTTATTGCCTATATAAAAAAATTTATCGAGTGATGTAAAACTTTCATAATATGCTAAATTTATTTAATTGTAAAAGCTTATAAAATTTATTAGCTGTTTTAAAACTTTTTAAAAAATAGTCATTTTAAAAATTAATACGTGTTCAATTTTTAATTAATGTAAAAATAAATTCATCTTGAATGTTAAATGGGAAACTTATTTAATGCATAGTGATAATATAAAATTTATTGATTGTTTCAAAGTATATATGCGACTTGTATTTTTAATGAAAGTCGAATTATTTATAAGTTGGGTTTTCAATAAGTGTAAATCGTCTATCGTTTTCTTTCATTCTGATAAAATAAAAGTTTAAGTCTATCTGATGAAGGGAGAGTATCATTCGAAACGGTTGTTCCAATCTTGATGAAGGGTTTTCGAAACACATAACGTTTTATCCTATAATTATAACCTACAAACCCTTTGTTTCAATCAACCCTTATTATATTTTTGTTTTAAATGAATTACCTTAAGGTATGTTAAAAAATTAACTGTTAACTACCGGTATGTTATTGTTTCCCATCCTATGTAATCCCTTTAAATTTTAATTCCATCAAAACTTATGTCTCCGAAATATCTCCAAAAATGCTAAGTCCCTAAAATGCATACAGAATTTTTTTATTAAAGGTTCTGCATAATTCTAAAAAGTTATATGAATGCTGTATTTTATCATGTGACCCGATTCAACCCATCAGAATGCAGCATGAGTGTTGTTCTTTTATCTGACAATTTATAAATAAGACAGGATAGTCTTTCAAAACTACCATTTAAATCCTGATGAAGGAGGATAGTCATTCAAAACGTGTAACGACATTTCGTTTACAATTCAATTATAATCCGCAAACCCTTTGTTTAAGTGTTCATTGACTGACATTCATCAACCAACAACCCTATATAAATATTAATTATTTAAATCGAATCAAAAAATAAATTATTTTTTGGTTTAATAACGTTAAATTATTTATTGTAAATGAATATTGATTACTATTTTTTATTGTATGCTGAAAAATTAGTAAAACTTTTAATCATAGTGTTGTTTTATATAAGTCTCTTAAGCGTGTGTATGCATAAGTATAAAGATATGAAATAAATTTATGAGTTACTTCTTTCAAAATGTTTTACAAATCAGCATTTTCACATTACTAACCGTTTATTCATATACTGTCTTTTGTATTCAATTTAACACTTTGATGAATAATTACTCAGTTTAAACTTTTACCCCGGGAAATATTATACAATGCATGGTGTATAAATATAGTTAAATAATATATAGTGAAAAAAATTACAACTATAGATGTTTAATTCGCTGTTACATAGTTAACGCATGCAAAATCTACTAAGCTCAAACTGTATTAAGCATTTTCTTATAAAGTTCATAAACATGTTGTTACAAGGACTTTGGAAGATCAAACGATTCTGTGTTTAATACCAGGTTCGATTCCAGCTTATCAACCTATCTGTTTGGAGTTTTCCGGGGATGTCTTCAAAACTCACTTAAATATAGAAAGACTCCCACACAGACCAATCCACTTATACGGCCAACAGTTAAATATTTAATGGTATGAGTTTACACTTGTAATGAATTATTTAAAGTTTTATCCATATAGAAATAATATAAAAATTTTCATTTACGTGCTGGTAAAAATAATTGTCTCATTCGAAGTTTCATTAACTAAAAACAGTAAGTTTCAATACTGTTGTATGACTCTAGTATGAGTCATCAATCTTACGATTTGTTAACGATTCTATAGTAAAAGGGAAAGTGATGGGTTCGAATCCATTTCATCAACCTAGTCGATTGAAGTATTTCTTGGTTTTCTCTAAAACCTGCTTAAATATGCAATAGGATTCCTTAGAAAGACTCTCATGCATTTCGCTTATAGGATCCTCATTTATTTAATCGGTCTTAAACCTTACGAATATCCATATGTGAATGTTTATTGTACAGTAAAAACTTTTAAATATAGTATTGTTTTATATAAGGTGTGAACCTGATTATGTATGAATGAGTTTTCGATTATGAAATAAATTTATCATTACTATAATACTCACATTAAAAGATTCTCACTTATACAATTTAGCGGTTATGCAAATTATTCAAACTCGTCACCGATCCTTCACGAACTTTCTCGGAAGATGTTGTACATGAACGAACGAGGGATGAGTCATCTTTTCGGGAATTCCCCCTTATCTCTAGTAGATAAGGTGTTACAACTCAACGTTTCCCTTCATTCTTAGTTTGGACGTCGTGTGAGTAGGTTGTTTTACGGTGTGTTATGTTTACCGTCCACTGCTTTGGAGTTTTAGCCGAAAATCCCGCCTGTTTTTCCGCATAATGTATTTCGGTTTTTCCGTACCTGGGTTCTTTAAGTATAATAGAATAATCCAACTCATCAGCCTACCCTTTGGGATTTTTTTTCTTGGTTTTTTCTCTAAAACTGACTTAAGTATAAGGCGTATATTAAAATAATAATATATAGTTTACAACTAGATAAAATAATTGCTAAAAACAATAAGATTTTTAATTTTATCCTATTAAGTACTTTTAAAACCTCTTTTTACTTTTTTTCTTATAAAGTTAAAGTGATTTCAAAACCATTCATTAAAAAATTACTCTTATATTTTACTAAAACTTTATTTATTTAATCGATTAAATGCAAAGTTTAACACTTAATGAATTATTTAAAATTTTATCTATATAGGAATAATATAAAAATGTACATATATATGCTAGTAAAAAATAATTGTCTCATTAGAAGTTTAATCACCCATTAACTAAAAACAGGGAATTTCAATACAACTGCATGACTCACTGACCTCACGGTAAGTTATTTTCACTTAGACATTCTGAGCAAATCTTATTGTAAAGGATAATTTCTTTCTGTGAAAGTGTCACCTCAATTCTCTCACAAGGATTATTGTTTATTATTTTATTTTTAAATCATATATCCGACTTATAAAATTTAGCGGATATGCAAATGAGTAATTTTTATTACTTATAGTTCAATCCGTATAAATAAGTTAAAAATTTTACCTTGCGATGTAATGCATATATTAAAATAATATATAGTTATTATACAAAAATCTCTCTTGCTATCCGATTATTTATAGATAGTTTATTACTTAGTTTTATAACTAGAGAAAATAATTACTAAAACAATAAGATTTCTGTTTTTAATTTTATCCTATTAAGTGATTTTAAAATCTTTCATTAAAAATTACAGTTACATTTTATTAAATCTTTGTTTATTAAATATAAAAAGCGCGACTTATCGTAAAATAATTCTGTTTTGATCTCATTATTTTCTTAGCATAATTAAAAAAAGTAAAATTAAATTAAAAATATTAAAAATATTTCAATATTTTAATAGGTTAATTGCAGAGTTCAACTCTTATTGCATTATTTAAATGTAGTTTACAACAGATATTAAATAAATGATCTCTATAAACTATTTTATATTATTGTAAAAACACAGAACTTTAACAACATTCTACTAAGATAGGTATGAATCAACATTCTTATCTGTATGAGTCATCGTCTAGCGATAAACAGTTTCTCGCATTTGTGTGCAAGACTGAAGGTTGCATTTCGCTAAGGGAAATTTCTTCAATTTTAAGTAAGTTTTATAATTTATTATTACTATTTGATAATTTATTTAACTTAATACGTATCTCTACTCTATACGTAATATCTTAATATGTATACTCTAGTAAATATATTTGTTTATAATAGAAATTTTATTAAAACTTTACAAACATTATAAAAGAAATTTTTTATTGTTTCATTGAAGAGAGAGAAATCAGTTTAAAAAATATTTTTATTAGTATTTACTTATAAGGAATTTTTTATTGTTATACTATAAACTTTTTTTATTGTTACACTATAAACTTTTTTGTTTAATTAAAACTAAATTTTACATAACATATCAAACTACTTTCCCAAACGAATATTTACTGCTTAAATAAAACCTACAAAAGTTTTCATTTTACTTGTATATGTTCAGAAATTATTTGAGTAAAACTACATTTTGCAATATATATATAAAACTTCTTTCACAAACGAATTTTTATTGCTTAACTATAACTTACTTTTATATGTATTTATTTATTTAAATACCGTTTAAGTGATAGGTAGGTAATAATCGTTTAAAACTCATTGTATGATATGCTTTGTGAAAAAAATATTGCAAATTCCTAATTATTCGCTATATTGTTTTAATGATTTTAACTTAATCTCTATATGAGATAGTGTTGATTACACATGATTCATCAGCTGTAGGGGTTTTCCGTTGCAGGTGATAACTATGACTCATGGAATATTCCGTATTATCTGTTTTTAAGGAAACTGTTTATTTTCATTTAAAATGATGCATTGAATTTTTATGCAATTTATTTCGAAATGTTTAATATAAAATAACTTTTAGTAACTGATAGTTTTTAAATATAACTAATCCTTTTTATTATTATAGTTTATATCAATTATTTTATAAAAAGAACTTATTTTTATTATTTCAAGTTTAAAAGTACTTACCTGTTTCATTTAAATCAACTAAGATAGTTTAAATTATATTACAGCGTTAAACTCGAATAAATGTTAAACTTATTTAGTGAGAATATAAAGTTTAATTTAAATAACATATTCATGTACTTATAGCTTTTTTGATTATAAAATTTATGTAAAGTTTTCGTGTTAGGATAAATTTTTTTAATAGTAACAGCATAAAGTTTAGTTAATTATAATGTATATAAAATTTAATTGTTGATTTTAAACATTGTATGTATTTTTAACTTAATATTTTTATAGGATAGTCATTTTTATTTTTATTTATTTTATTTTTTATTTATTTTATAACTTTACTGTATATCTTTGTATGCATTTTTTTAATTAATATTATTATATGAAAGTAATTTTTTTAATTAATATTATTATATGAAAGTAATTTTTTTTTAATTTATATTATTATATAATAGTAATTTTTTTAATTAATATTATTATATGATAGTATTTTTTTTTTTTTAATTTATAATTTTACTATATATCTTTGTATGCATTTTTTTAATTAATATTATTATATGATAGTAATTTTTTTTAAATTTATATGATAGTCATTTTTTAAAGTGCATGTGTTCAATTTTTAACGAATGTAAGTTAGAGTTTAAATAAGTGTGAAACTTATTTAGTGAGAATATAAAGTTTAATTTATATAATTTTTATTATATTTAGTTTAATTTAAATAATTTTTATTGTATTCAGTTTAATTTATAACATATATGTCATCATTTACTGATTTTGAATCTTTTGTTTACCGTATTTGTTTAGTTATAGCATAAATAACAGTACGTGTTTTATATAATTTTTATTATATTTAGTTTCATTTATATGATAGTAATTTTTTAAAGTGTATGTGTGTTCAATTTTTAGAAGAATGTAAAAATAGTATTTCAAAGTTAGAGGTTAAGTAACAGTATGTGTTTTATATAATTTTTATCATATTTAGTTTATATAACATAACTGTATACAAAATTTATTAACTGATTAAAAACTTCTGTTAAATTTTTAATGAATGTAAGATAGAGTTTAAAGAAATGTTAAACTTATTTAGTGAGAATATAAAGTTTAATTTACATAATTTTTATTATATTTAGTTTAATTTATATGATAGTAATTTTTTAAAGTGTATGCGTGTTCAATTTTTAAAGAATGTAAAAATAGTATTTCGAAGTTAGAGCTTAAATAACAGTATGTGTTTTATATAATTTTTATTATATTAAGTTTATATAACATAACTGTATACAAAATTTATTAACTGATTAAAAACTTCTGTTAAATTTTTAACGAATGTAAGATAGAGTTTAAAGAAATGTTAAACTTATTTAGTGAGAATATAAAGTTTAATTTACATAATTTTTATTATATTTAGTTTAATTTATATGATAGTAATTTTTTAAAGTGCATGTGGGTTCAATTTTTAACGAATGTAATAATATTAATTCTAAGATAGTCTAAATAAATTTAAAAAGTGAAACTTATTTAGTGTTAAAATAAAGTTAGAATTTTTAAGTGTCTTACATTTTTAATGAGTGTTAAATTATTTATTATTTGTTTTGCTTTTAAATCTATGTGTTAATCCACAAAATACGAAAATTTCTATTTAATTCTGTAAAAATTTCCTAATATAAATTTGCAATGATGTCACTAAAAGTATGAACTCCTATTTAAATTCCTTATTTATTATCTTAACACAATATATTTTTAATCTCTAAAAATGCTAAGTTTCTAAAATACTCATAAATTGTTACTGATGTTAATTAACTTCAGTCATTCATTGTTTCATTCAGTCGAAAATGTTAAGTCCCACCGGAAATTATTTATACTCTTCCAATGCCAACATCTAAATTTTAATGTCTATACCATTCGCATTCAATGTTTTTAATTATATAATACTCATCAACCCTTTGTTTTATTTTGTCAAATTCACTGAAATACATAGGAAAATTTCTATTTAATTCTGTAATCAATTTATAATCCCCGAATGACAACTCTTCAAAAGTTTCTAAATAAATCTAACTCCTCAAAATTCCCATAGAAAGGCAACAGAACCATCATCCAAGATGATGGTTAAGTAGTGCAAAAAAGGAGACGTTGACCGACACGGTGGAGGGACGGTGGGTGTAGGGTGGTGGCGTGCCTCCACCCTGACCCTCATCGTCCCTCCGTCCCTCCACCGTGTCGGTGAACTCTCCTTTTTACACTACTTACGTTGCACGCTTTACAGCGTAGCGGATGACACGTATACTCTGTGGTTCAAAGTACTGTTACTGTAAAAGGTCACATCGATTAGCGCAAAGTCGTTTTCAACCAACTTCAGAAAGGAGGGTGTTCTTAATTCTTGCTATGTGTTGTTGTTGGTGTTTGTAAACTTATAACTTCGTAAAAAATGCTCTAATTAACCGACTTCAAAAGGGAGGAGGTTCTCAATTCAAAGCGTATGTTTTTTTTTGTTTTTGTTTTTGCTTGTTAGTTCATAACTTCTAAACGGATGACCCGATTTTGATACTTTTTGTTTTATTGTAAAGGTGTTGGTCTGAAATACGTCCCACTGTAAGATCTTTACGATCAAAAGAAAATACAGGGTGCCCAAAAAAGTCAGCCCCGACTCTTTTAACTGCTGAAGAGCTGCAGCTATAGTCATAAAAGTAGTATGTAGGTACAGTAAAGTGGACATGTGCTACGCAATTCAACCGCCTAAAGCGCCACCTTGTGGAAAAGAGTGGAGTTGGCGATCTTATCTCGAAAACGTTTCAAGACAGGGGAAAAAAGTGAATTATAAAATTGCAGAGCATCATCGATGTAGTACGCAAAGATAGTTTAGACATTAATGCTAAAAACAGAACGCTTAAAACGTGCATTTGTTTGTTCACAATTTCCTATTTTGTGCACACTTGAAAAACATTGCATATGTTGTAGCGTAGCGGGTGACATTTATGGTATGTAAAATTCAAAGTATGGTTATTGTAAGCGGTCATATCGATTAACGCATAGGCTTTTTAAACCGACACGTATTCACTGTAAAGTTCAATATATATGCCTAACAGAATTTTCGGTTACGAATACAGCGTATCCTTTCTTTACATTTCTAAAGACTTTTTAATTTAACGTATGTTCGTTCAATAGATAGCTTTTTGGTCATATCCGATAAAGGCAAGAAAAGTCACACAATTTAAAAATACAGCATTTGAAAAAAATCAACTTAAAAATAACTTGACTAGAATAAAACTGGCACAACTGTCTCTCGAGTGGATAACTTTCTAGATGGAGATGTAACTTTTTTGTTCACATTGGGTGCATTTAATGTATTTTTCAGTGACATAAACCATTTTTTGAGTAATGTCACTTTTCTTGGCAGTTGTGATTTGTGATCTTCCGTCGAACGTCTTCTGATGCTCTGCTATATAAATAAGTTTTCACTGAAAACAGAAAAATAAAATCTTTTTGTAAAAAAATAGAACCGACTCCAAAAAGGAACTACTACTCAAACAACTAAAAATGAAAAAAATTTGGCAGAAAATGGAACTGTAGATTGCGCCTAAAAGTATAAAATAATTTCCTTCGCCAAACAACCTATAACACTACAATTAATCATAACTTTTGAAGTCGGCGCAAAATTAAATAAAAATTGATACCTTTATTCAATACAAAAATCAAATCCTATTCAAAATATATGTCTCCCATTGTTACCTGCAAAACGCAGCCGAAAACTACTTTGATTCAAGAAAACAAATAAGATTTCGTAAGCAGCAAAAGTTGGCGAAGATGCTGGTATCTGACGTTCTTGGTGAACGAAAAACTGCAAAATTATCTGGCAAAAATATTTAATTTCTTTGGAATATCATGATTATTTTAATAAGGTATATCAAGAGAGTAATCAAGAATGTGAAACAACACATCGTACAATATATATTATGAAAATATACATCTTGCGTGTATATTTTTGCCTTACGTTTTTATCGCCAAAATCAAAAGCCATCAAGGATGATCTAACTTCGTAGAAACATAAATACCGCAAAGTGAAGAATGTTCACTGTTCTATGTAGATGCTACTAATGGACCAATCGTATACAGTGATAAAATAATAAAGGAAACATGAAAATGGATCATTCGAGACAACAGCATTTGTTGCTACCGATCTAAAGACAAATCTATAAAAATTAATTAAATGTTATTTAATTTTGCGCCGACTTCAAAAGTTATGATTAATTGTAGTGTTATAGGTTGTTTGGCGAAGGAAATTATTTTATACTTTTAGGCGCAATCTACAGTTCCATTTTCTGCCAAATTTCTTTCATTTTTAGTTGTTTGAGTAGTAGTTCTAAAAAGTAAGTGAAATTTTAATGTTTATTTAATTTAGTGCTTGAATATATACATATATATATATATTTGGGAGCGGTTGTGGGTATTCAATTAATTAATTACTTTAATACATATTATTTTCTATTTAAATTTAATAAATATTAATTATAATACATTATTTACAGGATGATAGTAGGTATATTAGCGTCAGACACCCAAGTTATATTCATAACTTATATCATCAAGAACGTTCACACGAACCAAAACAGTCACTTGTAACAGTCAAATTGAATTAGAATAGTTACTTAGTCGTTATTTAGCGTCAGTTCCATAAAGCTCTCAATCAACACAACTTATAGAAGCTTTGGACATTTCGTCTATTTAAAAGTATTCGTCTAATACTTCCAAGAACATCTTAATTCACGGCAGTTCACCGCACGTCAAAGAATGGGCAGCAGAGCCGAGTTCTGCTATCGTCAAAATCTGAATTACGTCTACGCTGCTTCACGTCTCTGCTCCAAGACCCTGTCTATGGGAATGCGATGCGAAGGAGGTAAGGCTAGAGGTGACGTCTCTCTAACATCACGATTACGTCATCATTCATCAAGGCTGTTCGTTTCCTCCATAGACCTACAGAACTCACACAGATCAGGTTTTGGAATGAAATAGTAGAACTAGCATCCACCATATACATATATATATATATATATATATATATATATATATTAGTTAGGTATCTGCAAGTTTTACAATACGTGTGTTACATTTTGTTTTACGATACGGACTTTTAAACCACATATATAATCCAATATTTGCCTCTAAACCTAAAACAAAGAAATACAATGGCGGATTTGCGCTTTAAACTGTGTGATACCTGTCCTTCTATTTCAGCAGAGCTATAGAGCCAAATCAAACCGAGTCGAGGTGACCACATTTAAAACATCAAAAAGTCATGATGTACCATCACCGACAAAAATACTTTATGATATTACACTAGTTTCTGATATAACCATGACAAAAACAGTTAGAAAATGTACCGATGCATACTTGCCAACCATGTCATTATGAACCGTACAATTTTTAGTATCCGCCTTTTTTTTCACACCAATAATTTTTTAGAGTAATTTTAATCTTATATTTAATAGTAACAACATTTGGAGAGACTCTAAAAATATAGTGGTGTGAGAAAAGGGGCGTTTTTTTCAGGGGGCGTTAACAATTGTACGGTTATTAATGAGATGGTTGGCAAGTATGCCGATGATATTTATGGCGCGTTTAATGGAAAATAGTTAGGTATAGTACTGACTCCGCCAAAAAATATTGAAGAACGTTGGAATCCTTTTTTCCAGAGACAGATAAAGTTGATAAAAAAGCTTAAAAACCGTGAAAAAGTCTAAAATAAATACCAGAAAAAACAAAAACACGACTCTTCCAGCAGTTTGAAATTGACAGATCTGACAGATTCCGAAGGAACAGAATTTGATGAGGAATACTGTGTTAATTATAGAGAAGAATACAATACCACAACCAAAAAGGATGACAGGATAAAATGCATAAAGTGCCTGAAGTGGTATCATAAAACGTAAACATATTATCAAGAGGTTTTTCAAAACTCCTTCACTTTTCATAAAACTATATTTTTTCAAAAAAATCCGTTAGCGAAGAAAAAGAAAAGTACAGTGAATACAAGATGAAAAATCCGGTTTTAATTCAACATTTGAAGACAGGCGCATCTTCACCATCTGTAAAGCTTTCGTAATACCATTTCTTATTTAGTTTTCTTTTCTGAAATTTTTTAACTTTTCATGTCTTTCAAAACTAATTTTTAAGAGAAACTGAATATCAGTTTAAAAATTATTATTTACATTAAAGTTATATAAAATTTCATTAATGATTTGATCAGGAATATGATAGATCAATGGAATGCGTAAATATAGAGTACAGTCGGTAACAAAAGTATCTGAACACTAGCGAAAATTCCTATATAAATGAAATAGAGTTTTGTTAAGTAAAACCTTGTCGAATCATGTTCTTCGACTGACTAAGAACAGGATTCGACAAGGATTTATGTAACAAAACAGTATTAACTCAACTTTTTTTATATAGGAATTTTCGATAGTGATCTGATACTTTTGTTACCGACTGCAACGTATTTTTAGGTGACTTTTTCAACTATCTTACATGAACAATCGAAATACTTCTTTGGATACTGTTGCATGGAAGCACCTGTGACAAAAGCCACGCATCTTCCTCTGCCTAAGGATGAAACGAACGAGGCGTGAATTCTGAAAAATCACAATCATTGCAACGGAGAGAGAGAGAGGGAGGGGGGGACAGAGAAGGAACACCAAAACATAAATACATAAACTAGGAATTCATAAAATAGGAAGGGCAAAAAACATAAAATAATGCAGGTTAAGGATAGCATTACAAAATATAACAGAAAGTTTAAGGATAGTAAGAATATTTTTGTATTTTCTAGGAGCAGTTTTTTTAATTTTTATTGTCTTTTTATTATTTATTTATTTATTTATTTTTTTTTTTTAACAGAGAATAAAAAACTTAACATAAAGAAGCACAGGACAACACAGGGTATAATCTCCGAGGAGAAGTCAGTGCCTGAAGGCGATATAAAGGAGAAAAAATACGTAACATAGAGTAAAAGAGCAAAAAGGTTAAAGGTGGGAGTTCAGAACGAGATGATCGAAATACTTGTTACATGAAAATCATAAGAAGAATATATCGAGCTTAAAAAATCCGGTGTGAAACAACCACACGACTTCCATTACCCACTATTACACATATTATATGTGTATTTAGGAGATAACGTGATCACAAGACATAAAATTGTCCTAAAGAAGTGGAAACCTATTTTTTTCCCGATACGAGAAGCTTAATACACGCGTAAAGACATATAAAACAAAGTTTTCATAGCGAGTTAAAAAATCAGAAAAAAAAAAAAAAAAATCGGTAGAGTTATTTTTTGAAACACCAATTTCCGAGATCTAAAATTAACCTACGTAAGCAGGGTGACTCTTAATTTTTCTGTAATAACCACGTAATACACGAGAAAGGATATCTAAAATAGATTTATGTAACAATTTTCAAGAAAATCGTTAGAGCCGTTTTTGAGATACCAACTTTTACCAAAACTTGGAATACTCAATTATTGACCAGAAAACAATAATAATGTACAAAAGGCTATTTAAAAGGGAGTTAATATGACGAGTTTGAAAAAAATCCATACAGCCCTTTTTAAAGGAACGCACTTGCGAGACCTGAAATTGAGCTATTTATACAGGACGCATATAAATTTTTCTGAACTAACCAACTGTATCATTCAAAAGGATATCTAATAGAGTCGTTATATAGCGACTTTGAAGAAAATCGTTAGAGCAGTAGTTGTTTTTGAGATATGGACTTAAGGTCCCCTTTCCGGTTTTTCAATTTTCATTAAATTTTGGAAAATGTATCTGTACACCAGACCTGTGTTAATTCTTAAGTTTCCTAGTTCTATCTTTATTTGTTTCAGAGATATGATAGCCAGAAGATTCCCCACATGCATACATACATAATACATACACACCACTGACCAATTTCCAAAAACTATTTTTTTTGGACTAAGGAGGCCTTAAAACATGTAAATCGGGTGAAAACTCGATATCAAATTTTTGAACAAAATACAATATTTCTATTACCTACGGGAGTAGGATAATGGAAGTAAAAATAAGAAAAAATGATGTTATAGAAAAGGGAAAATAAAATAAAATTGAAGAATACATTTTTTTTTTTTTTTTTCTTTTTCTGGAAAAAGTTAGAGAAATAGAAAAACATAACTGTGTAAGTAACAGTTTTACAGTGATATTATATATCACTAATATATATGTATATATGTGTGTGTGTGTGTGTAAAAGGACTCAAGTAAATAGATGAAGATTAACTGATCTCACTTAGAAATAAAACAAAGTACAAAGTTTAAATAAAGAAATCTGAAACAAGAAAAAAGAAAATTAAAGTAGAATGAGGTATAATAATAAATACAAGAAAGAGAAATTAAAATGATAAAGAAAAGAAAAGAAAACCGAGACATCGAAAACAAGGAAATAAAACACAAAAGTATTTTTAAAGGTGAAAATGATATGTGATAAAATACTGCATCAAAAAATAAACATTTCTTTTTAAATCTAGAAAACATGTGATTTATGAAAGGGATGCTGTTTTTGATATTATTTCAGAAATATACCATAGAAAAAGATAATGTAAAGATAAGCAAAAGGTAAATCACATTGTTTTGAAAAATGATATAATAAACAACAGCACGTGAATAGAAGCAAAAGACAGTGACAGTGACACCAGAACATGTACGAGGCTAAGGCTTTTCAGGTTTATGCCATGGCTTGTCGATGGCTATGCACCGTTTTTTTAATATGAATTAGGATTTAAGTTGCATTTTTATTTTTCGTACATAAAATTGCTTTAAACAGTTAAAACTTTTACATTCACTCGCTTCATTACATTTGATTTAGGAATGTCCAACTTTTAAATAATAGTGCATTTAATCAGTCTTTTTATATTATTATATTGTTTTATATTTATTAGAAGAAAGTACTGGATTTGTAAAAGTTTTCGATGGTTTTACACGTTTTGAAAGGTATAGAATACGATTTGACCGTTTTAAGAAAATGTCTGTCTGTGCGCGTGTGTGATAAAATTTTATGGCAAATGTATCTCACAAGGAAACATTCAAAAGGTGTCATCTTCAAAAAGTATTGAAAAAAATATATGCGATTCTACTCTTCATAAAACACCAGAAAATGAAAAAATTATCGGCTGAAATTACTTACAGCCACCACAAAAAATTATCAAACTTAAGAATATTTGGCGATTTCACACTGCTAGGCGATTGATTTTGAGTACTTGGCGGAAAAGCAAAACTTGGTTCTGTTCTTACACGGCAATCTCGGTGCTAGCAAACGTATCGCCTAACACCGCTAAATCGCCAAATATGCTTAATTTTGATAATTTTTTGTGGCCGCTGTAATTAATTTCAGAGGATAATATTTTCATTTTTTGGTGTTTTAGGAAGAGTAGAATCACATATATTTTTTTCAATACTTTTTGAAGATGACGCCTTTTGAATGCTTCCTTGTCAGAAACTACTACACAGATATTAATAAAATTTGTTACATAGTTGCATCTTGACATATATTAGTGCATATCAACTTGTGGTAAAAATCATCTAACAAATAGCGTTGCCATTCCGCTTTTTCTAAAATTTTAACATGGCAGTATAACAAAATTTCGTATAAATGTATAAAAAGGGAATTATTTTTTATTAATCACTATTAAATTTAAAAGAATTTTTTATAATAGCGATAGTCAACTGGAATTTTATATATATATGTATATGTAGGAGAATCGCTTTCTTCCTGGGGGGAAGTCCCCCCATCCCCGAGGTGCCCAAATTTCCCTCATGGGTATTTTTCAAAAGAACTCGGCAATACCTCTAAAATGAATCATTGATCTGCGATAATTTAAAATAAAGTTATCGATTTTTCTAATTTTTAACAAAACAAGAAAAGAAAAAAACAGAAAAAAAATTGCCATTTTTAAGATGCCATATAGAGAATAAAATTGACTTTCTTTAGTTGGTTGGTTGATTGTAGGGTTTAAGATCAATTGACTACGCTAGGGTACTAGGCCTATAGGGGGAATGCCCTCCGTGGGGGTCTTTCTAAGAGATCCTAGTCCGTATTTACGCGAGTTTCTTAAAAACCCACGGAAAACACCGAACGGCTAGGTCAATGAGCGCGACCAACCAGCTTTGACCGCAGAACCGATCAGCCGCTGGTGGGCCTGACTTTCTTTGGATATTTAGTGTTTCTCGAGAAAGGAAATCATCTACATTCATCATGGAAGATAATTTAAAAAAATAATAATTTTAATAAATTATTTTTACTGGATGAATTTGCATAGAAATTATAGAAGAAAGACATGTGGTGGCCACAGCATTCTAGTTTTCTATTTAGGTTTGACTTCGAGTTCATAATGTTGTTTTAACTTGTAGAATTATTTCTACAATGTTCACTTGCTTACATTGATCTAGGAATGTTCAACATCTAAATTGCAATGTATTGCAAGACCCTGTTTGGCCCATCTGCTTTATACAACTTCTTTACTTTTATAAATATAATGTGAAAATACAAAATTGAAATCTTTTAAAAAAAAAAAAGTAGAAGACAGGACAGTAAACTGAGAGAGTGATTATGAAGATAGAAGCCTAGCATTGTATGTTAACTGCTGGGAGGGCTGTTGATTGAAATTGAAATTCATTAATTTCGACGTAACTCATACATCGAACTACTTTTGTTCCTCAAAATGTATGCTGCATTACATGTTTGAACCAGTGATGCCAGATTGGAGATTTTGTGCCCATTTTAAGGGGTTTTGAGGCTTCTGGGGACAATTTTGGGGACCAAATGTTTGTGGGGACTTTTTGAGGGAATTCTAAATTTTTTGGGAACAAATCTGGGGAGTTCTTCAACTTTCTGTCAATGTTGGCAACGTAATGATTTATCCCTACGACCAGGGATTTTCAATAGCTTTATTGTTATTTGGGGATTTTTTTCAAACATTGTCTTCATTTGGGGAAAAATCTGATCTTAAATCCATTTAAATCTTCTTGAATTTTTTTTATTTTTTGAAAAAAAATTTATTTTCCCTTTTTAGTAGAAATCAAGTTTGGAATTTTTTTGGGAAAAAACCCTGATTTGGGGAAATTTGAAGACCTGTTTGGGGAAATAATTTTCGACCATCTGGCTTCACTGGTTTGAACCAACTTTCCGGTGTTTGTTGATCTTGTTATTCTTTTTGAGGTGATAACTTAACGTGAGAAGGCAATCCAGAATGTAGTGAAGTGAAGCTGAATGTTCTCAAATACATGTGGGAAAGATCTTTTTCGAATTTTATATAAGCAGGATTGGAACAGACCGTTGTTTGTTAGGAATAACAAAAAAAAAAAAAAAAATCTGTTATTTATATTAAAATCATGATTTACTTTTAGAATAATTTTATATGTATATCTTCCTGTGTGTATTGTATTCCATGTCATCTGCCAGATTTGAGTGAGTTGATTTTTTAATTTATATTTTAAGGAAGGTAAAGGGAATGGGATGAAAAAATGTTTTGCATTTACAATTATAAAGTAAATGTTTGGAAAAAAGTATGCAAAGTATACTTACCAGAAAACACAAAGTAGAGAAAGCCATGGGACAGTAATGGTGAACTGAAGCCAAAACCAGTTGGGTATCAACCAGGCTATTCCGGGTAGCATCATGTATGCGAACACCCATCCGAATTTGAAAGTGAAGCAATATGAGGAACGATATTCTGCACTGATTACTTCAGTCACTAGCACGAAAAAATAATACATAATATAATAAAAAATCGATATAACTATATATATTTAAAAAAAAAAAAAAAAAAAAAAAGTATAGATTTTTATATGCGCATACATAGTCTTTTTTTTTAATGTATATAATTATTTTATTTTATTTTATTTATTTTTAGGAGTGGGGATATTGTCAAATGTTGCAGGGTAAAGTGCCCAAATATGGCACTTATATCTCTTATACTTATCTCTTAAATGGCACTATTTTACATCTTATAAAAGAAAATTCGCATTGTAGCGGGAAAATTCTCAAAAGGTAGCTTTCGAAGCCTGCTCAGCTGGTAACAGTTTGTTCTGTCTTTTCCAGTGATTATACCATAGCCTCCTAAACTAGATGCCTTCCGCGTAGCTCGAAAACTTGGCAACAGTTCAAGCGGTAGACAACGCCTCCTGGTATAGATTGCACGACTTTTTTATTCAACTGTCACCAATAATTTTAAGAAGTGATATATGATGTATATAATCGACGTTTCTTCGATTCTATTCGCCTTTTATGTGTATCAAATCCCACTTTTAAAAATTTTTGGTGGCTGTTGAATAAAAAAATCGCGCAATCTGTTACAGGTGACGCTGCCTACCGCCAAGTTTCCGAGCCACGGGAAGGCATCTAGTTTAGGAGGCTATGATTATACCATAGATCTTCTGCAATGTGTTCAGCAACTTGTCACCTTTTTTATTTCTTTCATTTGCGATCCAATTTTTTCCTAGGAAGGTATGTAATTTTGAAACGTTTGAACATATCAGTACATTCAGTATATATAATGAAAACTCTTTTTCAAAACTCAAAAAAGCATAATTTAAACAACATTTTACACTGCTCAACATTGAAAATGCAACACCAAGAAGGAATGATAATAACGGAATGAAATTTGTTGGACACATACATTATAGTAGGAAAAACAATTGATTAAAATTTCAGGAAATTTGGAGTAATATGTACTGAAAAAACAGTACATAAAGCAGCAACCTCTGTGAGCAATAACAGCACATATCTGCCTAGGCATTGAATCGCACAGTTATTAGATGACATGTACGGGTAGAACACTTCATGAAGTTTTAACACGATGCCACAATTCATCGATCGAAGTTACTGGTGAGTGGTGGGGGCCAGTCGCTTTTCAACGATTAAACAGTCATTTTCATTGGTGCGAGATCAGGCGAACGCGCTAGCCAGAGCAACAGTCGAACACATTCGGCATCAATGAAGGTCCAGATAATATGGACAACTTGCGGTCATGCATTGTCCTGCTTAAATGTTGCGCTTCGGAGGCTTTGAACATAGGGCAGAGCTATGGGTCTTAACTCGTCAGAAATGTAATGGCTGGTATTCAGAGTGGCGGGAATGAAAACAAGAGGTGACCGGGACGTGTATCCAATGGTACAAAATACCATAAATCCAGATGATGACTCAGTATGCGGCTACCAAAATTCTGATTACCCTCAAAACTGCATCACTGATATGGGCGCCATTAATGTGTGATCAACGATGAACCTGGACGCAGGAATGGCGTGAAGTCACTTTTCAGACAGATCACAATCCTGTTTACAGCATCAAGATTGACTTATCCGAATTTAACGGCATTATGAATAATGCACATTGCCAGCTTGGATTCGACATCATCATAATGTCCATCATTTGCAATGATGTTATGGGTTTCCATTGGATACACGTCTCAATTACTTCATATTCGTATTCCTGGCACTCTGAGCAGCGGCCATTAACTTTCTGATGAGTTAAGGCCCGCCCCTCTGCCCTGTATTCGAGGCCTCCATAGGGCAAAATTTAAGCAAGATAATGCACGACCGCAAGTTGTTTGTATTGTCCGGACCTTCTTTGATACAGAATGTGTTCGACTGTTGCTCTGGCCAGCGCGTTCTCCTGATCTCGCACCAATGAAAATGACTGTTTAATCATTGAAAAGCTACTGGCCCCCCACCACTCACCAGTAACTTCGATCGATGAATTGTGGCATCGTGTTGAATCTTCATGAAGTGCTTTACCCGTACATGTCATCCGATCGCTGTTCGATTCAATGCCTAGGCAGATAGATATGTACTGTTATTGCTCACAGAGGTCGCTGCTTTATGCACTGTTTTCTCAGTACATATTACTCCAAATTTCCTGAAATTTTAATCAATTGTTCTTCCTACTATAATGTATGTGTCCAACAAATTTCATTCCGTTATCATCATTCCTTCTTGGTGTTGCATTTTCACTGTCGAGCAGTGTATAAGAATTTTTTATATCTATACCTATATATATATTTTTTAAAAATCACCTGGTGGGAACTAGTTTCATAGGAGACTTTTCATAAAAGTATTGGACACGATTTCTCAGAAACTAATGCACCGATCTTATTGAAATTTCACAACCTTCTTCAAAATATTTAGATTCGACTAGTGCTTGAATGAAGGATTAAAAAAGAGATTGAAATTTGAATATTTGGCAAAATTGTATGTAAAAACCATAGATATAGTAATATATATAGATCTATCATCCCCATGTTATCGAGCAAAATGTTTGATGCCGAAAAAAGTTCTAAAATCAGCCATTAGAAAGTATTAAAAAAAAGAGAAAAAATAAAAATGAATTCGAAATTGTATCTGGAGTTTTTCATTCACCTTTAGTAAATGAATTATTCATAAATTTTATTTACTAACTAACCGTGTGTATTCCTGTGTGTAATTTACTCGGGGAAAGACAGCCATTAAAGTGACTTTCCCCGAGAAAAAAGGTATCACTTTTTCCCTCTCGCTAATCAAGCTATGTTTATCTATGGTAAGCTATGGTAAGCTATGGTATCTATGTCAAGCTATGTATATCTATGGTAAAAACAATAAAATTTTCGGCATATTTTATATCACGTGTTGCATTGTAAAATTAGTTGTAATCAAAAAAAGAAAAATAGTTCTATATTAATAAAATTAGTTCTATATTAAAGAAGCGCAAACTTTCAATATGCTCTTTTTTTTTTTTTTTTTTTTTTTTTGGGGGGGGGGGGGCTTTCGAAACCCTTGTAACCGAATAAAGCTTTAGTTTGGGTTGAAATTCATTATCTCTATTTCAATAGCAAACCTTACCAATTCACGTGCAGCTCTTAATATAGCCACTACTAAGGATTCCCAAATATGGGTACAGTGTTATAAGTGGCCTCTACATTTTTTTTTTTTTTTATGTAACTGTTTAGGTTGTTCCGCAAACCTTGTCATCGAAATTCATTCGTACTAATAGTAAAAAAAATGTCCCTAATGGTACCGTACGTTTTATTTTTATACATTTTCTTCTGGATGTCAAAAGAATCAAAAAAAAAAAAAAAACTGGAAGTGAGGTAAAAAATAAAGCTGCTTAAAAATTTTGGTTTCGTTTATCTTTGAAAATGAATCATGAGTTATGAACTCACTGTAAAAATTTTTTTGCTATATTATATAACAATATTGAGGCAGCCTACATGCTGCAACTATGTAGAGAAATATAACCAGCTGTAATTGTGTACCTGTAGCTCGTTATGCTACGGTTACACAGGTAGAGCTGGTAACATTTCACTACATGTCTGCGGTATTTCTCTACATCGTAAGCTGACTCAATGAGGACGCCAGAAGCCTTGTTTGTGTCAAGGATTAAGAATTTTATTCGTGAATTTCTCTGTGAATTATTTGATTCGAGGTGTATCACATTAGGATATTATTTCACTGTATTCTGAAAATGGTAGATCCCACAGAAAAAAAAAGCAGAAAGCGTCTCTCAATATGTGTGTGCATTTTGAACAGGCTTGACCACTTGATCGGTTGATCCCAGAATCTTATAGGGAGGTAATGCCTCTGCAACATGTGCTTTTTTTTTCGGAAAAAGATCATTCTAAACTCTTACAAAATTACTTCAAAGAAAAGAGGTTCATATGTGGGCACTTTACACTATTGTTGAAGAGATCTGTGAGTGTACCGAAAATGTTTACTGAACAAACCTTCGGAAACCAGCCACTTTTGAGACGTCGGCAAATTTGAAAATGCATGCCAATTTTGTTCTGACGCAAAAGGTTTCCTCACAAATACTGACAAATATAAATATTTAAAAAAGTCTTTGAATGCACAGCAAAAATATCTACAGAACGACTCCATGGAAATTATCCGTTTCTGAGATATTTGTAAATTTATAATTATGTATGTAAAAAACACAAATTAAGATTTAAGTGAACGGTGATAATTTTTTACATTTTACACACACAGTTTATGTGCAGAAATTATAGATATTGTTGCAACGAATAAATCCTTTTTTTTTTTTTTTTTTTTTTTTTTTTCATTCTAGGTCTTCTTGGAGACAGTGTTCTTGCTTAAACATTAAAAACACAGGAAGGTGTATTCATTTCCACAGAGGTCGGCCATGGCGACAGAATTTGGCGAATATAGTAGTTTAGGACTGCTAAAATTTAGAAGCTCTATATTCAATAGAAGCTGTGTTTCTTAAATTTTCTAGATTCATCTATAGGTTACTGGTGTAAAATTAAATCGGAATTAAGCCAAATTATGTTCGAAACTGTAAAAGGCGAGGTACTTCTATTCCGAGAGTTCAGTTGTATAAAGACATTTGTGCTGAGCGTTTGTCTGCTAGAGAGTGTGTTATAAATGGTTGATCATTGTTCCTAAATCAACTATATACCTATATTGCAGTGTATTTAATGTTATTTTTTTTCTTACATTTGTGGTATGGCTGACAGTTTTATAGGACTATTTCGAGAATACTCATTGAATAAAGTGCATTCATTAACTAGAACCTGATTGTTTATTTACGAACTACTTTCTGCATGCAAAAAATCCAAACTTTTTGTTAATATTAATGCTGAACCGTTTTTTTGTGCCATTCCCTACTAGTTGTGCGACGGCATGAAAATGTATAAAGTGCAGAGATTATTATCCACAGGCACATTGTGAAAGGAAATAATAGACATATTATAACAATAATAGATATAAATTTAAAAAATTTAAAAATTCACAAGAGATATATTATAACATGAAATAGGATTTAACAGTGTTTTACTTTATTTTGCAGCAAAACTTTCATTAAATTTCGAAATACTTTTTTGAATAAATAATTAAATCACCAGTTTGAAGGAGGAAATCAGTCCAAAAATCAGGATTTTCGGAAAAACGAGAAAAACATAATTTAATAAAATCAGAAGGAGAAACTTGTTGCACGTAGAATCCGGATTTATTGAAGTTTTAATAATTTCTATGTATTGTTGGGGTGCATAAATTCGGTCACATTTTCTTATTTTACGTTTTGTGACTTCAAATTTGCAAAAGCATCTGCGAAATCAAACTTATGAATATTTCTGATGCCTGCTCTTATGTTAAATAAGTTATTTTCCCCCCTTCTTTACCCTCATGTGTGTCAACGCAAAGGGAACTAAAAGAAAAAGAAGAAAAAAAATTTCGACTTTTGGCGCTTATTCACTTTTTCAAACTGGTGATTCAATTAATTGATTATTTTAATTTAAATATTTTCTTTTTCTATCTGAAAATATTGCCTTAAAAAACGAATACAGCAATGAAAATATTTAATAAATCATAACAATATATTTCAGTCACATGTGCAAAATGATAAGAGTAATAACAACAATATTAGTAATAATTAGAAATTGATAACTTTAATGATGATGTTGCTAAGACATCAGTCAGTATAGCCACTTTAGCTGCTAGGTTAAATAAATACATGCACTTATTGCTATAAAAATTTCCGAAGAAAGAATTAATTTTGAGGCAGATATGCAAATGATTAGAAATGCAGAGTGATTGCGCATTGCGTAATGCCACCAAAGGGCGTTGAACTTCGTTCTCCTTGGAGTATAAACAGATGAGTAGAGCTTGTTTGCGTATACTTATCTGTTGCTGGGGGACGTTTTTAAATAGAGATGCCGTTACGCTGCCATTGAAGAGAATATCCGCAGCTGTCAGAGCCCGAGAAGGGAAGAATCATCGATATGGTGCAAGCTAGAAACCCTGGATAGACCCTGAAGGGTCGCTAGTGCAAGCCAGGGGTTTAGCTCGGCGAGTAGCCCACCACCTTGTCCATTTTGATTTTACTGTGAGGAGGTGTTGGGACTAGTGAGCATGAGAGAAGTCCGCTTACACACTGACAAGGTTCAGGACGCCCTTGGCCGACAATAATCGAGAAGACAATCACATAATACGATACGCACGCACAGCGCCAAATTTCTGATTGTCCGCCATCCGGACACAGGCACCTTCACTACGGGTTCCCATGTCTGTCCCTATCATCGCAAGGCGCCTGGCTGAAGGATATTTGATATCGCGGTGCCCATAAGCTATCAGCTGCCAGTGATAATCCCCCTGTTTCTTTCGTTTGGAGTGGTGACGTGCTCGACGCGATTGAACCAGGACCTGCAACCAAATTGAACTTGGTCATATTCATTGACAAATCCAGATTCAGTTTGGGCAGTGATGACAATCGTGTGCGTGTGTGGAGACCTGCTTTTGCTTTACAGCAACAAACCACACTTACAGCTGGTGTGATAGTACGGGAGGCCATCGCATACGACACACAGTTGCCCCTAATATTGATACACGTCAACACGACAACCCAGCGGTACGTTCGCGACATCCTTCAGTCAGATGTGTTTCCATTCGTGTCAGGGCTCCCAGGAGCGATTTCTTAACAGGACAATGCCCGACCACACATTGAACGGTGTTTCCGCCACACTACTACCCTTCCCTGGTCTGCTCGATCTCTAGATTAGTCACTGACCGAGCATATCGCGGATTACTTGGGACGGCAAGTTGAACGAATTTGTCCAATTAGAGGCACGTTTACAGTATATGTGGAAGGAGATGTCGCAAGACATCATACGGGACATGTATGCCTCAGTGCCTGCACATATCGCATCGTGTATTCCCGCTAGACATAGCCAAATAGGGGAAACCTTCATTCATTTGTAATTTTTCTTGAAGTAAATGATCCTTTTGCTTTGGTTTTGTAATCACTTATAGCAACTTTCTACTTAAGTATTTTTTTTTCTTTTTTTTCATTTTGACAACTTTTTCCTGGTGCGCAAATTTTTATTATTGAATTTCGATTTTTTTTTTTCGAAAAAATCTCATAAAAAAAATGAGTTTTGTAATTATTTTATAAACTAAAACTATTATTCTTGTGTTGTAGAATATTCAAAGAGATGTACTTACGTATGACATAAGATATCGTAAAGACAGTGGTGAGGCCCAGGGCTACGAAGAAACGCAAAACAATGAACATTAGAAAATTCGTGGACAGCAGAGTTAGAAGTCCAGCGATGAGAAATACACATAAACAGGTGATGACTACAGGACGACGTCCGAATCTAATCAGAAAGAAAAAAATTGGTTTAAGGGGTTACATGGGTTTCGAAGGTTAAAGAAAAAAAAAAAAATCTATACTTTTTTTTTTTTTTTTTAAGTATTATAAATAAATATTTTCATTCAAAAGTTTGAGCATGTAAAAGAGCAACAATATTTTATAAAATTTTCATTAAACATTTCAGTATAGTGGTGGACACTATTTCTCAAAAAATAATGTTCCGATGTTATTGAAATTTTGCAAATTCCTTAAAAGAGAATTGACCAGTGCTTGAACGAAGGATTTTTCTACTTTTACGGTTACAGTTAATCTTACAAAGCTATATGTGGGGTAAAATAAAAAGAAAATTGTATCGTTTTTGCATACATCTCTGCCAAAAATTCAATTTTTTTTTTTTATCCTCTATGGAATAGCACACTTTAACGCACCGTTTCTATCTCCCTTCCGTAATCAGCATCTTAATAAAGTGATTAAAATTCAGCCCTGATTTTTAATGTCAGTTCATTACTATGGCATAGCTACCAATATTTTAATTTATTCCGGAGTACTTTTAGCCCCGCCTTTATTTCGCACCACTTTATTTATAGAAAAATTGTCTTCAATATATAAATTCGATAAAATAAGAAAAAATTACTTTTAAAAAATAAGTGGTACGAAATAAAGGCGGGGCTAAAAGTACTCCTGAATAAATTAAAATATTGGCAGCTATGCTATGGTACTAAATTTTGCTTTCAGACCTTTGGATATTAATTTTGAACCCTAAATTTGTCAAGATCACATTATCGCGGCTCAATAATAATAATGGCTGATAATTCCGATCAAACAACATAAGGGTTAAAGAGAAGTTATCATGACACTTAATAAAACAACATAAAAATCGTTTTTATTTATTTTTTAATTTTTATTTATTTATTTATTTTTTCTTTGTTGTTGTTGTTGTTGTCGAATCAAAAATCAAGATAAATCATGAGCGTCTCATACTGGTGTTCAACACTTATGCCAATAATTTGTGTAATTGGATTAATGATAAATGTTGTTCCATACTCTTGGCTATGCCCATGATTTAGGTAGAATCAAGAGATTATTCAACAGGATGCTGTTTCTGTATGACACATCTTATTCACTGAGAAATTTTTAAAAATATAATAATCTAATTGCACATCCTCTCGGCCAATATCACTAAATGTAATCGCAATAACTGGAATTATTTAATCATTTCTTATGCACTTTGAATCGTGTAATGATAGTTTGTGATCAATTTTTTTTTAAATAAAAGTTTTGAGGGTTGTTGCAAATTTCACTTCCTAACCATGATTTTTATGTTTCTCTACCCACATCTCCTATTTCCTATTTCAAAGCTAGATGAGCCCGTATAATAATACAGGCCGACGCATCAGTCGCCATCTTTTTGCCTCGGAAGGCGCCAGTTTTTCCGCTTGGCGCATTTATAGTTGCTATGTTCGTCATCTCGTATATGGCCCCCACCAGTGGCCGAGCGGTTCTGCTCTCACAACTGGTAGATGGGTTGTACCGGGTTCGATCACCGATCACGCTTGTCAATCAAGCCACGTTTTCCGTGATTTTATCCGAAACTCGCGTAAACGTGGCCTAGGGCCCCTTAGAACGACCCCCATGGAGGTTAATCCACCTATAGGCCTAAGAACCCAATGAAGTCAATCGGCCTTAATCCTCACAAACAAACAATCATCTCGCGGGATCTGAAGGAAATATAACCATTTTATATACTTTCCTAGAATGTTTGAACAATTTATAGTCAAGCAACTTCTTATATCACATTTTATTAAGCTAACAATAAATAAAAAAATAATAGATGATGACCGAAACAATGACTATCTCCTGATAATCTATTGACTCGCTGGGTATATGTGACAACCCTAAAGCAAAATAATGTCGGATGCGCCAATTCGTATGTATAGGAATCTTAGACTTAAGTAATGAAGAAGGGCTAAGTAATTTTAAGTAATCTTAAAAATAGCTTTCGATAAAACTAAGATATACACTCCTGCTCAAAAGTTTAGCAAAATTTGCAAACAATCAGTTTTTTTTTTTTTTTTTTTTTTTTTTTTTTTTTCAAATTTAAAATTTATTTCTCGTTGAAATGTTTTCAAACATTGGGCATTTAAAGAACTGGGTCTTTAGCAAAAGTTCTTTTTAGTGAAAAACCCCTTGTCATCTCACAAATCTTAGTAAATAAACAAAAATATGTTAGAGTTACAAGATTATAAGAGGTTTTTCGCAAAAAGTACTTTTAGAGCGTGGTTGAAATAACTGGATCTTCAAATTAATTAAGCGGCATGAGGAAATTTCAACTCTTGGAAAATATCTAAAATCTAGCTCGTTCTTTTTCGGAAAATTTGCTGAATTTTTACTCTATTCTAATTAACTTTTGACAAAAGTTGCCCAATATATCTAGCTTTCAAACTATCTAATATATATATATTTTTTAATCTTTCGCACATGCGCAGTGAAAACGTTTGTCATTAAAATGCTCATATTTCATGAGATATTTAAGATATTTGTATTCCGACTGCAGTATATTGTTTTAAAAGTGTTTTTTCAACTTATCTGAAACTGGGAATAATTTCCGTTAAAAACACTGTATATTATAATTAAAAACATGCTGATATTTTTTTTTTTTTTTTTTTTTTTTTTTGAGCTTTAAAATAAATGCTTATATCTCCGTTATTTAATATGCTATCGTCACACAAATTCATTTACAAAAATTGTACCGAGTGTATATTAACATATCTTAAAGTTACAGATCATTCCGTTCATTTAACGATATAAAGTGATCACAAGCATTATTGATTTTGCTCAATTTGTTACCGGCCCCCTAAATGTTGTCTTAAACCAATCTTCACTGTAAAACCATAGCCTCCTAAACTAAATGCCTGTCGAGTTGCTCGGAAACTTGGCACCAGTTGAAGCGGTAGACAGCGCCACCTGGTACAGATTGTGCGACATTTTCATTCAACTTCACCAATAATTTTAAGAAGTGAGATATATGATATATATAATCGACGTTTCTTCGATTCTATTCGCCTTTTATGTATATCATATCGCACTTTTAAAAATTTTTGGTGGCTGTTGAATAAAAAAGTCGAGCAATCTGTACCAGGTGGCGCTGCCTACCGCTTCAACTGTTCCCATTTCCGAGCTACGCGACAGGCATCTAGTTTAGGAGACTATGGTAAAAGACGAGGAAGACCCAGTTCTTTAAATACCCTAGTGTTTGAAAACATTTCAACGAGAGATAAGTTTTTAAATTGAAAAAATCTGATCTCGTTTGCAAATCTTGCTGAACTTTTGAGAAGGAGTGTAGGTTTTAATATTCATCATTGCATTAGATAACAAATTAATAGTTTCATTAGTTATAGATTAACATCACTTTTATAATTATTTTATAAGTTTAAAAAGGTTTCCGATTTTTTTGAAACATTTTATATTTATAAAATCTATAAAAATATTTTTAATTATATCTTCGCGGTACTCCTCACCCTGGTCTGATTGTTGGAAGCCTTATTTAAAATCCGCATTTTTTTTTTTTTTTTTTTTCTTTAAGGTTGATTTTTTAGAAATCGACCTATTGCAGTTACTTCGTTTGCCTATACAGGGTGATTCAACGATGATGGGGCAAACTTTGAGGAGAGGTAGGACACATCATTAGGACTCAGAATTGTATAGGAACCCATGTCCCCAAACGTCATTTTAACTCTTTACGGACCATGTGTTTTCTGGAGTTTTTAACAAAAAGCTCCGCCTACTGCCATTGCTTGTGAAGGGTGCACTATTTAAAAAAAAAAGTTCTCTCTTTTACTGTTAATCTTACAAAATACATGATAAAAATGTTGTTTCCGAATACTTCACACTGATCGAATAAATGCTTATATTGAGAATATTTTTTTAGATGTACAGAGCTGCCAACCTAATCCGGCAAATTGTTAGTACCGCCCCTTTTTCTACACCACTTAATTTTTAGAGTAATTCTCTTCAAATATATTTACGATGAATTAAGAAAACAAATACTCTAAAAATTAAGTGGTGTAGAAAAAGGGGCGGTACAAACAATTTGCCGGATTAGGTTGGCAGTTCTGGATGTACGCACGAAATATAAAACTTAGTAGGCGGAGTAGGCGGAGTTTCAAATACATCGCAAAGTGTTTCTTTGCAGAAATATTGACAATAAATGCTTAAAATTGCAATCAAAACCAGTAATACAACTAAGCAAAATTGGGATGATTGGCTAGTAATGATGAAGGTAAAGAGCTTTAGTGGACCGGGTCATTCGTTATCTGCATCTGCCATAAAGTATATTTTTAAACTGTGTTTTTCGACGATGGTGGGAGATTTTACTAATAATGAAAAAGCAGACATGTACAGTGCTGCTTATGGGAACATTAGAGCAGCGTTACGACTGTATCAGGAACGATTTCCAAACAGGCGCACGCATGCCAAATCACATAATGTTTGAACGGTTGCATCGGAACCTTTGAGAAAATGGTACACTTCTCGCTAATTCTGACGCAAGGACTGGAAGAACTACTCGACATCCAGACATGGAAGAAACCATTCTAAACATTGTGGATGAAACACCCGACACAAGTACAAAGAGATATTGCACGTCGTGTACTTGCGAGTCAGTCCACTGTTTTGAGAGTTTTACATGAAGAACATTTACACACATTCCATATTTAGAAAGTTTAAGCATTGCAAGTAAGTGATTACCCTCTGCGCGTAGAATTCTGACAATGGTTCTTGCAAGAGTGTGCGTTACAGCAAAATTTTCCAACTTTTGTTCTGTTCTCAGATGAGGCAATTTTTACACAGGAAGGCGTTTTCAATGTGCACAATACTCATCTGTGGGCAACAGAAAATCCACACGCTATACGCCCACTTTCATTCCAAAAAGTTTCTCTGTTAATGTTTGGGCAGGTATTGTGAACGATTACTTCATAGGCCCATATTTTTTTTACTAACGCCGCTTAGTGGCTCACGTTATGCTATTTTCCTAAAAGAGGTTTTGCCAGAATTGCTGCAAGATGTTCCATCCAAATGTGGTTTCAGCATGATGGTACGCCAGCACTTTTCGATATGGAAGTACGCAATTATCTGGATGCCAGTTTTGCACGGGGTGGACGGGGCGGGCCAGTCCGGTGGCTACCCCGATCCCCAAATTTATCGAGCAGCGATTTCTTCTTATGGGGGCATCTGAAGGCCATCATTTACGAGACTCCTGTTGATTCACCAGCGAACCTCGCAGCACAAGTGCACGTATTGCCCATTGCGGCTGCACCTGGCATTTTTGGAGCTGTTCGCCAATCCACACTTCGACGTTATCAAGCATGCATTACGGCTGGCTTTTATACGTTTTTACTTTCGTTTTTTGTACAATGTTTTTTATTTCATATTTAAATTTTTGTGTTATGCATATACAAAAGATGTATGTTTTAGTAAACTGTTCAACCCCTTTATGTTTGTTCCATGACTGTAAAAATATTCGTATATGAAACTCCACCTACATTGTAACTTTTAAATTCTATGTGTTATAGTATATCTAAAAAATGTTCCCAATATTAATATTTCTTCAAGCAATGTGCATTATTCGGAAACAAAATTTTTATTATGTATAGCCTTTTGTATGATAAACGATTATAAATAGAATATTTCTGTTAAAAAATATACCATTCAAGAGGAGTAGGCGGAGCTTACTGGTAAAAAATACAGAAAACACATGGTCCGTAAAAGGTTAACATGACGTTTGGGGACATGGATTCCTATGCAATTCTGAGTCCTAATGATGTGTCCTACCTCCCCTCAAAGTTTATCCCATCATCGTTGAATCACCCGGTATCTATCTATCTATCAATCTATAATGAAAATTTTGTCATCACGATAACTCCCGAAATAATACTCCAAATTGAACCAAATGTGGACGGTGAACTTATCTTATAAATATCTTGGATTAGTTCGTTAACCAAGTTGCTCTGATTTTTTGTTTTCAAGTGATGGCCACTTGAAAATTTCAAATCCATGTTGTAAAAAGCGTATTTAAAGCCGGATTTGCTTGAATTTTGATGTAAATATAAACCACATAAGGGTCTCATTGAAGTTTATTAATGAAATTTATCCGCCATTTTTAACAAAGTGACAGATATCTTAAGTTAAGCGAGACCACTTGAAATCAAGCTACCACTTGAAAATATAAAATCACGATAACTTCCGAAATAGTACTCCAAATCTAACCAAATTTGGACAGTGAACTTATCTTATAAATATCTTGGATCAGTTTGTTAACCAAGATGCTCCGCTATTTTGTTTTGAAGTGGAGACCACTTGAAAATTTCAAATTCACACTGTAAAAAGCGTATTTAAGATTGGATTTCCTTGAATTTTGATGTATATATAGACTATATAAGGGTCACAACCTAGTTTATTAATAAACCTTATCCACCATTTTTAACAAAGTGCGGACGTTATAAACTAAGCGAGCCAACTTAAAATTAGGCTACCACTTGAAAATTTATAAACATGATAACTTTTTAAATTCTGATTCAATTCGAACCAAAGTTCGACAATGATCATATCATATAATTATCTTGGATGTGTTTTGTTCCGACATCTTGTTTCCAAGTTGCTGCCCCTTGAAAATATGCCATCACGCCAACTTTTAAAATACTAAACTGATTCAAACAAAAGTTGGATGGTGAACTTGTGGTTCTAATATCTTGGATAAGTTCACTTGGTAACTTGATCCGCAATTTTATTTTCAAGTGGCGACCACTTGAAAATTTTCATTATGATAACTTTTGTATTACTGAATCAGTTCGCATCAAATTTGGGTAGCGGATTTATCATTCAAATATCTGAGATAAATTCTCTGGGCTTTTTCCCAAGTGGTGGCCATTTGAAATCATGTTGCCACTCGAAAATTTCTTATCACGATAATTTTTGAAATGCTGATTTAATTTGAACTAAAGTTGGACAATGAACTTATCATACAACCATAGCCTCCTAAACTAGATGCCTGTCGCGTGGCTCAGAAACTTGGCAACAGTTGAAGCGGTAGATGGCGCCACCTGGTACAGATTGCGCGACTTTTTTATTCAACTGTCACCAATAATTTTATGAAGTGATATACGATGTATATAATCACCATTTCTTCGATTATAGTCTCATTTTATGTATATCAAATCCCACTTTAAAAAATTTTTGGTGGCTGTTGAATAAAAAAGTCGCGAAATCTATACCAGGTGGGGCTGTCTACCGCTTCAATTGTTGCCAAGTTTCCGAGCCACGCGACAGGCATCTAGTTTAGGAGGTTATGATACAACTATATTCGATGATTTCGCTGGGCAAGTTGCTTCGCCATTTTGTTTCCAAGTTGCAGCTACTTAGACTGCCACTTGAAAATTTGTCATAACAATAACTTTTGAAACACTGCACTGATTCGAACCAAAGTTGGACAGGGAGCTTATGTTTCAAATATCTTGGATGAGTTTGCTGGTCAACTTGCTCCATTATATTGTTTCTAAGTGTCTTACAAATATTTTGGATTAGTTCACTGAGCAACTTGCTCCGGCATTTTGATCCAAGTGGAAGCCACTTAATTTTTCAACACGATGACTTTTGAGATTCTGAATTAATTCGAACTAAATTTGTACAATAGACTTATCTCACAATTGCATTTGCAGGGATTGAACACGGGCGCAGAATTCATACCGGAATGTGTTTAAGAAATTTCTCTACCTATAATATCGTCGATTTAAGAGGTAGAAAATTTTCTTACATTGATAGTGGTATGAATTCTGCGCCCGTGTTCCATCCCTGCATTTGATATTTTTGTTTGCTAACTTGGTCCGCCATCTTGTTTCCAAGTGCCGGCCACTTGAAAATTTTAAATTCACATAAAAAGGTATTTGTGAACCTTTTTGCTTAAAACTCCATATGTATATAGACTACATCAATGTTTCTACCTAGTCCATTAATAATTTGTACTTGATAAAGAAAAAGAAATCAACCTACCCTCCCGAATGAGCCGGAAGGACTTGTTAATTTTGCAGTTTTCTTAACACTCTTTTCTCAATTTATTTTTGCTTAATCCATTAAAATCGTAAGATTTATATTTCTGATAATCTTACTCTATAACCCGTTTCTTTTTCACATATATAGAAGCAGAAATTTATGTGACAACTTTCCGCTGATTTATTTCATCATATAAGCACGTCGATGTATATTTTAAATACAATTTAGCCCTTTATGCAATCAGAGTTATGACTCAAAGATTCGTGAAGATAAACGGTGAATTTGATCCTTGTAGGCATTCTCCAAAAATCTGGCTATAATAATAATAATGATGATTCGCATTGATGACGATTTGCTCAATGATACCGAAGTCTGAAAGTTTGCTTATAACGTTTTGGTGTTTTTTTTTTTTTTTTTTTTACGTCGTAATTAATTTTTTAAGCTATAAATTCCATATTCATACTTCATATCAAAAAACTTAGGAGGAAAAAAAAAAAAAAAACACGCCATAAATTGTCCTTTTCTTCTCCCAACATTTTTTTTTTTTTTTGAGGGAAGGGAGGGGGGGAGGTGGAATATCATACGATTTTCCCTCCACCCTGATGAAGATTTATGCTTAATTATTTCGAATTGGAATAATTGTTGCTTGTTTTTTAAATTCACGCTGTATTTCCTTACAAAATTCTTTCTCTTTATGATTCAGCATAGTTTTTACAGTGCCTTTTACCAATATGAAGCTTGCCTCGGTAAAACGAAGGATTTGAAATAAAATATTTACAAATGTACAATGATTATACAATGATTATCTAACATATAATTAATTTTAAAGTGATGTATAGAAAGTACGTAAACAGAGAGCAAATTTTGTGACCAGATATAGCGAATATTTTTTACCTGTCAGACAACTGTCCACAAATAGTAACGGATACTAAGAAACCAACCATGTAGACCGTCTTGGCAACGGATATTAGCCATTCACGGCCGCACACTAGATCCCACTGCAAAAAAAGAATGTTGTTAAGACTCGAAACATTCGCAAAACTATGCAACTGACAACTACTTTGACACAGACAACAGGCATTATAAATAGACTTTCATTTGAAAAATAGTAATTACATTTTATGCAAATTAACAATGTAAAGGATCCGCCAAAAGTGGCACCATACCTCTTGTACTTCAAAAAAAAAAAAAAAAAAAAAAAAAAAAAAAAAACTTGTAATCCTGGAAAGTGTAAAAAAAGTGCTCAATAAATTTGGAGAGTTCTTTTGGTTTTTAAAAAAGGCACAGAATCATCTAGAATAGACAACTTTTAAATTTCAAAATTTACCCCAATGGGAGATTGCTATAGCCCTAGCTCAAATGTTTACCAAATGAAGACTCTTAAAATTTATTGAGCACCTTTTTTTTTTTTCTTTACAGTTTTTAGAAATTCCAATGCGTTCCCGAAATACAGTGGAAAGCAGGACACTTTTAGCGCAAAACTATGCAATTGACGACTACTTCGACAAAGGCAATAGGTATATATAAATAAACTTTCTGTTGAAAAATAGTACTAATTACATTTTATGCAAATTAACAATGGATCCGCCAAAAGTAGCCCCATACCCCTTGTAACTTAGAAAAAACTTGGAGCTCCTGGAAAGTGTAAAAAAGTGCTCAATAAATTTGGAGAGTTTTTCTTTTGATTAAAGAAAGAAAAAAAAAAAAAAAAGACGTAGGGGCACCTAGAAAAGACAGTTTTTAAATTTGAAAATTTATCTCTCTGTAGATCCCCCCCCCCCCCAGCTAAAATTTCTTTTAACCAAGCGAAGTCTCTTAGAATTTATTGAGCACTTTTTTTTTTCTTTTCTCTCTCTCTATCTTTTTTTCTTTTGATAGTTTTCAGAAATTCCAATGTGTTCCCGAAATAAGTGGAAAGCAGAACACTTTTAGCGAAATATTTAATCAGGCATAACCTCCTATAAAAGCATAATACACTACAAACATTATAAAATAATTCTGGTATTTTCCTGGGAAATTTTGGGCAGCTAATATGCCCGATATTTATCAGTAATGTTTCTTGAATATATCAGTAATCACCAAATATATCCAAATATATATTTACTAAAAATGTTAAATTGTTACTAAATATAGTTTATATAACAAATATATAATTAATAAATTCTTAAAATCAGGAACGTTTCATGGAGAAAAACCTGTTATTCTCAGGTACCTGTTCTAAATATATAAAAACCAGGAACATATCCGATAAATAACAATAACGTTACAAATTTTTTTACAGTGAGGGTACATTTATGAAATATTTTTGCGTTGAAACGACCTTTCCATCGACCCCCGCCCTTTTTATCTAATTTTTTCAAAATTCGCCCCTCCTTTTAAGTGCTTCTCTATACAACTCAGCCACATCATTATCATTTTTTTTATATAACGAGGTCTTTCTAAAATTAATTTAACACGTATTTTACAATTTTTAGGAATTCCGATGTGTTTCTAAGACACAGTGAGTAGGCTAAAACCATGGTAGTACAATCCTCAGGTACGATTACGATAATGGCATAGACATAGAGTAAAATCCGGTCCCAAAACGATCTTTCCAGGACGCATGAATCAGGACTAGCGCCATCTGTTGTCACAACTAGAAAATGCATTTATTAATTTCATTTATGCACGCTCTACGCTTGCAGTTATTTCGTTTTATTATTTAAAAATAAATAGCAATACTGAATATTCTTTCATTTTATTTTATTTCATTTATTTATTTATTTTTAAACTTATGTTATTATCAGGAGAAAAAATTTGTTAGAAATATTTACCTCCTGTTAATTGTTCTGCTTACTATAGTTCTTAAATAAGAATAATATATTAATATTTGTGTTTTTAACGCAGAATATCCTTTCTACCTTCATGTCTAAAACATTTGGCGAACCTTGAGCTCCCCACAACACCAGAAGATTTGCAATACATCTTTACCTTTCTATCTACAAACTTTTCGATTATATTTATACTAAATCGGAAAGTATCTTCTGGGGTGTTTAAAGAAGACAGTCTACTTTTAAAAATGAAAAAATGAAGAAATTTTCGATCAACTTTCAGAATTTAAAAAAGAAAGAAAGAATGAATGCAAGTACAAACAAACAGTTTTTTGTGTTAACTAGTATGACATTACTCTATTGATTAAAAATATTATTTTGCTTTACCTTAAAATAGAAAATTATTTTTATTGCAGATTATTTTTTTAAATATTCAAGGGTGCTTTCTCACTGCGCGCAGGATATCGCAATTACAATTTCCTTTAGCCTTATAATTTTTACATTAAATTAAACAAAACATTCAAATAAAGAATCTGAACTAAAAGGTTTTAATTATTTTAATAATAGGGTAATTCCACGAAAAATGTAACGTCAGTTACACTTAAAGATATTTCTGCCACCACCAGTAATTTCTAACAAGAATCACTATCCAATTTAATCACGAACGTTGCTAAAAATATCCCATTAATATTTCTGTATATTAATACTGGTGGCAAAAAAAGAGAAAATTTTATTATTTTGTGTGATTGATGTTACTCTCATCCATGGAATCACCCAATATAGAGCTTAATTAATAATTAAATATGAAATTACCATTAAAATGTTTATGTTTCCACAATCATATATATATTTTTTTTCTATTCAACAGAACTTTTTATTTTTAGTAAATTTTATTCATTATGTCAAAATGAATGGTGAGAAAATTTTTAAGTTCACATCTCAAATACTTTTTGAAATATCATGCGCAGTGAGAAAGAAACTTAAAAGCAAAAAATAAATAAAAATAAAAATAAAAATAAAATAAATAAATAAAAATAAATAAAAAAATAAATAAAAAAATCTGCAATAAAAATATTTTTTTTTATTTTAAAGTAAACCAAAATAATATTTTTAATCAATAGAGTAATTTTATACTAGTTAACAAATAACAAAAATTTTTGTCTGTACGTGCATTCATTCATTTTTTTTTTTTTTTTTTTTTTTTATTCTGAAAGTTGATCGAAAATTTCTTCATTTTCCCATTTTTAAAAGTAGTCTGTCCTTTTAAAAGTTCACAACATAAACAAATAATACGCACTACAAAACACTTAAAAGTACATAAAGTTTAAATCATCTATCATAATCATAGGCTATCTTCCTGTAAATCCTTACAAAAAGGTAAGGGGTTTTGTCGAATTTTTTAATTCAGTCAATGGTAATAGGTAATATAATGTATGTTGCTTGAAAACAGATATGAATGAAAATACTACATTATGAAGTTTAATAACAAATGGGAAAACAATAACAATAAGGATAATTTTAAGCTCTTTAAACTTCAATATTAGTTTAAAGCATCCCAAAATCTTGAGCTGGAAGAAAAGCTTAAAATTACATTTTTTAAATAATAGGTAATTTTTTAAACATAAATTTTGTAACGTATGTTGAAGACAAAATGCAGCTGGAAACGCAATATCTTACCTCATCTACCATAGTAGATTCGTAGAAGGATATATCGTATTCCCATGATTCGCAAAATATGGGCTCTTGGTCCAATGGAAATGGCGACAGTAAGGTTCCGTTTGTCAAGGAATTGTTATAAAATGTACAACTGCTCCTTTCGAGACCTCCACCCCGTTTAGATACCATGGGCACACTAGAGTTTTTCCACTGTTCAGCAGATATGTTGGCCGAAATGACCTGCACAAAAATAAACAATTATTCATACAGTGGCATAGATAAATGATGGATTTAAAAGCAAAATACTCCTCGAAAATTATTATATATATATATATAGTAATATAATAATATTATTATCAGTGCAAACATTTGAAGTTTAAAGATGATTTAATTTTAGTATTCAAACAATTATTCTGATCAAAAACGAAGACCATCCAAATCAAACCAAAAAAGAAATAAAGTAAAATCTAAATGAATTATAGCAAATTGGAATCAGAAAAAAGCATTATTTGCATTCTGACGTTATCAAGGGCCTGGTAGAATGCAAATATGCTAAAAAAAATGGATGTTTTTCTGTCACAAAGAAAGCAAAAGCTAAGAATTTCTTTGTTCTCAGGTCCGAAACACCCATTGTAAATAAAACCAGAAAAAACGAAGATCAAAATAAAACTCATCACTACAAATGATAATCCAATAACCTATATATTATCACAAAGAAAATAAATTTTTTTATATAAATGAAAGTTTATATTATTCCGCAATGCAATGTGATTTCGAATTACACTGCTCGGCATGAAAATTGACTCTGACACCATTTCAGCATATTCTCATGTAAAATGACCTCCTGAATCCGAATATGACGCCCATTTTGCCCTATCACCCACCGTTTTTTAGGAATGGACCCCTATTTTTATAATTTTTTTCGGTGATTTCATAGCTATAAATTTGATTTTTAGCAGGGGGGAAGGATTATTTTAACCGTTAAACATCTTCTGAGTGGCTACAGAGTTGAAAAATTCTAAAACATGGACATTTCCGACAAGGGAAAATTTTTAGGGAGCTTTTGCCACTGAAATTATGCATTACATATCTTATATATTTTTTAATCTGTTAGTAATGTTATTTTTTAAACTTTATATATATATATATATATATTAGGTGTTAAATTAATTCTTTTTCATTCTTCAAATCAAACTCATGCTCATAAAATTATCGAACGGGGAAAAAAATTGAGGGAGGGGGTGGTGTATCTAGAAAACTGTGGATGACTGGGCAAAATGGGAGTCATATTCGGATTCAGGGGGTCATTTTACAAAAGAATCAGCAAAAATGGTATCAGATCTCGATTTCTTTTTTTTTTTTTTTCAGAAGTTTGTTTCCCTAAAGGTAAACTATTCTATAGAACACTTGCTATCCAGCTTGTTTGTTAATTAACCAATTCTTCCGGCCCATTAGGCCGGGTAAACCACAGTGTACTTTATATGTAACAAAAGTCAATATTTTACTGTAAAAAAAGGATGTTCGTATTTGATTTTACTGTTCTTCCTGATAAATTTATTTATCCATTAATTTTTAGTTTCTTAAAATTTTGGATAAATTTCTTGTAGAAATTTGCTAGTACTACACTATTTTTTTGTTTCACTTAGTCTTCTCCTTACCTAATAATACAATTAAAATTGCCCCCTTTTAAATAGTGTTATTTCTTAAAAACAAATATACATCGTAAATACTAAACAAGCTAGTTGCACTTAACGGAGAATTAAAAAATTAAAATCTCCCAAAATTCTGATCTAACTGCGTCTGCGTCACCGAATAAATGAAATATGTTGTTCTAAAGCAGCGTTCAAACAGTGGCAACGATGCAGAGCGAAAAAGTCATAAATTATCCGTTATCCGAAAGTGACCCTTGAAATTTTGCACATGTTTACAATGAAGGACATTGCTTTTTATTGCTCTTTTACAAAAGAGACCCAAGTTCTCCATACGATTATCGCAGTAGAAGGTTTGTCAGAGCAGAAAAATTCTCTTCCAGCTTCTCGACATCTCAAATCACACATCAAAGTAATTTGAATAGAGACCGTCTTTGTCGCCCTGCTGTTGACAGAGTTTGAACGCAGCTTAAGGCTACTTTTTACGAGCTAGCGCATCCGGCATTTTATTGACTTGGGGTTGCAACGTACCCAGCACGTTCCATAGATACGAGGGGAAACTTAAAACTTCCTGGCTTTACCCGCTTCGAGTTGATATAGACGAATAAATTTGGTGGCAAATGAAAGCTAGGTGTCTTTGTATGTAACTGTACAAACATCAAACCATTCTGATATTTACAAATTTTTTATTTGTGCGGAAATGATCGAACAATGACCAGAAGAAGAAACGAGGTGAAACATCCAAAACCCTTTTGGCCCATTTTGAAGCTTCACAGGACATTCTGCTTTAGTTTAGTGACAGAAGACGAAACGTGGCTCCATATTTATGATCCTGAAATAAAAGAGCAATAAAAAGGATGGTGCCGTGACCGAAGAAGTTCCGCATCCAGAAATCGGCCAAAAAAGCTATGGCGCCTCTTTTCTAGGACAAAACTGGGATTGTGCAAGCGGACTTCTTACCTCAGGGCTCCAGTTTAACTGGAGAGTATTATGCTAACCTTCTAGACCAACCAAAAGAAGTAATTAAGAACAAACGCCGGGAGAAGTTGACCAAGGAAGGAATCCTGTTTTTATCTGCAAATGTACTTGCACACACTTAGAGCTAAATCGAACACTCTGGGTTTCCAGTTGGTCCATCATCCTCTTTATTCACTTGACCTAGCCCCTTCTGATTATTTTCTGTTTCCTAATTTAAAAAAAAACAGTTGAAGGAGCAACGTTTAAAGGATATGATGCTGCTGAAAGCTGGTTTCAGGATCAACCAAATGAATTTTAATTTAATGGTCTACAGATGTTAGAACAACGCTGTAAAAAGTGCATCAGTCTCCAGGGAGATTATGTTGAATAAATATATAATTTCATAAATCTGAATCTTTTCTTTTTGAGCAAAGCCAGGAACTTTTCAACCTGCCCTCGTAAACAAGCAGCAGTCATTGTTTCTTATATTTGTCTTTGCATTTCTGACTTGTATAAATGCAAAAATACAAAAATAAATAAATAAATGAATAAAAATAAATAAATAAAATACGTGTTGCTTTAACCTAAATATTTGTATTAATAACTATAAATTATGAAGTTATTAATGAAGACCCTTTATTACTGTGCATTTGTCGAGTTTTGGCGACGTTTTGTGGAATCGCCAAAATTGTTTTGTTTCCGGGACCTATTAACATTGAAAATGCTCATTTGTTTACTCCGTAGAGTACGCAATTTTTTTTTTCATCGATTTTTAAAGTATTTATTTCATATTACAATTTATGCCTATTTTCTTAAAAAAAGAAAAAAAAATCAAAATTTAATACAATAAGCAGTGACAACGCAAAATCGATGTCTGAAAGAAATAGTCCTGTCGTGTTAAACATTATTCAATCTTTTTTTTTTCTTTGAGGGAGAAGGGGGAAGGCGGATTAAAATTATATTTATTTTATTGTTTGTTTGTTATAAATGAATAATATATGCTAGAAATGACAGAAAAAATACATTAAAAATGCTTTCGGTACGCTTCTTTTTTTTTTTTTTTTTTTTTTTTTTTTTTTGCCAACTTTATGTTTATCTTTAGGGACATATATATATATAAGTTTCTTATGACAACACTTTACTGATTCCTTTGGTGTCATATAATATATAATTCATTCCCATTCAAAGTAACTATGAGTGGAATAAAAGGTATTTTGAACGAAGGTTTATAAATTAGTATAAGAATATCCATTACGAACTTTTTGTTCATTTCTTCAGGTCTTCGAAACAAATTAAAACTGTTCTTTTATATTACATTATTCTATGTAAGACACGGCAACACCAACAATATCTGTGTGTGTGTGTGTGCAGTTTAACAAAACGTTAAAGAAAAGTTCATACTTTTATTTTGTACTAAAGAAGCTAATCCTGTATACGCTCTTTAATAACAAACAAACAAACAAAAAGAAGACCTTCCGGCTTATTTGGAATGATAGGTTGATTTCTTTTTTCTTATCAAGTAGCTGTCATTTTGTTTTAAAATGGCGGCTACAAGTTATTGATGGACTTGGTAGAAATAACTATCGTGTTGACAAATTAAGTAACCGCCACTTGGATGAAAATGGTCGGGAAAGAGATATTTGTAAGATAAGTCGACTGTCCAACTTTTATTCGGATAAATTCAGTTCTTCAAAAGTTATCGTGATGACAATTTCTCAATTCAAGTGGGCGCAAATTGGAAACAAAATTATGGAGAAACGCGCCCACCGAAATCATAGATATTTGAATGATATATCCATTGTTCAGCTTTGGTTTGAATCGATTAAGTATTTCAAAAGTTATCTGGTAATATATTTTCAAGTGGTCGCCACTTGGAAACAGTATGACGAAGCAAGTTGCCCAACAAACTCATCCAAGATATTTAAAGCACAAGTTCACTATCTAACTTTGTTTCGAAACAGTGCAGTATTTCAAAATTTATTGCTATGACAAATTTTCAAGTGGAAAGCTAATTTTAAGTTGCCGCAACTTGGAAACAAAATGGCGGAGCAACATGCCCAGCGAAATCATCCATGATATTTGTATGTTAAGTCAACTATCCAACGTTGGTTCGCATTAATTCAATATTTCAATATTATCGTGATAAAAAAATTTCAAGAGAAAGACAGATTTTAAGCGGCTGCAACTTGGAAACAAACTTGTGGAGCAACTTGCCCAGCGAAATCATCCAAGGTATTTGTATGATAAATTCACTGTCCAATATTGGTGCGAATTGATTCACTATTTCAAAAATTGTCGTGATAAGAAATTTTCAAGTGACTACCATTTCGAAAAAAATGAGCAGAGTGAGAGGTCCAGCGAACTTATCTGAGATATTTGAATGATAAATCCACTACCCAAATTTGATTCGTATTGATTCAGTATTACAAAAGTTATCCTAATGACAAATCTTCAAGTGGCCGCAACTTGGAAACAAAATGGGAAAGCAAGTTGCTTAGCAAACGTATCCATGATATTTGAAGCGTAAGCACGCTATCCAACTTTGATTTGAATCAGTTTAGTATTTCAAAAGTTATCGTGATGGCACATTTTCAAGAGGCAATTTGACTTCATGTGGCCACAACTTTAAATCAAAATGTCAGAACAAGTTACCCAGTGAACTCAACTCATCCAAGATATTTGTATAAGTTCACTGTCCAGATTTGGTTCGATTTGGAGCATTATTTCGGAGCTATTGTGATTATAAATTTTCAAGTGGTAGCCTAATTTCCAGTGGCCCCGCTCAATTTAAGATATCTGAAACTTTGTTAAAAATGGCGGATAAAGTTCATTAATAAACTTAGTTGAGACCTTATATGGTCTATATATACATCAAAATTCAAGCAAATCCAGCCTTAAAATACGCTTTTTACAATGTGGATTTGAAATTTTCAAGTGGCCGCCACCGATTTTGTGAATTTCAGATCTCACCCACACTAAAAAGTGTAAAAAAGTAAAAGGGGAAAAAAAAAGAGGTCTAAAAATTTCACGATCATTTAAGTTCCCCATACTTATCATATGATGAAGAACTAAAAAAAGATACAAACACTTATATAGATAAATTTTGCAAAACATGGATGTACATTCATAAAAAATCTTTTATGAATTGTATGTAAAATGTTTATGAGAATTTCAAATAATGAATAAAAAGTCCAACTTACTGAAGCTGGCCTAGCACACCAATGCTCGATATTTGGCGCAAAGAATGTCATGATGAGATTGTGAAAGCAATGAGGAGCTGCGCAAAACAAGCAAAAAGTAAAAATTCCCAGCTGCCATGGTCCATGGCCCCCGATGATGTCTGTAAATTCTTCAGTCCTTATGCCACTTTCTTTCCTTTCGGGCAATGCCATGGCTGGCTCGGCTGGTAAAATGTCTCCTGGCTGAAAAATTTACAAAAAATAAAAAATTTTGAAGAGAGTTTTATAGTCTAAAAATTTGACATAGTTTTTAATATACATTATTTTGTTCATCTTTGAAACAAGGCATTGTATGTTTGTATCTATATGCAGGGTATTTCACAACTCTTGGTAAAGAATTTAGGGGTGATAGAACACATTTAAACGGGCAATTTTTGCCATACAAAGCATGGTCGCAACGCAAGTAAGGAATTGCTACATGGCATTTCAGATTGGAATTTGCCACGCTTTTGATTAATAGGAAAAAGTGGTGTACCTTGGACATAAGTGTACCTCGGACCTATGCCATTTCTAGCTCTATTTATTTAGATATATAAATACTATCACATGCAGTTAAAACATTTACTGTTAGGGGTCTCAGTGAAGTAATCTATGTTTGCTTGGAATCTCAACTTTTTGAAGAGTTCTTGAAAAAGTAAGTTCATTTTGTAAAAGTAAATTTTTCTCAGATACTTTTATGTATTTCTGTATCCACACATACATTGTATATTCTGAAATGAATGTTATGCATCATGAAGTAGCTTTCTAGCTATAACCCCATATGCTTGTAATCAAGTTAAGCCCAACCTTGACATCATGATTAACAATTTCGTTTCTAGTAACAGAGTGGTGTATCTTGAACACAATACAAGTTGTGTACCTGAGACTGGTCATATTGTATGGTGGATCAGAAATGCAGCTCCAAAAGTTAACATTTGGAATTGATCCATCCAATTACAATCTTAATTTTAAATAAGTGTGAGGAATTTTACCAATAATCACAATATGACAATGTAGACCTTTTTTAAGTTAATATTTAATAATTTCAACATTTTAGACTCAAATTAGACTTAATAACAATACGATTGTGACAGATTAATGATTTTGAAATTAAAAAAAAAATGTTTATTTGAATTCATATGTGTGTAATTGACTAATAAATAGATTTTCTTACTTAAAATTGAGATTTTATGTATCTTTTAATAAATGGTCTAATGTGGCCAGTGGTGTACGTTGGACCTAATTGCACATTTTTTTTCATTTAAAAAAAAAATAATAATAATTGATAGAATTTTAATAAAATTTTGGAATAAATATATGTTGTATATAACACCATACAGTATTTAAAAAAGCTATTTGTATTTAGTTTTGGCAAATAATTACAAAATTGAATTTGAAAAAAGTCAAAATAGGTCCGAGGTATCCCACCTTCCCCTAATAATAATAATAATAATAATAATATACTGAAAACACTTTAAACACACGTAAATTTAAATTTTATTTAAAAGATGTTAAAAAAATTTATCTAAAGCTTTTCGCTTTAATAGCAAAGCATCATCAGGGATTTTTATTATTCGTTTCCAATGAGCAGTTTTAAATATGTTTTCTTTTCATAGTCAACAGTTAAGTCTCTTAATAACGTGAATATCAGCAAAGGCAATTTGAAGTCCGGTAGAGGTTGGATCAAAGAGCTAAGAAAAATAAGAGAAACTGGAACTATTGAAATATCACACGAGGCTATTGTAGGAGAAAAACCATCATGAATTAGCAGAAATAAACTATTAACTATTTTATAATATTGCGCCAAATTATTGGCAAAATTGCAGCATCTTTGGAATTTATTGCACTTAATTATATTAATAGCTTTGGAAATGTAAAGTTCTTGGATAGTAGATGGTGCTGTAATAATTTTGGCTTTATCCCATATAGGGTTAGCGTTAGCTGTGAAAAGAAAACATATTTAAAACTGCTCATTAGAAACGAATAATAAAACTTCCTGATGATGCTTTACTATTAAAACGAAAAGCTTTGGATAAATTTCTTTAACATCTTTTAAATAAAAATTTAAATTTACGTCTGTTTAAAGCGTTTTTAATATATTTAACAAATGACGCGTGTTCAATTTAACTCTTTTTTTAGAGATTATTTATAATAATAATAATAATAATAAAAGTCATAAATATCACGTCTAAAACCATTTTATTGAAGAAACCAATGAATAAAAAGATTCATCTTTAGTAGTTTTGCTTTAAAGGCCGTGTCGCAATCCTAAAACATTATTTTCAATTGGCGATAGCTTATCAAGAATCAGGAAAAATGGGCTACATTTTTTTTTCCCTGCTGATCTCTATCTAAATAAATCAGATGGCAGAAAGTTTTTGCATTTCAATGACATTTAGCATATACTTCAAGTGAACGAGTATTAAGGTCATGTTTTTGTTTAATATTTCATAGGATTCCAAATAGAAAATCAAGAACCCATATCATATGTCTAATATTTGTTGTGTGTAATTAGATTTGTTCCAATTTTAATGACCTTCCAGCTCTTCCAAGACCTTCAAATGTCTTCTTTCAACATAGAGAAGAGAAGGAACTAGCTCATGTTTCATTTAACGATGATAACAATTCACAATTTCACCCTTCATCTAAATATGCATTATATATTAGTTAAACATGACCCAATCTTAATGTGTTCAGGATCAATTTAGTTAGATTCGAATGGTAAACAATTTTTTAGAAATGAAATCCAAATAAAAATTTAAGTAAAAAAACATTTTTTATTTACAATAACATTAAATTTAAATAACATTTTACAATAACATTAAAAGCTTTTTATTGTGGATCCCTGAAACACATAAAATTAAAAATTTATTCTGGCAAAGACATGCTATGAAGAAATGAAAGTTTCAGTACTAAGAAAGTTATATTTCACTTTTGCAAGAGATGAACAATTTTAAATATTCAAAATATTTTAAAAAACATTAGATACCAATATTCTTAGTTATTAGTTTTTATATAATTATTAAAGGGGCCATAAATTTCAAAGGTTTCGAAAGCTTTTTAAAATATTTCGAATTCATCTCTTGCAAAAGTGAAATATCTATACTTTTCTAAAAAATTTCTTAGTATTGAAACTTTCATTTCTTTATATGAGGAGCAAACATTCAAACCGTGTTTTCTCCAAAAATAAAAAAAAAATGAGTTAGTGATTTTTCTGTGAACTCAACATTAAATAGCACAAAATTATACTATTATTTTAAACCAAAATAATTTTTATCACTTTATAAATGCTCTTAGAAAGTTAGGGTTTCAATCAAACAGTGTTTCCTCCAGAGCCTGTTTTCAGTCAAACTGTGATTTCTCCAGCCAACCAGTCAGTACTGCTCTTTCTGGTCGCGTGACTCGTACATGTACCAGCTTTTATGTTTGTTTTTTCGTTAGTTCTATCTTGTTTTCTTCTTTTTAGAGGAGTGTACTTTATTATTATTATTATTTATTTATTTTTTTTTTCAAATGGAAGAATTAATAGATGGTGTATTAGTGAGTATCGCTTGAATAACGCCACCTGTTACCTTGGTGTATAATTGCTACCTGTTTCGAAGAAAATATATGTGGATCGTTTTGCCCGCTGGGATCATTTTAGGCTACATTCCCTATGTTTTAATTTAAGTTTTATTATAATACTTATGAGCTTACAGAAAGTAGCAATTATACAGCAGTTTTCGAGAACGTTTCTTTTCTTTAAACATTATGTTACTAAAAATTTGAAAACAATTAAAACAATTAATACATTATCTTATTAAAGAATTTAGTTTATAAATTGTAGTACTTACATATTATTTGATCAGAATCATTAAGCCCGATATTACGCTGTTAAAAATTCAACAGAAAATTACTAAAAATAAATTTATCTTCAGTCTTATGTAAAATTACAGGGAGAAACTAGGATGTTGTGGCCACCACAAGACTTTCTTCTATATTTCCCTATACAAATTCACTCAGTAACAAAAAAAAAAAAAAAAAAAAAAATTTCATTAAAAGTAAAAAAAATCGATAACTTTGTTTTAAATTATCACAGATTTATAGTTCAACCATTCATTTTAAAGGTATTGACGAAATCTTTCGAAAGATACCCATCTTGAAAATTTATTCCCCTCGAGGTGGGACTTCCCCTCCAGGGGGTTGGCGAGGCACATACAAAAAATTTTTCCCAGTTGACTATTTCTATTATAAATAATTCTGGTAAATTTCATAATGATTATTAAAAAATAATTCTCTTTATGCACATTTATACAAAATTTTGCCCTATACAAATTTAGAAAAAGCGGGATGGCAATGCAACCTGTAAGACAATTTTTACCAAAAGTTGATAGGCACTAATTTTTGTCAAGGTGCAACTACATACCAATTTGTATGAAATTCTGTTCAGTAGTTCCTGAGATACAGTTGCCACAAAATTTTGTCACACACACAGACAGACAGACATTTTCTAAAAATGGTCAAATCGTGTTCTACAGCTCTCAAAACGTGTAAATCCATCAAAAACCCGAGGGTCGAAAATTTTTACGAATCCAATACTTTCTTCTATTGAATATAGAAGAAAGTTATTAACGATGATGTTGAAAAATCTATTTTATATGTGCCTTTTAATGACTAATATTAATTTAATTAATTATTTTGCGTGAGTACATTTGTGACATAGAATGTTTTTCTAAAATAGAAACTTTTATTTTTAATTTTTATTGAGAAATTAAATAATAAAAATAAATAAAAATACAGAATAAATTTTGAGAATCTCGATTATTTACTTTTAACTAAGAGTTATTTCAAATTTACTGAAACTCTGAATAAATATTTCAGTAAATTTATAGAAATTTTTTTTGCAGTGTAGTGTTAAATCAAAGTCAAATTTTACTCTGAAGTTTAGAAAATTATCATATCTCGAATAGTTTCATTTACGCTTTATTCTAATACACATAAGATTAAGAAAAGAGAAAAAAAGAAAAGAAAAAAAAGCAATTTTTTTAAATATTATTTTATCTTATAGGAATAATTATTTTAATGATTATGTTATTTTAAACATGAACCGAGATCTGAATGATTTAGGCCGAAAATAGGATCGATGTTGGAGTTAATACAAAGTTAATATTAAAATTTGTGCTCATACTTGCAAATATAGTAACCGCCGCTTAATAAATTCACTGGTTAATAAAATCAGCCGCTTAATCTGATCAAATTACCAGGACCAGAATCAAATTAATACAAAATACTTTTAAAGCCACCACTTAATAAAATCAGCATCGCCGGTTAATAAACTCAAAAATATTTCCTCAGCAGCAGAAAATATCATTTAAGCACACTATTTTTTTATTTATTTTTTATTTTTTTTTTTAAAGTAGAAATAGAAATTAAAGCACAATAAACTCTCCGTTATCGTTCATTGTCGAAGAATTTTAATTTGCAGCAGAATTACAAATTAAGCACGCCCCGTAACTTATCTCCGTAACAATTTCAAGGAACGCATTCTTCAAAGCGCAGTAATAAGAAAGTTATAAATCTGATTTGGAACGATATACATATTTTTTTAATTTCTAATTATTAAAAGGCGATTTCTAGTTCTTATTTTGAAATTACTATAATTCATGAGGTTTAAACGGAAAGATTCTAAATTTATAAGAACAGCGTGAACTTTTGGTAAAGTAATGATGATTTTTCTGAAACGAAAGTGCATGGGAGCTTGGAATGTGTTTAATTTACTTATATCGAAGAAACAATAAATTAATTACGTATCAAAAAATAATTAACATTGTTTACTAATTCCTTTATTCGTTACCTTTTGAAGTTTCTTTCCAAATTCAGGGAAGTAATATCTTTTCCTAAAGTGCAGGAACGTTCGCCGGATATAAAAATCAGCCGCTTAATAAAATCACTTTGGCTCAGAAAGAATGGGATTTTAATAAGCGACGGGAACTGTGTATCATTTTTGTTTGTTTCAATTTATCTCTTTTTTTTTTTAATATACATGGAGCTAACAGAAAAAAATAATACAGAGATATTAATATATGTTTTGAGGGAACAGATACCTTTGAACGGTGAAAATATCAGTAAAAAAGGATCAGAATTTTTATTTATGATAACAGAAAAAAAATATATATTTCTGAAACTTGAAAATTTTTAACAGATGTTAAGAAAGATTTTATCTATCACAACTTTTAGAATAATTTTACAAATTTATTACTTTTTTTTCTTTTGTTTATGTCAGTGCTAAATTTTGTCAATATAAGCCTTGCGTGAAGGATTACTTGCAAATGATACATCACATGAACATAAAAATAATACACGTATTCAAATAGTTTAGTAACTAAAATGAAGAAAAATAACATTGTTGAAAAATTTCATTCTTTAAAAAATAAAAAAAAAAAGAAGAAGAAGAAGAAGGAAAAAAAAAAAAAAAATACTATTATTGTGACAAAAAAGTAATCACTATTTTTGGTGTAATGATGCTTATGGTTGCTTCAGTGTTAAAAGGCTAATAATACTCCGATTCATAAATTTACAAATGAAACGGAGAATTATTTTTATGTAAAAGCTGTTAAACTTTCAGTATATTCTAATTAATCACCACGGAGATATTGCTCGCAAGATTGTATATTGATAAAAAAAATAATAATCTGTGACATTTTTATAAAATATAAATGAATAAATGAATAAATGAAATTTTAAAAATACTGAATTATTCTAAAGGCTTTAATAAATAAATAATACCTTTATGGATATATGTCAAAATTTACAAAAAAAAAAAAAAATAATAATAATAAATCCGTTATCGTAAGTCGAATGATTTTCATAATTTGCTGATATTTCCACTTTCCAAAGGTACCTTAAGCATTTAAAGAAATATCTCTCACAGACCCTAATCTATTCGAATTATTTTGTGAGTCCATGTACACACTGTTACGAAACCGAACTTTCTCAATTCATAAACTTTTATAAACTGACAAACTTTTTCGAACTCTGTGATTTGTATTACTGTGTCTTTATTTTTATTTTTATTGGCAACAGCCACGTTTTTGTTTTCTTTTTATGTAGATTCAGAGTTGATTTGATATCGAGAATATAAAACGCTGAAATAGCATATGATATGATTGTAACATTTATAATTAGTTTAAACTTAATTGTGTAATTATGTATATAATTTCATCAAATTATCGTGTTTTTTAATCGTTAAGAGTCATTATAAAAAAACTCAATTAAAATTCTGTTTCACGAAATACAGTTATATTATTGAACATAATTTTCAGAGAATTAATTATTACATAAAAATTACAAGCATATAATTATATTAAAACTAGTGTATGATTAAAATTATATTAAAAATAACTATTAAAAATAACTTCAGTGTATATTATAACAAAATTTCTTGTATATTACACTTACTTTTAAAAAATTCTACTTTTTTAAGGTATCTGCCTACTTTAAAACGACCATTTTTGACAGAAAAATCAATTTTCTGTTTTTTATTTGGTTTTAAAGAATAGACTTTTAGCTTTCTAAAACACCTTTACTTTTATTTGTACGCTAATTAGAACCGAAGTTATAGCCAATTAAGTAAACCGGAAGTGAGATTCTTTAAGACAGGAAGTGCTCGATCTCGCCAGTTTAAAGAGGTAAACATTGGCAATTAGGCCTGATTTCACATTTATTTTTAATTTAAATCAATCAGTTTTTTTTTTTTTTAAATACCCCATGTATCTATTTATTTTTGAAAACTGGTCAGTATGTATGTGTGTTTGCGTGTAGGGAATCTTCTGACTATCATATCTCCGACTAATAACTAATAATACCTATTACCTGATAATAATTAATAACTAATAAAGATAGAGCGGCGAAACTTCAGAGTTAAGACAGGTCTAGTGAACAGACGATTTTTCCAACTTTTGGTGAAAGTTGGTAAAACGGAAGTGTAACCGTAGGTTTGCATCTCAAAAACGGCTCTAACGCTTTTCTTCAAAGTGGCTATATAAACACCCTTTTACATGACCTTTCGTATATATTAGTTGGTTAATTCAGGAAAATTGATAGACATCCCCCAGGTAGCACAGTATGGTATTTTCAACGTTGAACAAACGGCAATGCATTCCGTTGAATGATCGTTTTTCCGTAACGTTAATAATCTGAAAATATGTCTCGTTGATTTCCTCATCTTTCAACGGTTGTTTTAATACATTTTACAACGTAAAAAAAACCGTTGTAAAAGGGTTGTACGAAATCGCAATACTGTCGTTTTTTTTATAACTTAAAAAAAACAGTTGTAAAATGGTTGTTCAGAATCGCAATACTGTCGTGATTTTTATATCAGTTTTCAACGGTTTTTCTTATGTCTTATAAACGTTGAAATCCAAGAAAAATTGCTAGCTCTATATATCCATTGAATTTCCGTTTCTAAAATATTGCTAATAATTTAAAAAAGAAAAAATTCATATGTTAAAAAAGTTTTGGAACATTCTTTTAAAGAAGGGGAAAAGAAACACTCACTTCATTCCTTGAAAAATCTGTTTAAATAAATATACAGCATCCACAATTAGACGAGAACTCATTTATTTTTAATATTATGCTAGCTGGTAAACAAACCCAAAACCAAAGAATATTATAACTTTGAGCTTTTAAGGAAATTACCAGCTAGCAAGTTTTTTGGAAATTACGTAAAATGTCATTTACCTTTCACTACACTTTCGATGAAAAAGTTTTAAGTTGCGTTTAATTAATTATTGTTTCACAGAAAACTTTCGTACCATTTTAACAGGAAAGCGATAACTTCATCTTCATTCACATCACATTCACTTTCAAAATGGCACGCGTCGTATCGTAAGACGCTTTTAAGGTTTGCTACAATATACTTGGCGATTTCGCGTGTAGAACGGGAAAAAGCGTACAATATGAACGCCTTCGTTAGTTAATGTTTCCGAAAGCCAAAGAACATCTACTATACTTGTTAATATAATTTGCTGAAAGCTTTATCATGTTACAAGATCTTTCGCAGCACACCTTCTTCTAAAACTCTAAAGAAAATTATAACACGCACATCCCGCCAATTCACAATCGTGTATCGATATCAAGTTGAAGAGATTCAACGTCATTTGACAGAAATAATGACTTATAAAAAGTACCTGTTAATTCGTTGAAAAAACATATTTTTTATTAGAATCAAAAAGGAAAACAAAAACTAATAAAACACCTATTTTAAAACGTCGAAAAAATAACAGAAAAAGTACAACCATAAAACAACGTTTGTTATAGGTTTTCTTTATTACTGAATAAATATTCGAAATTGTTCAGTGAGAATATTGCGAAATAAAAACTATTTTTCAACGGACATAAAATAACGTAACCAATTTTTCACTGTTCAGACTTATTTGCAACGCTATAACAACATTATGTGCTACCTGGGCCTTATAAATGGGCCAATTTGATGTCTCACAAATATGTTCCTTTGAAAACTGCACCACGAATTTTCTTCAAACTCGCCCTATTAACTCCTTTCTAGATATCATTTCGTATGTAATTGTTAGTCTTCGGCGAACAAATGAATTTGCCCAGCATTGGTGAATATCGGCAGTGGGACCGAAAGTCAGTTACACAAAAACGGCTCTAACGATTTTCTTCAAATTTGCGGCATAAACTTGTTTCGTTTAGCATGTATTACTTAGTTACTACAAGAAAATTGACAAACGTTCTGACTAGTTAGGTCGTTTATAGATTTCAGAAATGAGTGATTCAAAAAAACGGCTCTATGGAGTTTTTTTTTTTTTTTTTTTTTTTTTTTTTTTTTTTAACTCACTATGTAAACTCTCTTTTATATGACGTACGCATCAGATTGCTCTTACGGGAAAACTGTTAGGTGTCTAATTTGTAAAAATCAATCCTTCTGTCTTCTGGGCATACTATTTCCAAAAAGTTTATATAATATTTGTAGTAGTGTGTAATGAAAGTGGTGTGGCTGTCACAAACCAATTATTATTATTATTATTATTATTTTCAGAATTTTCCAACAAAGCTGAAAAATGTTTATTACTTCGGTTTGTCACTTTTGTCAAGGCACGCTATCATTTCAGTAAATGCATTTAGAATATTACACAGATATATTCAAATATTTTAATCTGTTATTCAAATTGCCTGTTGAAAACTATATAAACGGTACTGCTGGGAGTAGAAAAATAATTCTGATACATTACGGTCTGAGAGAAGTATCATTTTAAAGGATATTATAATATCTTTATATTGTACTTAACATAGCAAAATTAACGCATATTACTCAGATGCGCAAAAGAATGCTTCATATAAAACATAATGTGACTAAAATTAATAGTTGATTTACAGGACGACGTAAGAATACGCTGATTCGTTATGAGATATTGGAAATTGCTCGAAGGACATTTTCAGTTGTGTTATGAATTTTTTAATACTTTTCAACAAAGTTGAAAAATTGAAGGTTAACGGCCCTCTTCACTTACCGTCGCCGGAAGCCCGAACCAATGTTATCCTTAGGGGAAATTTTCTTTACAAATAACTTATTAACTAATACATATTTTTAAGTTCTGTTTTCACATTCAGAAAATTCCGAACTGTTAAATTGACGGACCTTTTTTAAAAATGTATATATTTTTTAATTTTTAATCTTTTATTTTGAAATTGCAAAATGAAAAAAATTCACATATTGAAAATTCGTATTTTGCAGCTTCAAAATAAAATATAAAAAATTAAAAAAAAATACATTTTTAATAAAAGTTCGTCAAATTAACAGCTGGGAATTTCCAGAATGGGAAAACAGAATTTAAAAATATGTAGTTGTTAATAAGTTATTTGTAAAGAAAATTTTCCCATAAAATAACATTAGCTTCGGCTTCAGGCGGCGGTAAGTGAAGAGGGCCCTTAAGTAATATAACAAGTAAGTAGAATTAAAAAGTTTTTATAATTTGTGTAAATCACAGGATTCTTTTTTATTTTATTTTATTTTTTTCTTTCTTTCTTTTTCAATTGAAAATTCTACTTTTACCTGAATAAATCCTATCCCATGCTTCATAGCACTAAACTGCACAAAAAAGCAACAAATAGCACTAAACTCCACAAAAAAGCAACAAATTTCAGTAAAATGCACTTGCGTCACCAATCTGATGCTGCACTTGGGCGTACTTTTTTAGCCTCCTGAAAAGCTATGGTATTATTTCGGATCGAAACAAATGTTCCTTGTTTTTGCCTTTTATGGTGGTTGCTTACAAGATTTCTCATTCATTACTGCTCGCGAATATGTTTAAAAGTTCCATTAATTTTTTTATTCAAGAGTGGAAATGACTTTGCTATATTCTTAATAACAAACAAGTCCTTCCGGCTTATTCGGAAGGGTTGGTTGATTTCTTTTTTCTTATCAAGTAGCCATCATTTTGTTTCAAAATGGCAGCCACAAATTATTAATGGACTTCGTAGAAATATTGACGTAATCTATGCACATATGGAATTTTAAGCAAAAAAAGCCACAAATAACGTTTTATGTGAATTTAAATATTTCAAGTGGCCAGCGCTTGGAAACAAAGTGGTGGATTAAGTTGACAAATATATCAAATGCATTTGCAGATAAGTCTACTGTATACACATATAGTTCGAATTAATTCAAAATCTCAAAAATCATCGTGTTGAAAAACTAAACGGCTTCCCATTCTCTCTGCCATTCCACTTGGATCAAAATGGCAGAGAAAGTTGCTCATCGAAGATATCGTTGAAAAGTTGAGATATTTTTTTTTTTTTTTTTTTTTGTAGAAATTCTTTTAAAGAGGCTTCGTAATTTGTTGAAATGTTAGTTTTCTGCATTTCTAGTTTGTTTTAACATTAAAATGACATAATTGTCCTTAGAAACGCATTAAAAAGATTCAATAAGGCAGGTAATATATTTGACTTTTCCCCGAAGGCGACTTTTTTTGGCGACTTTTGGAGAGAAAATACTTATTATCGATATACCAAAGATGGACGCAATAACTAGATTGGTTTACGAGTTACATGAAATTTCTAGATTTTTGTGGTTTGAATGATAAATCCATTTTTTCACTTTGATTTGAATTAATTAAGTATTTCAAAAGTTACCGTGATAACAAATTTTCAAGTGGCCGCCACTTGGAAACAATAGAGTGCAACAAGTTGCCCAGCAAACACATCCAAGATATTTGAAGCATAGGTTCACTTCACTGTCCAACTGTGGTTCAAATCTGTGCCGTGTTTCAAAAGTTATCATTATGGTAAATTTTCAAGTGGCAGTATAAGTGGCTGCGACTTGGAAACAAAATGGCGAAACAACTTGCCGAGCAAAATCATCCAATATGTTTGAATGATAAGTTCATTGTCCAGTTCTAGTTTAAATTAAATCAATATTTCAAAAATTATCGTCATAATTCAAGATAATTATATGATAATATCACTGTCCAAATTTGGTTCGATTTGGAGTATTATTTCAGAAGTTATCGTGATTTTAAATTTTCAAGTGGGAGCCTGATTTCAAGTGGCCCGGTTAGTGTAAGATATCCGGTACTTTCCAAAAAATGGCTGTTAAAATAAACTTGGTTGAGACCCTTATATGGTCTATGTATACATCAAAATTCAAACAAATTCGGAATACGCTTTTTACAATGTGAATTTGAAATTTTCAAGTGGTCTCCACATGAAAACAAAATGGCGGAACAACGTGATTTGCAAACTCATCCAAAATATTTATAAGTTCACTGTCCAAATTTGGTTCGATTTGGAGTATTATTTCAGAAGTTATTATGATTTTAAATTTTCAAGTGGTAGCCTGATTTCAAGTGGCCCCGCTTAACTTAAGATATCCGCCACTTTATTAAAAATAGCGGATAAAGTTCATTGAGACACTTATGTAATCTATGTATACATCAAAATTCAAACAAATTCTGAATACGCTTTTTACAATTTGAATTTGAAATTTTCAAGTGGTCTCCACTTGAAATCAAAATGGCGAAGCTATTTGGTTAAAAAAAAAACTCATCTAAGATATTTATAAGATAAGTTAAGATACTGTCCAAATTTGGTTCGATTTGGAGTATTATTTTAGAAGTTATTATGATTTTAAATTTTCAAGTGGTAGCCTGATTTCAAGTGGCACCGCTTAATTTAAGATATCTCCCACTTTATTAAAAATGGCGGATATAGTTCATTAATAAACTTCATTGAGATCCTTATGTGGTCTGTATTTATATCAAAATTCAAACAAATTCGGAATACGTTTTTAACAATTTAAATTTTCAAGTGGTTACCACTTGAAATCAAAATGGCGGAGCAACTTAGTTAACAAATCCATCTTAGATATTTATAAGGTAAGTTAAGACACTTTTCAAATTTGGTTCCATTTGGAGTATTATTTCGGAAGTTATCATGGTTTTAAATATTCAAGTGGTAGGCTGATTTCAAGTGGTCTCGTTTAACTTAAGATTTCCGCCTCTTTATTAAAAATAGCGGATAAAGTTCTTTGAGACACTTGTATAAACTATGTATACATCAAAATTAAAAAAAAATTCGGAATACGCTTTTTACAATTTGAATTTGAAATTTTCAAGTGGTCTCCACTTGAAAACAAAATGGCGGGGAACTTGTTTAACAAACTTATCTAAGATATTTATAAAATAAGTTAAGATGTCCAAATTTGGTTCGATTTGGAGTATTATTTCGGAAGTTATAGTGATTTTAAATTTGTAAGTGGTAGCCTGATTTCAAGTGGCCCTGCTTAACTTAAAATATATTCCACTTTATTAAAAATTGCGGATATAGTTCATTAATAAACTTCATTGAGACCTTTATGTGGCCTGTATTTACACCAAAAATCAAGCAAATCTTGCTTTAAATCTGCTTTTTACATTGTGGGTTTGAAATTTTCAAGTGCTGCCACTTGAAAACAAAAAGTCGGAGCAACTTGGTTAACGAACTCATCCAAGATATTATAAGATCAGTTTACTGTCCAAATTTGGTTCGATTTGGAGTATTATTTCAGGAGTTATCGTGATGACAAAATTTTCATTATAGATATATATATATATATATATATATATATAAACGAAGTGATTGCAATAGGTCGATTTCTAAAGAAATCAACCTAAAACCCAGATTTCTGGAAAGTATTGCTCTAAACTGATGCCCTTACTAAAACAATTTATAGAAATAAAGAAAATAAATTTTTATCCTTGGTTTGAATTAGAATCAATAAATGGAATGCACTACTATAGACCGATAAATTATATGCAAAACATTTATCTAAATTAGAGGAAAACGTAAAAAAAAAAAAAAAGAAAAAGAAAGAAAGAAAGAAAAAAGAAATTGCAAACTGAGCAAACACAATTTTAAGATTTCAAATCTGTAAAAAATATATCTAAAAACCATAAAGAATTGTTGCCTGAATATTTATGTTATTGAACAAAATTAGTATAGTTCAATTTAAAAATATTAAATAGAAATAGGGTAAGTGCACCAGTGATTGACACTTTTAGAGCAATCTCTGATGTTTTTAATGTTCTAGTCATCAGGAAATATTTTTAAAAATCTTCAGTTAGTACATATGGTGTGAAAGACATTCAGAACCACATAATGAATCTTTATTTGACACTAATGTTACAGTAATTGACACTGCCAGTTTTTCATTTTATCAGTAATTGGCCCCCTATGTCCCAGTGTTTGACGCTGCTAGTTATACATTTTACCAGTTATTACCACCATATGCTCCAGGGGAAGGAAAATTAGTTGTCCTATATTTTACCTGAAAACCGACTGAAGGTCAATATGAAAATTTAACATCATACACATATCTCCCGATTTTTATTCTAATACATGTCACTGGTCTCTTACAAAGCGTAGTTTTGCGTGATTCGCAAGCAGCGTCTCAAAAGATAGTCCTCTGGTCAAATTAGAACGTATGGCACAACAGAATGTAAAAAAAAAAAAAAAAAAATTTGGTGTGGAACAACCACACGACTTTCATTATCCACTGTTACACGTATTATATGCATTTTTTGGAGATGTGATTAGAAAAGGTAATGTGATCAAAGACAGAAAATTGACCTGACGAAGTAGAAACCTAAAACATTCCAGGCAAGAAAAACTTAATAAACGTATAAAGACATATGAAACAAAGTTTACATAGTGAGTTAAAAAAAAAAAAAAAGTATATATATATATATATGTGTGTGTGTATATATATATATATATATATATATATATATCATATATATATGGTAGAATTATTTTTTGAAACATCAGTTACCGAGATCTAAAACTGACCTACCTAAGCAGGAGGACTCTTAATTTTCCTGAACCACGCAATACATGAGAAAAGATATCTGAAATGGATTTATGCAACAATTTTCAAAAATAAAACTGTTAGAGCCGTTTTTGTGGTACCAAAACTTTGCATACTCAATTATTGAGTGGAAAACAAAAATTACATACAAAAGGATATTTAAAAGGAAGCAGGATGAGTCTGAAAAAAATCCGTACAGCCGTTTTTAAAGGAAAGTACTGGCGAGAACTGAAATTGAGCTATTGATACAGGACGGCTATCAATTTTCCCGAACTAGTCAAATATAACATTCGGAAGAATATCTAGAAGAGTGTTTATATAGCAATTTTGAAGAAAATTGTTAGAGCCGTTTGTGAGATATGGACTTTCGGTCCTACTTCCGGTTTTCCAATTTTCACCAAAAGTTGGAAAATCCATCAGTACACGAGACCTGTCTCAATTCTGAAGTTTCATAGCTGTATCTTTATTAGTTCCAGAGATATGATAGCCCGTAGGTTCCCCACACACATACACACACACTGATCAGTTGCCAGAAACTACTTTTTGGACTCAGAAGACCTTAAAAAATGTAAATCAGGTGAAAACTCGATATGGAATTTTTGGACCGAATACAATACTTCCATTACCTACGGTAGTCGGGTAATGGAAGTAAAAAAATATATATCACATACTCAATGCAGTAGAAATTGAAACGATAAATATGATTGAGCCAATTTTTAATTTTTTCATTGGATAAAATCGCATCGTTGTACAAATGTACGAATTCTCTCGTTTCTCCCAAGAGACTTCGTAACAGAAATTTTTTTTTAACAATTTTCAATTTATTTAATCAAAGAAAATAAAGCTGACATATATTTCTTTTTAAAAATAGTGGTGAGAAATCTAAATAAAAACAAAATCAAAACATTAGCATCTATGTACCTTATGAGAAGTGTAAAGATTATCGAAAATCAATACGGTTTTTTAGTATACGACAATATCAAAACATTTTATTTAAGTATTTTATTAACATTTTATAAACATTTTATTTTTTTAACTTATAGAATTATTATTATTATTATTATTTATTTATTTATAGAATTTTTAATTTATATACTTTTCTTTTTACTTTATGCAAAATTAGCTAAAGGCTTATCTATATATATATAAAAGCGTTCTTCCTGAGTGAGTGAGTGAGTGAGTGAGGGGGTGATTCATCATCGCCCAGACCAAACCGCTAGACCTAGAAGCATGAAATTTTGTGACAATGTTCTTTCTATGGCGTAGGCATTCACTAAGAAGCGATTTTACAAAATTCGCTCCCCCCAAGGGGGGGGGCAAAAAGGGATTTCACAAAATCCTTCATATCTCAAACAAAAAAAAAACAGATATCCGTAAAATTTTTGCTTTTAAATATAGCTAATACAAATGTCTAAAAACCAATTTCTGGAATTTTAAAAATTCGATCAGCAAGGGGGGCGGGGGGAGGGGGGCAAAACGTGATTTCGTATAATCCTACATATTTAAAAGAAAAAAACAGATATACGTGAAATTTTTGCTCTAAAATATAGCTAATGCAAATATCTAAAAACCAATTTCTGGAATTTTTGAAATTCAGCCTCCAGGCGGGGCAGCAGGGGGGGAGGTATGGGCAAAAACAAACAGAAATACAGTTAGGGCGTTCAAAATTGGTACAGATAAGTTTTAGAGGCCTGTAAGTCGAATGGGAATATTTTCGAACGTGTAAAGTTATTAGGAGGGGCAGGAAGAGGGAAGGGGGAGGGGGGGGCAAAAAAATAAAAATAGAGTTAGATCGTTCAAAATTGGTATATAGAGGTTTTCGATACTTACAAATCGATTGTGGATGTTTTCGAATCTGTAAAATTATTAGGAGGGGCAGGAAGGGAGGGCTATAGGCAAAAACAAATAGAAATACAGTTAGGCCGGTCAAAATTGGTAAGATAGGTTTTAGAGGCCTGCAAGTCGAATGGGGATATTTTCGAAAGTGTAAAGTTATTAGGAGGGCCAGGAAGGGGGAGGGGAGAGGGGGGAAATAAAAATAGAGTTAGATCGTTCAAAATTGGTATATAGAGGTTTTCGATACTTAAAAATCGATTGCGGATATTTTCGAATTTGTAAAATTATTAGGAGGGGCGGGTAGGGGGGGGGGGGCTGTGGGCAAAAACAAATAGAAATACAGTTAGGCCGTTCAAAATTGGTACAGGTAGGTTTTAGAGGCCTGCAAGTCGAATGGGGATATTTCCGAAACGGAGGGGCGAAAAAAAAAAATAGAGTTAGATCATTCAAAATTGGTACATAGAGGTTTTCGATGCCTACAAATCGATTGCGGCTATTTTCGAATTTTTAAAATTATTGGGAGGGGAGGGAAGGGGGGGGGAGCGGAGGGACAAAAAAATAAAGATAGAGATAGATCGTTCAAAACTGGTGCACAGAGGTTTTTCATACTTACAAATCGATTGCGGATATTTTCGAATTTGTAAAGTTATTAGGATAGACGGGAAGGGGTGGGGCGAAGGGGGAAAATAATAGAAACAAGAGTTAGAGCATTTTGGGAATTTTTTCCGAAGGCAGTGAGAACCCGGTGCGACATTTTTCCTAATCAGATTTTGTTTCTCTTTTTTTTTCACGTGATAAAAATTAATGCAATTTTGAGAATTCATTAATTATAGTGATTCATTTAAAAATAGGGACCAGCGAAGTGGGTGTTGCCTGCTAGTATTTATATATATTAGCTTAAATTTTATTCATTACCAAATTGCGACCTCGTGAAATTATTCAGTTAGCAATGAGGGAAAAAGTATTCTAGTGTTTGACAACCACACGATTTCCATTACCTTTAACTACGCATGTTATATACTCTATTTGGAGATGGAGTGATCAGTAGACATAAAATAAAAGTGCAAATTAACACATATGTCTTAAGACATATAAAAGTCAGCTTACATAGCGAGTAAAAAATAAATAAATAAATAAAATGTAGAGCAGTTTTTTTTAAACACCAATTTTCGATATCTTAAAGCTGACGGACATAATCAAGAAGGCTATGAATTTTCTTATAGTAACCAAATAATGTATGCGAAAAAACATCTAAAAAGAAATTTATGTAGAAAATTTGAAAAAAAAAAAAAAATGTTAAAGCCTTTTTTGAGATGTCGATTTCTGGTCTCACAAGCGATTTTTACTAAAACTTGGCAAACTCATCTGTTCACCGGAAACCAATGGACACGAGAAAGGATATCTAAAAGGGATATAATAGGGTAAGTTCGAAGAAAATCTATATAGCCGTTTATAAAGGAACGCAGTTGTGAGACCTCAAATTGACCTATTGATATATAACCCCTATTAACTTTACTGATTTAACCAATTAATACACATGAATGGACATCTAAAAGGGTGTTTACATAGCAACTTTGAAGAAAATCGTCATAGCAGTTTTTTAAATACAGGCTTACGGACCCTATTCTGGTTAATCAATTTTCACCAAAAGTTGGCAAAATCATTTGCACATCAGACCTGTCTTAATTCTGAAGTTTCGGCGTTCTATCTTTATTAGTTTTGGAGATATAATAATCAGAAGATTCCCTACACACATACACACATAAGTGCCAGAAAGCTTTATTATTATTATTTTTATTTCATTTTATTATTTATTAATTTATTTTTATTTTATTATTATTATTATTTATTTATTTATTTATTATTATTTTATTTATTTATTTATTTATTTATTTATTTTATTTTATTTTATTTTATTTTATTTTATTTTATTTTATTTATTTATTTATTTATTTATTTATTTTATTTTTATTTATTTATTTATTTATTTTTTATTTTTATTTTTTTGGGGGGGGGGGGGACTTGGGAAACTTCAAAACTCGATATCGAAATTTTTTACCGAATACAATACTGCTATTACCTACGGATAGTCGAGTAATGGAAGTAAAAGTTACCTAAAAATAGAAAAAAGAAACAAAGGAAAGGAAGAAAACATTTGTTTGGGTTCCAAACTGCATTTGCTAAAACGAGCACGGATAGAAAAGGTAGACACGTGATTGTTTGTAATCAATCTTTCGTAACAAGAATGGTTTGGCATTTAGCACAGAAGAGAACTTAAATGAGACAAAATAGATTATTTTGTTAGAGTGTTAAGATTATCTCTTCTTACTTAATTGCACTTGCTTCAAAACATTGTTGTTTGCATTGCAAATCTTTGATGGTGATTATGATTAATCCCTTTGGGGAAGATTCACATTAGCAATTACACTCACTTTTGCAACAATTAATCTTTGTCTGGTCAATTTCTCTCTGGTTGTTTTAATTTTGTTTTAGGTCGAATTTTTCAGGATTTTTTACAAACCTAAAGCTAACTCAAAGGAATAAATAAATAAATAAACCTCTTAACTTGAATTTAATTAAATATTATTTTTCTGTTAAATCTGTAATTTTCATATGGAAGAACGCTAGCTTGCATGGCTGGCCTAGATTTTAATTAAATATTATTTTGTATAAAATTTGTAATTTTCAACCAAATTTAGAGATTTTTAAACTGTGCACTTATAATGTCTTATTCTGGCCGATTTCTATTTTTTGTTAAAATCGCATAAAGTAGTGAGATATATATATAATAAATTTTTATATCTGAATACCGTTTAAAAAACTACTTCGAAATGAGCACTTAAAAAAATTATAATTATAATAATGATAATAATAATAAATAAATAAACTTTATATATATAGTCGAACCTCGTTAACGTGAATCTCAAGGGTGATAAAAAATTTATTCATTTTATCAGTAGTTCATGCTATCAGTAACTAATCTTCATATAACTAAACTAATCTTCATTTTGACGGGGATTGTTTAAACAGTTCATGTTAAAAGTAATTCACGTTAACAGTGTTCACGTTAACGAGGTTTGACTGTATATATATATATACATATATATATAATCCTTTTGATAGTATAAGCAAAGAATGAGAACGAAGAATAGTTAGTCAAACAATTCACCAAAGAGACATACACACGCCAAACAAAGCAACAAGATTTTCCAAATTGATTCAATTATTAAGTCAACAATAGCATTGACGCCAATCCACTGTACAACAATTATATATAGTATTGTAAAAATACGTGTTAAATAAATAAATAAGTATGAACGCTCAAAGAAGGTAAAGGTTTGATTGTTCGATTCTGTTTGTATTTTTTGTCTAAGATTTTCTGCAGGTAGAGAATGACAATTTTAAAATGCGGAATACTCTGCAGCGTTTCCGGTATCGAAACAACGCGGTTTCAGATAGATGCTTAATTCCGAAAAAATAATGATTAAGAGAAACTATTTGCACGTTGACAAATAGAATACCTTTATTAACACCACAGTTTTAATTGATAACTTTGCTAATTAAGGTAGTAAAATTCCAGGCCATAAGAAACATATTCCTTCAATTATTCTGTAAACGTTGGTATCTCTCCAGATTCCGAGGACTTTAATTTGTGAGGAAATAGGGCCAAAGACACAGAAAATCAAAAGCTGTGACTATATTTTAGAACAGAGAGAAAATTAAAATGTTAAAGAAATTATTAAACCATTTTTTAATTAAGATGAGGAAATATATATTTTTTATTATTATTGTTATTAGCTGATGCAAAGTCAACGTAATGGAAAGATAAATATGCTTTTCTATTATATGATAGATAAATAATTATTTTGCATATACAGTCGGTAACAAAAGTGTCCGAACACTAGCAAAAATTCCTATATAAAAAAAAGTACACTTAATACTGTTTTGTTAAATAAATCCTTATTGAATCATGTTCTTACACTGACTAAGAACAGAATTCGACAAGGATTTATTTAACAAAACCCTATGAAGTGTACTTTTTCTACATAGGAATTTCTGCTAGTGTTCGGACACTTTTGTTACCAACTGTACATGATCTAAAAGTATTGCTAGTATACTATATCGTGACAGTTTTCAGCAATCGAACATGTTCAAGGAAAAGGAAACAGAGATGGAAGAGCAGCGATAATTTTCATGAAAACTAATCCATATGAATCTGACCTCACATATTTTGTCTGTTGCATAATTAGTAATAAATATTCTTGTCGCTAAAGAAATAAAAACTTCAGATAGATGAACAAAAATATGAAAATAATAATAATAATAAAAATATTTGTAGTTCTTCTTTGGCAACAATATTGTTAACGTAAAGTGATATGTATTATAACTACGTTTAAAGTATAATGAATGAATATAAATGTTCATGCATTAGCTTTTTTTGGCTGTTTTCATTCCGGAATAAATCCTTGAAAACATCGTGTAATTCACAACAGATCAAAGAATAAGTTATAATGGAAGCATTTTCCATAAATATGCACGCAAGCAGATGATCCATACTCAGACCTCAGACATAAAATGATCTTATTTCCCTGATGTCATAACTTATCCGATGTTTTTTACACAGTTGCACATCAAGATGTGAATTATTGCAAATCACTATATATGTCTGGTAAAAAAAAAAAAAAAAAAAAAAAAAAAACAGACAGGAGTAGGTTTTTTTTTTTTTTTTTTTTTTAAATAACTGAAGAGACCATTGCAAAATTATAATAAAAATAAAACTAAAGTCAAAAATTTCAGTTAATTTGTCTTAGCAGAGTACAAATATACATTTCAGAAATCAAAATATTCATCCATTGAGTTACACAAATCACTATATATGTCTGGTAAAAAAACCGAGACAGGAGTAGGTTTTTTTTTTTTTTTTTTTTTTTATAACTGAAGGCACCACTGCAAAATTATAATAACAATAAAACTGAAGTCGAAAATTTCAGATTTTTTGTGTCTTAGCAGAGTACAAATATACATTTCAGAAATCAAATTATTAATCCATTACATAGTTTGTATGAAAAACTATACGTTTTATACATTATTTTTTAAACCATGTATTCCTAAAAAAAAAAATAATAAAAATAAAAATAAAACTTATTGTTTAGGGACGAAATTTTTCAAAGCAACCTTTATTATGCAATAATATTTTGGCACACATGAAGCATGAAAGCATCAATACATTGTTGCTTTCATAATCATGCACGTGTGTCTATATTTTTTCGTCTCATGAAGGTTCATGCGTTGTTGCTTCCGTAAATTATTTAGATCCAAAACAATCGACGTGTTTTTCTGCATTGTACGTCGATTGCTAACAAAGTTTTTTATTTTTATCATTCACTAACAATTTTCGGTGCATTTTTGCTCCAATTTTCGTACTTTCTGTAGTAACATTCCAATGAACAAGTGTACCTCTTCGTGTGGGCGAGAGGTTCTGCTCTCGGAACTACAGGATTTGCCAAGCCGTACTCGGCGGTCTGGTCGTTTGTAGTTTTCCGAGATGTTCTCCGAAGCTCGCATAAATACAGGATATGATCGTTCAAAAATCCCCCCACCCTTTCCAATGGTAGCCATTTCCTCCCAAGACAGACAATCGGCGTTAACCTATACACCAATACCAGTTAACAGAATTATCCAATATAGAATACTAGCTGGCTTCCCCAGCTAGCTGGCAAGAGACCCATGAAAATGTTTACCAAAAAAACATGCTCTCGGGCGCCTGCGGCGTAATTTGTTCTCTGTAAAAGTCACATAATATTAAAATATTAAAAATTCAGATATTTTTAAATAAAATCTAAACGTAGCTCTAGTTCAACGTAAAATACACTCAAATAAATGAAAATCAAATAAACCAATCAAATCTCTCGCAATTCCTCATAACGTAGCTCTAGTTCAACGTAAAATGCACTCAAATCAACGAAAAGAAATAAACCAATCAAATCTCTCGTAATTCTTCTTAACGTAGCTCTAGTTCAACGTAAAATACACTCAAATCAATGAAAATCAAATAAACCATTCAAATCTCTTGTAATTCCTCATAACGTAGTTGTAGTTCAACGTAAAAGACACTCAAATCAATGAAAAACAAATAAACCAATCAAATCTCTCCTAAGATTCTCCATTCTGCGTCATTATAGAAATGGGAAGTTTTATTTTCATATTTTTATTAATTAAAAGAAAACTAATCAAAAATTCGAAAATCTGACTACGATGTGCACAATGACCCTACGGAGGGCACCTTTGTGTTAAATCACGTGACTGTCCGAGCTACCGTTTTCGAGAACAGTGAAATATACATATATATATACAAATATTGCTCACTTAATAGTATAAGATGATGCAAATTCGCATAAGTAGTTATATATTTTCTGGTTGCCATTTATCTTAGGTGTTTTGTCATGATAAACATATTACATAAGCGGAAAAGTTCAGTTATTACTAATATCGCTTGAATTATCGAAAAGATTTCTCTCGTGATAAAGATTTAAAAAGAGGAAAATAAAAGAAGATCATATAAATCAAATATTAAAACCCCTTTCGATACAATGACGAATTTAGAACGCCATTGTTTTTGCATGCCATGCCATATAATGAAATGTTTAAATGATTTTGTACTGTACACAAACTGCGGAAAAATCACAAACCCTTATCTCATATTAATTTTAAATAGATATTAAATAATTATTTTATGCGTAAATATTCATGATGAAATCGTACCCGAATCGTATACTGTTTAAAAAATCTGGAGTGACTCCACTCGACTTTCCGAACATTGAGTAATTAACGGTTTCGTAGATAAAATAAAGTAAGAGGAGTTGTTTAAACAATAGAAAAAAATTTAATAGGGTGTTTGGGTATTTTTCTTTATATAGTACACGATGTTTAATTTAACGCTGTTTTACCAAACACCTAGATCATAATGATAAAGAATAATTCATTGTGTCCCTGTAAAAACCTACAAATGCTAGATTCACTAAAATGCTTATACTTAGTGCAACTGTGACTTATAATATTTATATAAATTTTCAGCTCCATCGGTTAAGGCATTTAGACGCTATCGCACTTTAAAGTTTTAACCCATATGCCACAATTATAAAGAAATTTGCATTTTTTGTCTCTGTAAAAAGAAACATAAGTGCTAGATTTTCTAAAGTTTATAAAGTTCGTATGACAGTGACGTATAACATGTATATAAATTTTCAGTTAATTTGAATAAGGAGTTTAGTCGCTGTAGCACTTTAAATAATCTAAGCCTATAGGTCTTAATGATGAACAATTTTTAATTGTGTCCCTGTAAAACTCGTTAAGTACTGGAGTCACCAAAATCCTTACAGTTTGTGTGATGGTGACCTATAACTCGTAAAAAAATTTTCCACTCAAACGGATAAGGCATTTAGATGTTCTCGCACTTTAAATAATTTCATCACATAGGCCATAATGATGCAGAATTATTTGTTGTGTCCCTGTATAAAAAAAAAAAAAAAAAAAAAAAAAAACTAGAAGGGCTAGATTCACCGAAACCTGTATAGATCGTGAAACTGTGACCTATAACATGTGTATAATTTTTTTGTTCAATTTAATTAGGCGTTTAGACGCTATCGCACTTTTTAAAATTTGGTCCCATAGGCCATAATGATAAATAATTTTTCTTTGTGTCCCTGTAAAAAAACTGTGTGTACCAGATTCTCCAAAATCTATACAGATCGAGTAACTGTGACCTATAATATGTGTATAAATTTTTTGTTCAATTGAATAAGACGTTTAGATGCTATCGCACTTTTAAAATTTTAGTCCCATAGACCATAATGATAAAGAATTTTTCTTTGTGTCCCTGTAAAAAACTATAAGTGCCAGATTCACCAAAATCAATAGGGTTCGTGCTATGGTGACTTGTAACATGCGTACCAACTTACAGCTCATTTGAACAAAGCGTTTAGACGCTAGCGTGTTCACACACACACATACATACATCATCGTAAAATTAGTGAAAATGAACTCAGGGGACCTCAAAACATATAGAAACACCAAAATCTCGAATTCGGATTTTTGGCATAATTACAATACTTTCCTTACATATGTATGTTCGGAAAGTAAAAATAAACCTCATTGTTAAACTTTAGCCGTAAATTTTCTGTCACACCGTGAAATTTACAGTAAATAAACGGTAAATTACAGCAAATACGATTAAATTATAAAATGTATACGGATCAGCTGTAAAATTTACGGCTAAAGTTTAGCAGGAGTGTTTAAATTTTTTGCGTTGTACCAATTCTATAGGAGACATACTTATAAATATTTTATATTAATTTCGTATGTTTCGAAAAATTAATTGAAAACCTCAGGCATAAATGAAATAAGATGCAATTTAAATTCTACTTTGAATTCATAACGATCTAAAATAAAAGTTTAATTTTATTTATTTATTTGTTATAGAAGAAAATATTTACTTTTTCTAAGAGCTAACTCATAGAGCAACATTTCATTCAGAGAAACCAGAGTGCAGTTGCACTGTACAACAAATTTAAACTTTTTTCTCTAACTTATATGAAACTATATGATTCTGTATAAACAAAATAGGCTTGATTTATATATCAAAACCAAATTTGTCCATCACGTACCGTTTTTGTAGGAGGCACACAACTCATATGTGTACAAATTGGTTACAGAGAAATGTAACAGAAGCTTGATTATATTAGTGTAAGAGAAAGTTTTGTCGTTTTCGAACACATGCACTTCTATGCGTTGTCGATTATTGACTGAAACCGATTTAAACAGTTAGGTTAGAGTCTGATTGATGATTTACATATATGTTTTCGTATTTTAGTCGGTTTTTTCAAACTTGTAGATATGTCACCATGGGTGAAGAAAAAGTGCACTTAAGATATTATATGCTGTACGAGTTCCAAAAAAGAAATAACGCGATGGAGGCAACAAAAAACTTGTGTGACATGTTTGGAGAGGACGCCGTAGTAGCTCGAACATGACTAAGATAGTTTGAGAAATTTCGTTTGGGTGATTTTTCTTTGAAAGATGGACCCAGATCAGGAAGGCCATCAGGTGTCAATGACAAAGTGCTACAGTATGATCAGGACAAATCCCACGTTAACTTCCACTGAAGTGGGCTTCAAGCTTGGAATTGATCAGACTTTGAATCACATTAAATAAGGCTTGTTTTCGTGCCCAAACTCTCTGTTTGGGTGTCACACAACGACAGAACTTTCCCTTACACCTAATAGAAAACACAAACACTAAAACGATTTTTTTAGCGCCGTTTCTTTTTGTAGGTATCTGTTGGTGTGTCCCTGATATCAGACTAGCAAAATTTAGCTAACATATTTCCATTCCATCGTTTGTTAAACGCTTTTCACATATAGAGATGTCATGATATAAACTTTCTCCATGCTCATCATTAATTGCGCTACACTCTCAAAAATTCTTTCTTCAGTTCACGGAAATTTACTGGCAGCAATGCTGCCGGAATATTTCCGTTATTTGACGAATATCTGTTTTTTGTTTCTTGTTTTTTTGTTTTTTGTTTTTGTTTTTTGTTTTTTCTCTCTTGTCAACTGAAGAAACTTTAATCTAAATTTTTCAATGTTACATAAGCGAAATTTTCCGAACTGTTTGAAGAACTTTTTTTTTTCCTACAAGGCTGTTATACATTACGGTACGATAACTTTCGTTTACGTTGAAGAAAGATTGAAAGATTGTAAATTAGCGCTATACCATAGGATTGTATTTTTACCTTTTTTGTTTCATTATTCTTTTTTATTTTTTTATTATTAATTAATAGAAAAATGAGTAAATAAATGAAAAAACATTGTTATTGAAAATTGAAAAATAAATTGCAGTTTCAAGTGTTTATTACGGTCGTTCCTCAAAAACTTATTTTTATGTTTCTTTGTTTATTTTTTGTACATTATTTATGTATAAATAAAATTTATAAAATTTGTTGTCTTTTGGAAAAGATCTAAAATTTAGGCAACTAAACTTTGAATTTATCGTAGTGTAATAAAATACTTACTTTCAGATGGTGAAAATAGAATTTTGATAAATGTGTTTGGTGACGAGAAATTTGACTTCTTAATTACCCAATGGTTTAACATGGGATTTTGCAATTTGAGAGATTGAATAAAGTAGCTTCTTGGTGATTTTATTAAAACCACAGCTTTCTTCACTCTGCAAAACAATTTCCTCTTTCAACGGATTAAAAAATAAATAAATAAATAAATCACAACGGAGAGGTTTACAAATAACGGAAAATTTCTGTCATATAACGGAAAATATTTCCGGCAGTCGGGATATTCCGGGATATTTCAAGAAAATCCCTTCTTCAATTCACGGAAGTAAAATTTCCGTGAATTGAAGAAGGGATTTTTGAGTGTGTAAAGGGAGAATCAGCGAATAAAATAACGAATACATTTTCGTGTAAGGAATTAACTGAAATTTCCCCTTTCTCTTCTTCAGACTTTCGAGAAAAATTCACGGAAAAATAACGTTTCCAAGTTGTACGGAAATTATTCGTCGAAAAATGAGGAATAATTTAGTGTATAAAGTCGAATTTTTTTGACAGTGAAGTTTTGAGGAAAAAAATGTCTAGAAGCGAGGCCAAAAAGTGCACTTTTAATGACATATTGCAACCTAGAGCACTAAAGCATTTCACCATGCCACCAACAAGATCTTCATAGTTTAGATCTTCTAAAATGTGGATTTTGGGGGAAATGGCGCATGGTAAATAAAACATAATCACAGATTCATTATTTTCAGCCAAAAATATATACAAGAAACACATATTTTCATCTAAAAGTCATTTTACATTTGTACTATGTCAACAGAATATCAAAGTCTGGTGTTTTTAAAAATTTTATGAGTTTGTTATTATTATTATTAAACGACAATATAGAATACTTTAATGCCTTGAAAATTTAATAAACGGATACAAGGACCCACGGGATAATAAGAAGTTTCTGAGACATCAAACAACCAAATGTGTTTAAGAAGAAAAATCTCTCTGGGATGCTGCAATTGTATTTATTAGGTCAGCATTAGTTGATTTTTCGATCAAGATTAGAAGTTAAAAGCAGTAAACATTGTCTAGACGTTATCTGTGAATTAAATCATCGACAGTGAAACAAAAACTTTTTTCTTAATATGATATGTTCTAATTTTAGACAACTTATCTTTTGGCAGCCAGAAAGGAAAAACTTGAATTTTACTTCGCTTATAGTGTATTTTCAAAAAAGAAAATGTCCTGTGAATCATATTTTCTTGAAAAGAATATTTTCATTAAATCAAATTTGCTACAGTCCTTATTATTTCCCTGGTTCTTCCACCACTATCTTTATATAGTAATCTTCTATAATATATTTCCATGATCGATTAAGAGGACAATTGCTGTATAAATATATGGGTGAATGGGTCACGAAAAAAATACGGGAGTGTAACAACACTATCGATTTATCGAGAATTTTTTTTTTTTTGTTGTTGTTGTTTTTCTGCAACATATTTGTTGTTTCACGCTGCATGTGTACCTGTTTGTTCTCGGCTAATAAATGGTACTGTTGCTTTATAAACACTCTAATAGACCTCCTTTCGATTGATATAGTTTGTTCAGGAAAATTAACAGGCGTCTTGTATAAATAGCTCAATTGCAAGTCTCGTAAGGGCATTCTTTTAAAAACGGCTGTACGAATTTTTCTTAAACTCGCCATATTAACTCCCTTCTAAATATCCTTCTGTATGTAATTTTTGTTTTTTGGTCAACAACTGAGAATGCCAAGTTTTGGTAAAAGTCAGTATCTCAAAAATGACGGTATCTCATGAAAATTGTTACATAAACCCATTTTTGATATCCTTTCATGTATTACGTGGTTATTACAGAAAAATTAACAGTCATCTTAATTAAGTACGTCAGATATAGACCTAAGAAACTGGTGCTTCAAAAAATAGCTCTACCTACTCTTTTTTTTTTTTTTTTTTTTTTTTAGCTAACTAAGTTAACTCAGTTTTATATGTCTTTGCACGTATACAGCTTTCTCTTACTGGAAAATTTTTCAGTGTCTACTTTATTAGGTTAGTTTTATGTTTTCTGGCCACATTATCTCCCAAAAGCGTATATAATACGTGTAATAGTGGGTAATGGAAGTCGTGTGGTTGTTTCACACCATATATTTTAATTTCAATTTCACATTGAAAGAAAAAAATTATTATTAATATGTACAGTCGGGGAAAAAAAAAAAAAACGCAACACTCAACATAACTTCGTTGCTAATCGAGGTAGAAAAATGTAATAGGTATCATTCGACGGGAAATTGTGAGTAGTTTCAGAAAACGAAGTGAAATTTTGAATTGGGGGTCGTCTACATATTAAAACGCGAACCAACTTTGATTTTTTCAATGGTAATGCCCCATTTTTATTTTATATTTGAATTCCTGAGATCACGACAACGCGAGAAAGTATATTGGTTGTATATTTTACTTATTTTTTAACAGACTTATAGGCGTTCAAAGTTTGAAGGTGCTAATGTTAAATTCATATTTTAAACTTTTATTAATATCTTCACAAAAAATAACTTAATCAATATATATATATATTTTTTTTACAAGATACAGTGAAGAAACCCAAACATAATCCATCATTACTTTTGATTCTGAACAATATTTTTTATTCTGAAAAATATTAATAAATTCATATTTATAAAAATTATGAATTATGACCTATATTAATTTTTACATAAAATGAATCCTAATGCTGAAAAATATGGGTGTGCAAATTTGTAGCTCATTCCAGTTATTAGTTTTCGAGATATAAATAAATCTTTCTTTTGGAGTGGTTTAGGGGGCCGTCTTTTATAAAGTTTTGCATGAGATAACGAATCAAATCTTAAAAAATAACAAAGAAAATTAAACAAAATATTTTTATTTTTTCTTACGGGTCAAATTATACAACAACAACGTCAAACGCGAAGAAATGAAACAAAAATGATGATTTTTAGTCATTAGTCATCAAGAATTCCTGTTTTCTAAAAAAGACACGCTCTGCCTTCATCGTTCTTCAAAACAAAACAATAAAGAAAAGAAAATAAAAGTAAATGTGACATCGAGTATTCGTGTTAAACCCCTTATTTTATGTTGACAAAAATATGCACAAGTGGTATTTACTTCACCGATTACTGGTGAAAAATTTTGTATCTTTTAAACGAACACTAGAAGAAAAAATTAACTAAATAGGCGGGGTTTACTGTTTTAAATAGAAAAATAGGCTTAATATTTCAGAACAAATTTTCTGTATTCACAATTATATTACAAATGGATATACATTATAATTATATTCTTTCTAATCAATATATTTCTATCCATAGTGTATTTTATTGCAAAAATATGAATAATGGGTACACACTTAAGAAATAAGTAACACACAAATTACGAAAGAAACGCCCACTGACAGAGTTACAGATTTTTAAATGGCGTGAATCTATGTCAGCAGTCGCGAAAGGATTAATTAAGAAATTATATTTTCATAGAAATTATAAAACGAATCGTACAGTTCCAAAGAGTTCAACTGACCCAAAACTGGTAAGTGCGATTAAAATTGTTTACTATTTACTTCGTGAACCCTTACAATAATTTATACAAAAAGATTTAGTTTATGCGATGTATATTTATATCTATATTATTTCATTTCGTATATTATGTTACACCTATAAAAGAAAATTTAAGCTTTATTGGTGATCAGTACAGCCATAATTGACACTTTTATTTGAAAATATTGCACTTTTTTCAAAGAGTACTGTCTGGACCAATCGTAAGTGTAATGTGTTTAAATAGACCTAAAATTCTCTAAATAAGTACTGAAGTATATACAAATCTAAAAAACTGAATTCTGGTTAATTAAGAAACTGGAAAATGTAAATGTTTTTTATTAATTTATATAATTCTTTTTCTCCTGGAAGATTTCCGGTGTAAAACATTAAAATTTTGTGTATTTCTTACAGGATCTTAATTTTATTTTTCTACGTTTAGAGATACCCCCTTAACACATTTTTGATTATAACTCTATAAATACTAAAGATAAATTATACAAAGAGTATACTTTTCCGCACTGCCAGACTCTCAGAAATTCGAATATGAAGTCAAAATTGGGTGTTGCTATTGAAAAAAATCAAATTTGGCGTTCATTTCAATGTGTAGATGACCCCTAATTCAAACTTCGATGACATTTTCGGAAAGTGCATTTAATTTCCTGTTGAATTACGTCTATTAGATGTTCCTGCGTCAATAAATAACGAAATTACAGCGGGTGTTGCGTTTTTTTTTTTTTTCCCGACTGTACATTTATACGAAATTTTGTCCTATACTGCCACATTAAGAATTATAAAAAAAAATGTGATGACAGTGTCACCTGCCAAGCCAGATATAATCAGGACCAATTTATGTCAAGTTCCAACTAAATATCAAAATCAGAAAATCAAAATAGCTATATCACATAAGAAGATACACACCATTTGAGCTGAGACATGGCTTTCATGTAAACGGAGGAAATAATAGCGTAAGAGCACCATGTGTAGGACGATGAACGACCAAAATGTAATCAGAACCAATTTATATCAAGATCTAACCAAGTATAAAATTTTCTGAATTATTTCGGGAGCTACAGTTCTTACGAAATTTTAGTTAGATACGTACACAGAAGATTCCAAACAGGCAGACATTTTCTAAAAATCATTAAATTGCGTTCAAAACATTTCAAAACGTGTAAATCTATTAGAAATCAGAAGTAAAAATTTATTCATGCATTCTTTCTTCTTATGCATATAGTAACTAGTACGATGAGGCCACCACAAGACTTTCTTCTGTATAATTTTACACCAAATTCATAGTAATACAAATTATTTATTAAATTATTTTCCATGATAAATGCAGACGATTTTTACCTGGCAGAATTATATATCACTAAATACTGAAATAAAGTCAATTTCTTGACAATGTCAGAAGAAAAACGATTTTTTTTTCTATTGAAAAATGAAAAAAATCGATAACTTAGTTCTAAATTATCACAGATCTATGGTTCAACAATTCATTTTAAAGATATCGACGAGATCTTTCAAAACATACCCATATTGAAAATTTACACCCCGAGGGGGGGAAACGATGCTACACAAACTTTCTTCTCCAGTCTACAACTAGTATTATCAATAATTCCTATAAATTTTACAACCACTAGTATGTTTTGGTCACCACATGACTTTCCTCTATATTTTCTTATACAAATTCATTCAGTAAAAAAAATTATTAAAATTATTATTAAAAAAAAAAAAAAAAAAAAAATCTTCCATGATAATGCAGACGATGTCCATATTAGAGAAGCAGTATAACACTAAATATCCAAAAAAAAAAAAAAAAAAAAAAAAAAAAAAAAGTCAATTTTATTCTCAATATTACATTTAAAAAAAATATATATATTGTTAAAAACGAAAAAAAATGAAAACTTTATTTTAAATTATCGCAGATCGATGGTTCAACCATTCGTTTTAAAGGTATTGGCGAGCTCTTTTGAAAGATACCCATCATGAAAATGTACTCCCCTCGAGGGAGGATCCCCCCCCTTCAGGGGGGAAGGCGAGGCCCCTACATACATTTTTTTTTCCCAGTTGATGTTCGAAACTGGTGTTCGAAAATTTTCAGGAATCCCATACTTTCTCTCTATTTGCATAGAAGGAAGTAAAAAAGGGAACGATACTCTTTACCCGTAAACGAGTGTAAATATTCCTAATTGCTTCTATTGTAAACTGTAATAAAAATGTAATTTGAAAAAAAAAAATAAATAAATAAATAAATTCAATTTTTTTCTTTTAACTTGAACCACATGTGTTAACGCATGAAACACTTTTGATGCTCTTTAAATCATGTTGCAAAAGCCATGGCGACGATCCAAGATAGTTGATCTCATTGCATAAGAAAGAAGTCGAACGAATTTTTTCAGTGTTTACAAATACAAGTAAGCGAACCTCAATGACTGACTGTTGTAATCTTATCAAGATGGCCTTCATGTCTGAGAAAGAGCCAAAATTCATTCTAATTCTCACGTGATCTGATTATTTAGAAAACTGAAATTATTCATCAGTTCTTCATGAAAATAAAACACGGAGATGAACAGAAAACAACTGAACCTTAAAAATCATCCAATTTTTTGAAAATGGAAAAGTTGTTTGATGAAAAAATTTCTAAATCACTCCGGGAAGTATTCAGACTTTTATTCTTTTTTGTAAAGACATGTATTAAAGTTGATTTTAATATATATAGTATATAGAGTTAGCATGGTATAGAAACAGTTTTTCTAACATGATTATTTTATATAAAATATAGTATGAAAAACATCCGTTTACACATCCACACAATAGGATAGGTATATTGAGGGGCGTTGTTGGCAGTTGTTCGGTGCGCGTTTGAAGCTACGTTATGCTTTTATTTACAAGGTGGCCATAATTAAACTTGGCCTATTCAACGCTTTCTGTAGCTGTAACTAAAATACGGATTGAGTGGAAAATGTGTATACTGACAATTCAAAGGATGCGCTCAAAGATTTTGCAAGATAAATAAATAAATAAAATAAAAGTCCACTAGAGGGCCATACACCAAATTAGAAACAAGCTATAAATTTCAAAATAAACAACTTCATTTATTATTACGGACATTTTTGTCATTTTCAGAGGGCGTTTAGCGGTGTAAAGCGTATTGTTCAATCTGGGCCCCACCTGCGGCCGATGAACAGTGTGCTGAACAGTTGACCGCATCTCATCACCAATGATCTGTCGCACATCAGGGAAATGCGATCCTTCAAGTCAGCTAAAGTTACAACATTTTCATGATAAACCAAAAATTATAAGGTTTAAGATCGGGAGTACGGGCCGGCCAAACAGCGGAAAATGAACGGCTAATCATTCTGTCATCTGTAAAATTTTACCGCAAAAACCTTTCAAAATGTAAGAATAACATAGTTTTAAATGTCGTAATGTTTGAAAATATTAAAACAGACAACAGTTATTTATTATATATTTCAAGCATTTTTACTGTAATTCGCCCCCTAGTGGAATTTTTTTAAATTTAATTAAAAAAAAAAAAAAAAAAAAAAAAAAATGAGCGCAACATTTGAATTGTCTAAATAAAAATTTTTGACTCAATCCACTTTTTAGTTATAGCTACAGAGAACGCTGAATAGGCCAAGTTTAATTATAAACACCCTCTATTTATTTATTTTATTTACTGCCCTAATTTTAACTATACTATAAGTATGCGTGTAAAATTTATAGTTAACATACAGACCTATCTAAAATTAGTTGAATAAGTTATTTTCTACTGAATGTAACCGATGGAAGTACTTTAGTAAATCATACCATGTACAGTCAGCAGCAAATTTTTATTGACGCACACATCCACACTTTTCATACATATGTTTTTTTTTTAGTTTGGTCGCTAATTTTTATCATCAACTAATTTTTTATAAACAGTATAAGACTAAGAGACTCGACAGATATTTACTTAACAAAACAGTATTAGGTGCCCATCTTTAAAGTAAGAATTATCGCTAGTGCTTCAGTAATTTTACTGCCGATTGTACAGGTCAAGTATACAAATCTGATGTATATGTGTTATCAATAAATAGTAAAATAAAATGACTGTACAGGAAATCCATTTAAAAAAAAAAAAAATCTGTAAAGCAAGGTTTAAATTGGCGATGTTAAAACGTTGAGCGCCATGTCAGCCATTCTAGATTCTAGGCATTTTGAAGGAATCATCTTGAAACTTTAGGAGTGTGCAGAACATGTTATACTTCAAACGTTTCAGTGAAAGTTTTACCCCGAAAGTAAAAGCAGTACCAATAAAAAATTAAAACATCGAGCGCCCTGTCAGCCATCGGTGGCTGACAGTGTGAAATATAATATATAGCCGTGTCAGCCATCGGTGGCGGATATAAAATAGGATATAAACTAAAAATATTACATTTAATGATTCAAAATTTATTAAAAATGTGCTTAATTTTTATTCATTACAGGAGGAATCATTATGGAATTTTAATGGATTTTAAGAATTTGCGTGGCGCTCAACGTGTTAATAACTATTTCTCCTATAAAAAATTATTGAAAGAAAATAGAGTGAGTTGTATGGCTGAAAATTTTAACAAGTAGTATGATTTCTCTCGGGGAGACTAGGAAAGTTCATTAGTTAGGTAAAAATTATTCTTTTTTCAATTTCGCCTGTTAGGAATAAAATTGAAAAGGGTTTTATAATCCGTGAGAACCACATAATTTTTCTGTCTTGTTTAATTCTTTAATTATTTTGTGAACACTCAATCCAAACTAATTTTAAAAAAAAATGTGTAGTTTATATTTCTATTCGTTTCAGGAGGATTTTGTTATTCAATCGCTTGATGATGTTTAAAAATTTATCCAAATTAAATGAAAGTAATTCATGTGAACTGCGTAATTTTTCTTCCGATCTATATTTTTAAATTATTTTGTGACACCCAATCCAAACTTTATTTAAACATTATGTGTAGTTTATATTTCTGTTCTTTCCAGGTGGATTGTTATTAAATCGCTTGATAATATTTAAAAATTTATCGAGATAAAATGGAAAATTGTTTTCATCTTTTTCTCTAGTTTTAATATCTATTCGTAGTAGATGAAATGATTAAAACATAACTATTATGATTACATATGCAACATATATATGTAGGGGGCACAATACTTATCCTAACTGACAGCCAAACCTACTGTTATTCTACAGGGAAATTTATTTACAGAATTACTCAGTACTTAATATATTATTTAAATTCCGCTCTCACATCAAGAAAAATCACAACGGTTAAGTTACCTTTCGTGTTCTGAAAATATAGTTTCAAAAATTTTAATATTTTATTAGTAGAGTTAAAAAATGCGAAAGATGAAATACTTTAATTTTGCTCACTTTGAAAAACTAGTTGGCATAGGTGGACTCTGCTCAGTTCCCCATCATATTTATGTTCTCATAAATTTCTAGTGCGAGACATATTATAATCATGTTAAAAGAAATGAATTTGACCAAAGCTTGATACAGTGACAGAATGAAATCCCCGCCTTATAGGCTATCCAAGGTTCACTTCGATATATTTATCTTATTCTAACTTATTAATTTATTTTATCAGGGTCAATTCCGTTGTTTAGTTTTCATGCTACTATTTCCAATGCAATAATCCTCAAAATTCATATTTATATGAAAAAATTACAATTTCGCTATGTTGATAAAATCGTAAATTACGAATAATTTACGAAAATTTCCTATTAGAATATTTGTATTCAATCATGCTCAAACAAATATCATAAATATAATTTTGAAGTTGTCTAATGTATTTATGATCCTCAAAATGGAAGTTTATGCTCAAATTTGCCTTATTCTGACATGTTAAGTAAATCGTAAATTCCAAATAACTTACGAATTTTTTAAATTGAAAAAATCATAGTCTATGATATTCATGCCAGTATCCAAAATAATATTTAACTAGTTGGCATAGGTGGACTATGCTCAGTTCCCCATCATATTTATGTTCTCATAAATTTCTAGTGCGAGACATATTATAATCATGGTAAAAGAAATGAATTTGACCAAAACTTAATACAGTAACAGAATGAAATCCCCGCCAAATAGGCTATCCACCGTTCACTTCGATATATTTATCTTATTCTAATCTATTAATTTATTTTATCAGGGTCAATTCCGTTGTTTAGTTTTCATGCTACTATATCCAATTCAATAATCCTCAAAATTCATATTTATATGAAAAATTTACAATTTCGCTATGTTGATAAAATCGTAAATTACAAATAATTTACGAAATTTTCCTATTAGAATATTTGTATTCAATCATGTTCAAACAAATATCATAAATGTAATTTTGATAGTCTAATGTATTTTTATATGTAATTTTTATAGTCTAATGTATTTATGATCCTCAAAACTGAAGTTTATGCTCATTTTTGCCTTATTCTGACATGTTAAGTAAATCGTAAATTCCAAATAACTTACGAATTTTTTAAATTGGAAAAACCGTAGTCTATGATATTCATGCCAGTGTCCTAAATAATATTTAGAAAGTGGTTTGATATCTTTAAGATGAAAATATCCCTCAAGATTGACGTTTATGCGAAATTTTGCTCTATTTTGCCATGTTAAGAAATTCGTAAATTTCCAATAACTTACGAATTTTTTAAATTGGAAAAACCATAGTCTATGATATTCATGCCACTATCCTAAATAATATTTGGAATGTGGATTGATATCTTTACGATGAAAATATCTCTCAAAATTGACGTTTATGTGAAATTTTGCCCTAAACTGTCATGTTAAGAAATTCGTAAATTTCCAATAACTTGCGAAACTTTCAAAGTAGCATATATATAGTTACTGATGTTCATTCCGGCATCAAAACTGGTATTTTAAAACTGGTCTGACATTTTTACAGTAAAAAGTTTCCATTTATCACACGTTTAAGTGAATTTTTGTCCTATTCTCCCATGTTAAGAAAATCGTAAATTTCTAATAATTTACGAAGTTTTTTAATTAGAATGTTGCAAATAAATAGGGTTCTTGCCAGTGTCGAAAGTAATATTTTAAAACTGATCTGACCTCTCTGCGACAATTTGTTCTTGAGATATCGTGTACACAGACTAACAAACTAACGGACTAACACACTAACACACTAACAGACACCCTACAGCCAGACACCATACAAATTTTGTCATTTTCGGATTCCTCACACTGAAAACGTGTAAAAAAGTCAAAAAATCGAGGTCGAAAATTTTCACGATTACCTAAGTTCCCCATACCTGTAGTATGATGGGAACTAATAAAAACTAATTTAGTAGTTGGAAATCTTCTCAATGTGAAAACGGAACCTGTAAAATACATTAGGAAATGAATAATTTTATAAATGAATTTACCAAATAAAATAGAATGTGTTTCGTTTCTCCTCAAGAATAAGTATACTGCGTTCCCTAAATGTCTACAATCGCAAAAATTTATCAATCTTGAAAAAGGAAAACCCAAATAATCCCCGGCGATTCAATTTGTCTTCGAAATAAACAATCTTATGACGATGAAATGTCTGATATTCTGATGATCTATCACACTGTGACGAAACAACCGAACCTTCACAAAATAATCTTTTCATCAATCTTGTGCTGTGGGACATTTCAACACAACATAAAAAATCGACATCAACAACTGCAGCCTATTGTCTTGTTTCTCAAAATCAACATAAAAGAACCTCCCAGTTAACTGACCCCAGCTTAATAGTTATTATGGTGCCACTTGTCGCGTGGGGCACAGCCCGGCACAAATAACACTTAGTTTTCCTGCTTAAATTAACAACAACGTTGCCCATTCTCGAGAAGGGTTTCATAAAGACTTTCACAGCACAAAAATTTATAAAGACTTTCCCAGCGCCAATTTTTTTTCATGAACTCTCAACAATACCTTGCTACCAAATATCTTTAAGCCATTTGTCTCTTTATCTACCAGCATAGAGCATGCCGCTCCTTGTCGCGTGGGAGACCTGTCTCTAGCGGCCTTTGTAATTTTTTTTTTTTTTTTTTTTTTTGAGTTTAAATAAACTCCGGAAGAGGGGCCTAGAATAGCTGGAATCGCTCGACACTGCTCCTAGAGCGGTGAGCGGCACCTCTTCCCTGTTAATACATTTTGCGAACACGAAATAAAATGAAATTTTCGTCAGCATCGTCTCTTTCAATGAACAAAGATAGTTTGATTCAACGTTCATTTGAAATAACAATAATAATAAATTTATTATTTTATTTATTTATTTACACTATCTACCAATAAATATTTGGACACTTTCGAATGTTTTGTCAAATATCTAGAAAAATTCTTTAGTAATTATCTTGAAACTTTCGGAGTATAAATAATATGTTTTACCTCATATTTTTCAGCAAAAGTTTTGTATTGAAGAGGAAAAGGGGACCAGTGAAAAATTAAACAAAACTCAAAATGTTTTACCACTCTGTAAAAAGTAATACATCAAATGCGTTTTGGCTGGAGCATGTGATTATAAGGCTTCTTCTAATTATTTGCATAATTTTTTATGAGGCTACCACATATGTTCATGGAGATATAACGGTTTCTTTCAAAAAAAAAAAAAAAAAAAAGCCACTTTTTTAGTTATAACGCGTAGGGTACTAGACCCAGTGCTAAAGCCATTTTTAAGAAATTCGGCATGCTGCATTAGACACGGCATATTGCAATCAGAATGCAAAAATGTTAAATATCTTACGAAATATGAGTATTTTTTCTAAATAATTTTTAGCTACGCATGCGCTTGCTTTTAAAAATTTTCATTTGCATAAATTAATAGCCAAAAGTATTGAGCAACTTATATGAAAGCTCCAAACAAATATCGTGTAAATTCAAAAATTTATGAGAGATAGAATGAATAGAATTCCAGTTATGTTCAATTCATCTCACAATATAAGCTAAACTGTAAGGGGTTTTACTCACATTTTTATTTTGATTCAATCAGTGCCCAATAATGATACAATGTTCCCTAATTGTAAATGAATATTAATAAAGCCCCTATAATATGATTTTTTTTTTTTTTTCGAGGAACTGCAATTTTATTCATTTTATCTCTCATAACTTTTGAATTTACACGATATTCGTTTGGAGTTTTCATATAAGTAGCTCCATACGTTTGGCTATTAAATTATGCAAATGAAATTTTTTTAAAGCTAGCGCATGCGTAGTTAAACATTATTTAGTAAAAATGCTCATATTTCGTAAGATATAGCATTTTTGCATTCTGTTTGCAATATGCTGCGTCTAATGCACTATGCCAAATTTCCTAAAAATGGCTTTGCACTGAGTCTAATAGTTTACGTGTTATACTTTAAAAAGTGTCTTTTTTTTTTTCAATTTTTTAAAGAAACCGGTATGTGTCTATGAGTATATGTGGTACCCTCAAAAACATTATACAGATAATTAGAATAATCCTCATAACCACATGCTACAGCCAAAATGCATTTTATGCATTATATTTTACAAGGTGATCCAAAACATTTTGATTTTTCTTTAATTTTTAACTGGTGCCTTTTTCCTATTAGGGGCAAAACTTTTGATGAAATATATGAGGTAAAACAAGTTCTTTATACTTCCAAAGTTTCAAGATATTTCCAAAAGAATTTTTCTAGATATTTGAAAAAACTTGTACATTCGAAAGTGTCCAAATACTTATTGTTAGACAGTGTGTTTATTTTTCGCGGCATTCTTTATAAAACAATTGCTATAATATTTTAATATTAGCATGTTTTGCCTGCTCCGCTAGTCACTATGCTTAAAGGAATTTTGAAAAAAAAATTATCATTATATTTTTAATGACTTTATAAATAAGAATTAAAAACGGTTTCATTGGAAAACGCTTACAACCTCGCTTTGTTCCTCGCCTACGCTGTACTGGTTCCGGTCCTCACTGCTTGCATTTGTGCGTACATTTCAATTTAGGTGCTAACTGGAAGATAAATGGCGCTGCTATTAATCAAGAATTATGTTTTTTGGACAAATATTTTTCGGGCAAATTATCATTTTTACTCTATCAGGGATGGAACACGGGCGCAGAATTCATACCACTATGAAAGTAAGAAAAAATTCTACCTCTTAAATCAACGATATTATAGGTATAGAAATTTCTTAAACAGATTCCGGTGTGAATTCTGCGCCCGTGTTCCATCCCTGCTCTATGACAACAGATGGCAGCAACAAACAATCTTACCAACTAAAATAGTAATAATAATAATAATTAATTAAGAAAGAAAAAAAACTAATCAAAAATTTGAAAATTTGGCAAGACACTGAAAGATTTTTCTTTAACAATTGGCGTCTTTACTATTAACACGTTGAGCGCCATGTCAGCCATTCTAGATTCTAGACTTTTTGTCACACATCTCTAAAAGTACTGAAGGAATCATCTTCAAACTTTAGTAGTGTGCAGAGCATGCTATACTTCAAACGTTTCAGCGAAAGTTTTACCCCGAAAGTAAAAGCAGTACCAATAAAAATTTAACACGTTGAGCGCCATCTCAGCCATCGGTGGCTGACACGCTGACAGTGTCAAATATGACGTAAAGCCTCGTCAACCATCGGTGGTTGACAGAGTAAAATAGGATATAAAAATAAAAACATTACATTGTTTTAAGTAATTGTTAAAAATTTATTAAAAATTTGCTTGTTTTTTATTTATTACAGGAGGAATCATTATGGAATTTTAATGAATTTTAAGAATTCGCGTGGCATTCAACGTGTTAATTATCTGCAAAAAATAACACGTTGGTCTTCGAAGGGTCGAACGTACGACTTTCGCATTATCAGGCTTACGCTCTAACCAACTGAGCTAAGGGACCACGGAGAAACTACTCACTTTTGGATTTCTATCTCTAGAGACGACCATTTCAAAAATTTAATGCAAAATTCTGTAGCTCTGCGATAAGCCGTTTACCTGGAAAGCGACAGACGTACACGCACTTTATTTTATTATATGTAGCTATTAGTATTTTAAACAGTGTATATGATATTCCTAAATTATACTGATAAAATTGGCGGTTTTAGAACGAGAAAAGAAAAATGTCGAAGTGTGGTTTTTCTCTCTCTCACTCCTTTAGTGTATTTAGTGTTATTTTTTACTGGCATGAAGAAATTTAAATAAATTTAAAGAAAAAAAGAAAATTCTACTGAACTTTTAAATATTGTCTTTAATTTTAGTTTGTAAGATAATTTCCGGTGAGAAAGCATATGTATTTATAAAATATTCTGGTTAATTGATTTTTCACTTTTATCTTGCATTATTTAAAATTGGAACTTTCATATATTTTCGAATTATTTTTCTGTATTGCGTGTAAATAAATACAGAAAAGTATTTACCTTCCAACTCTCAACGAAAACATTTTTAAATAAGCCACAAAGTTGTTCAAAAGAAAAATACATAATTAAATGGCAAAAAAAAATGTTTCGTTGAAGACCAAAATATTGTTTAGTTACAAAACTAAATACTAAATATGAATCTTCTAAAAAAAAACTCATACCTCCAACATAACTAAGCCGTCTGATGTCTTTGTGCCAGTTTACTTCTTGATATCTTGAGAAAAACAGTGTCAGGGGGAGAATGACAAAGACGTTAGGAGTTACAAGTTCAGCTATGAACGGTTCTCTAATTCTGAGCCACTTAACTTAATTTTTCAAGATTTCCGATCTTATCCTCGGCCCATTTATAAAGACATAATAAATATTTCCTCATTAAAGTTTTTTTCTCCTGGCCTATGCAAAAATATATCTCGAAGAACATCGCAACATCCGGCTAGATACATAAATAAAAAACAAATCATTATTCATTCACGTTCACTGAGAGAGAGAGAGAAAAAATATTGTGTTAAATGATAAAGTATTTTCCAGACCTTGATGTTGCTGAAAACTATGAACACTTTGAAATTCCTCCCGACGTCGCACAACGACGTCGTTTTCTTAAATACTGGCAAAAAAACCCGGAAGCAAAAAAAGTTCACTCTTTATGTGAACAGCTTTACATAAATTTTACCCTTTGCCGTCTAAAGAGTGTTGTTTAATTTAGGGACTTCTTTATTCGACTATTACCAATAAGTTTGAGGAATTATATTTAAAATACATATTGGCAGAGGTTGAAATTTGGAGGCCCTGGGCACAGCTTTTATAAGCCCCCCCCCCACACACACACACACGCCCACTTCCTATACACATATAGAATGTTTCTTTCTGTGTATTATATCTTGTACAACTTTTGTAATTAATAGATATTTTGAATCTATCTATCTATCTATCTATATCTATCTATACATATAATAAAATAAGATGTGTGTGTGTCATTGTGTGTGTTTCCAGAGAGTTTTAAGAAAACGGCTGATGGCTGAGCTACAAAAATTTGCATGGTGGTTCGTAATGACCTCCCCTGATGCACCTCGAAGCCGGATTTTCGAATTTTGTTTTAGTTTTCTTTTAATTAATTAAAATGTTAAAATAAAAACCTTCTAATAACTGATAAATTGGCCATTTAATTTTAATCATTAATTTAATTGTTGCCAAAAAAAATTATCATTATTTTATCGACAGAAAAAAAAAACGTGAACAATAAAAATTACACTTACTTAAAATATTTAATTTTAATCCTTAATTTAATTGTTGCCAAAAAAGAATTTTTTCGACAGAAAAAAACCGTGAACAATAAAAATTACATTTATTTAAAATGAGGAAAGTAAATTAAAAAAATTAGAAATATCAGTCGTATCGTTAAATCCAACGGATTAAACAGCTTATCGATCGGACAATTAGATTTTTTAAAATTAACTAACGTATGAATTGTAGGTGGCAACAGCAGGAGATTGTATGAAAATCGTTTGGAAAAAAAAAAAAATTAAATCTGCTGCTCATTAAAAGTCACATGTTTTCGTAATTAAAATGTGAAAAAAATAACCTTCTAATTTCTGATAAATTAGCCATTTAAATTCTATCTATAATTTAATTGTTGCCAATTTTATTTTTTCGACAGAATAAAAAAAGAAAAAGTAGCCATCTGGCAACACTGCCGATGGTTAAAAAAGACTTTACACATCTGGCAACAAGAAACGTGTAGTGTTTCCTAGGTAGCGAATAAAAAACCAGAACTTTGATGGAACGATATTTACTTTGTTTTAGTAGCAATGATACTTTTTAATAATGCTTGCTTATAACTATTACTCATGCTTCTGCAAGAATTAATTTATCTTTTTTATCATTTTAATTTGTAAATAGTGAAAATATATTTTTTTATAATATGAAGTCTTATTTATTTAACCAACACGCACCTATATATTTGTAAATAGTGAATATATATATTTTTATAATATGAAGTCTTATTTATTTAACCAACACGCACCTATATATTTTTAACTACTGTTTTCTATATTTTTATTTTTACTAAACTGATCTTTTACTAAACGGATTTTTACTAAACTTTTACTTACATGGTTTTTTTAAAAATAGGCAAGTGAGTAAACATATTTTTCTATTCATTTATAGCTTTGATATCTGTCGTCCTTGGAGAATTTTGCATTTGGCGATCAAAAATGTAATACGAATGTATATACACGCCAGATGTATATTTTGTAATATATATTTAATGAAATATCCTTTTATATTCTTGACGCCATATGTATATTTTGGTAATATATATTTCTCATAATATATTAAAATAACCATGATTTTTGAAAGGTATTACATATAATCGCCCCATAATTAAACGATCTTTTCCCTTTCCTTTTTTCCGCCAGGGACTACAAATATCAAATAAGATCTCTCTCTCTCTATTTTTTTTTTTTTTTTAATAAAACAATCATTTAAATTAGGGATGTGTAAGATTTATTTTTGAGTCTAGTGCAGAATGAGCGACGCGACGGTTTTAAAATGGGAGATAAGCACGCCAAATGTGGTGTTTTTCTTTTTCTCCAGCCATATCGCATACGATGAAAACAACACGACGTCCTGTTGGCATCGTCGAAATTTGAAATTGCGTCAAAGCCGTCACTCATTGTACGTTAGACCCAGTGGCGGATTTAAGGGGAGGGGCTAGGGGGCTGAAGCCCCCCCCCCCGAAAGTACTGACATTTCCAATTGAATAGTACATTTGCAAACTTTTCATTGATCTGGAATTACATCTTGAAAAATCTTAGCCCCCCCCAAAAGTTAAGTTCTGGATCCGCCACTGGTTAGACCCTTATTTATTTATTTATTTATTTATTTAATTTAATTTATGTATAATCAATCACAGCCTTCAATCTGACCTGATTCTTGAATTAACAATACAGTTGAATATAGTGTGAAAGAGAGTACTTTTTTTTTTTAACTACTTTTGTTTTGTTACAATTTTAATTAATTTTTGGTTTGATTTTAAATTCAATATGGACTGATTCTTTTTAATTTTTTAAAAAAGTTCTTTTGATTTACAGGTATAAATGTTTCAAATACTGTCTACAAAAACAAACCCCAGCATAGATTTGATATCTGTCCACCTTGGCGATTCTTGTATTTGGCGATGATGATTCATATTAATGATACCAAATTAATAGATATGCCTAGCATATAAGATGCTGTTTCATTTTACGAAATATTTAACATTTTAAAAGTGCTTTTTATTTTCGGGTCATCATGAACCCAAAATTGTTGTGCAAATTTATATATTCAATGTAATCCGATTTTTCAATCAATATTTCAGTTGAATAATCTGAGAAAATATATACAGATAAATTATATTTTAAGAAAAATAGTGCATGTTTTTGGCATAGGTGATATTTGTTTATATATTCAGAACCACCAATAAATCCCACCCCTAATTCTAATTTCCCGTATGCTTAATTTTGGGGGAGGTGGTAAAATAAATATTGTGCACGAATGTAGGCATTCTTTCAGATGAATGTGATACAAAAAAAAAAAAAAATATCTACGTTAATTGTGTTTGTTGTTTTTAATTTTGCAAAAAGTGTTTTCAAATGTCGGCTGTGATAAAATAACATTATTATTATTATTATTATTATTATGCTTCTATTTTTAAAATATCTTCAGTTAATTTTTATTTCAATATTTTTACGTAAAATCTCTTTTTATTATAGAAAATTTGTTATTGTTAATTATGCCGCAACCACCCAGAAAGAAAAAATGCCTAAGAAGATACCGAAAAGAAGACCGAGAAAGAAAAAGGACTGCAAAGTCTGCATTGATAGCGAGGTCAGAAGAAACACCTGAAGAGAGAGAAAGAAGACTTCAACAAAACAGACAGTGTAAATGGATAGCAAGATTACAAGAAACACCTGAAGAAAGAGAAAGAAGGCTTCAACAAAACAGACAGTCAACATCGCGAGCAAGATTACAAGAAACACCTGAAGAAAGAGAAAGAAGGCTTCAACAAAAAAGGCAAGCTATATCTGCAGCCCGGTTGGAAAAATGGAGAAACAAGGAAAATGCTGCATTCAATTACAGTCCAGTTTTCCCTTATTCATCAGATTCATCCATTACAATTGGTTCCATGTCAAAAGTATGTGATTATTGCGGTGCACTGAAATGGAAAGAGGAAGCACCAGGAATGTGTTGCAGTGCTGGGAAAGTAAAACTTACTTCATTAGGCGATCCTCCGGTAGTTCTACGCTCTTTGTTTTCAGATCAGACAGAGAATGCAAAACATTTTCAGCAGAATGTTAGGCGTTACAATGCCTGTTTTGCGATGACGTCTTTTGGAGCAACTAAAATAGTTAGAGAAACGGGATACATGCCGACTTTCAAAATACAAGGTCAAGTTTTTCACAGAATTGGCAGTCTGCTTTCAGCCGAAACTGAAGAACCGAAATTTTTACAAGTTTATTTTATCAATGATTTCCAGGAGCAACTTCAGCGACGTTGCAGGAACGTCGTAAATGTTCGAGAACAAATAGTTATGACTTTACAAGATATGCTACATAAGGAAAATAATTACATCAAAAGTTTAAAAACTGCCATGGAAAATATTAGTCCTGAAGTTTCCTTAAAAATTGTTGCTGATAAAATTCCAAGAAATGAACATGAAAGAAAATTTAATATTCCTGTTTCATCAGAAGTGGCAGTTATTATAACCGGAGAAAGACATGAAACTCGAGATATAATTTTGTCGTTGAGAAATAATGATTTACAAAGAATCAGTGAAACTCATCGGTCTTATGATGCGTTACAATACCCTCTGCTATTTTGGAAAGGTGAAGACGGTTATCACTTTCAGTTGAAACAAATCAATCCTAACACTGGTTTATTAACCAATAAAAAAGTTTCGGCTATGGACTTTTATGCTTCCAGGATTATGATGAGAAGTCAGGAATTCAACATTATACTGAGAGGAAGAGAGTTATTTCATCAATTTTTGGTCGATATGTATGCGAAGATAGAATCAGAAAGACTGCGATATATTTATATGAATCAACGAAGGCTGAGAGCTGCTGAATACGTTCACCTGAGAGACGGCGATGTTCATAACATTGGACAATTAGTAATATTGCCTTCAAGTTTCGCTGGTAGTCCTCGCTACATGCACGAGAAAACACAGGATGCCATGGTATATGTTCGTAATTATGGTCGACCAGACCTTTTTGTAACATTCACATGCAATCCAAAATGGAATGAGATTAAAAAAGAACTTTTCCCTGGACAAAAACCACAAGATAGACATGATTTATTAGCCAGAGTGTTTCACCTAAAGCAAAGGAATATGATGCATCTTATTTCGAAGGCAAAAATATTTGGGCCAGCCAGTACAATGTTTTATGCATACCATCGAATGGCAGAAAAGGGGGCTTCCTCATGCTCACATACTGGTATGGTTAAAAAATAAAATTCATCCAGAACAAATTGATCGCTTAATTAGTGCTGAAATTCCCAATCCAGATGAAGATCCTGAGTTATTTAATTGCATCAAAACACAAATGGTACACGGTCCATGCGGAATAATAAACCCTAATTCACCCTGCATGAAGAACGGAACGTGCTCTAAGCGCTACCCAAGAAATTTTCTAAAAGAAACTCAGACAGGATTAGACGGTTATCCACTATATCGTCGAAGAAGTCCTGAACATGGTGGATTTACAACAACTCTTTCAGTTCGAGGTTCAGAAATTTCAGTGGATAACAGATGGATTGTTCCGTATTGCTCCTTACTCTCGAAAATATTTCAGGCACACATAAATGTAGAGTACTGTAACTCTGTGAAATCAATTAAATATGTGTGCAAATATATAAACAAAGGATCTGATATGGCAGTGTTTCACCTTACTGAATCTGAGAACGTACAAAATGAAGTAAATGAGTACCAAATAGGAAGATATATTAGTAGTAACGAGGCAGTATGGAGAATTTTGAATTTTCCTATTCATGAACGGTATCCAAATATTGTACACCTATGTGTCCATCTTCAAAATGGCCAAAGAGTTTATTTTAATGTGAACAACGCTATGCAAATAGCACAGGCTACACAAGAAACTACCCTTACAGCTTACTTCAAACTTTGTATAGAAGATGACTTTGCCCGTACTTTGGTCTACAATGAAGTTCCCAAGTACTACATATGGAATTTTCATAAAAAAAATGGAGTTGCCGTAAAGTTGGAGGAAATGTAGCAAACTACCCAGGAATTAGATGTAGTGATGCTCTTGGCAGAGTTTATACAGTTCATCCAAATAATTCGGAATGTTTCCATCTCAGGTTACTTCTACATGTAGTTAGGGGACCACAATCATTTGATGATTTAAAATCAGTAGATGGTCACGTATGTGAAACATTTAAAATGGCCTGTCAACTCAGAGGACTACTCGAAAATGACAATCATTGGAATGTAACAATGGAAGAAGCTGCTTTTGTGAAATCTCCAAAAATGCTCAGGAATCTGTTCGTCCTTCTATTGAAAACATGTCATGTGGCAGATCCTTTAGACTTATGGATCAAGCATAAAGAAAATCTTTCTGAGGACATACTGCACCAGACAAGAACATTGCATAATAATTTTCAGTTAAATTACAATGAAGCAATCTTCAATAAAGTCCTGGTAATGATTGAAGATAAACTAATGTCTTTGGGTGGTTCTGAGTTAAAGTCTTTTGGTTTGCCTGAGCCAAATCGAAGCAACGAATTCGTAACTAAATTAACTTCTGAAGAAATTTATGATGTTGAACAATTGCAAATATATTTACAAGAACATCAATCTAAATTAACGACTGATCAAAAAGATGTTTTTGTTATTATTAGTGAATCAGTTTTTAATAGATCAGGTGGCATTTTTTTCTTGGATGCACCAGGGGGAACTGGGAAAACTTTTCTCTTAAACCTTATTCTCGCAAAAGTTAGACACAGATGTGATGTTGCTTTAGCTGTTGCATCCTCAGGAATTGCTGCTACACTTTTGGCAGGAGGTAAAACAGCACATTCTACATTTAATTTACCAATAAATTTAACTACCTCAGAAACGCCAACATGTATTATATCCAAAGGTTCTGATAAGTCCAAACTTTTACAGAAACGCAAACTTATTGTATGGATGAATTTACGATGTCCCACAAAGCAGCATTTGAGGCACTGAATATAACTTTACAGGACTTAAGAAACAATAACAATATTATGGGAGGCTTAACTCTACTAATAGCTGGTGACTTTCGTCAAACGCTGCCAGTCGTGCACCGTGGAACAAGAGCTGACGAAATAAATGCATGCTTAAAAGCTTCTTTCCTGTGGACTCATGTTCGAAGACTTCAGTTAAAAACAAATATGCGAGCACTTTTGACAGACGATATCAATGCACAGGAATTTTCTGATAAACTGTTGCAAATCGGAAACGGAACTATGTCATCATGTAATAATGGACTTATAAAAGTACACAGCATTGCCCATGAAGTAAAAACTCATGAAGAACTTATGACGACAGTATTTCGAAATATAGAAGAAAACTTCAGTGATCATAATTGGTTGTGTGAAAGAGCTATTCTATGTCCAAAAAATGAGGATGTTACAATTACTAATAATGAGTTATTACAACGGTTACCTACAACTGCTTGCATTTATAAATCAATTGATACAGTTTGTGACCAAAATGAAGCAATTAATTACCCTACAGAATTCTTAAATTCTTTAGAAATACCAGGAATGCCATCACATACCTTACATTTGAAACAAGGTTCGCCCATTATGTTATTAAGGAATTTGGATCCTCCCACATTATGTAATGGCACAAGATTGGCTGTGAAAAAATTAATGAAAAATATTATTGAGGCTACAATTCTTACAGGTCCTGCAGCTGGAAATGATGTCTTAATTCCTAGAATTCCAATTATTCCTTCAGATCTAACCTTTCAGTTCAAACGATTACAATTTCCGGTTCGTCTAAGTTTTGCAATTATTATTAATAAAGCACAAGGCCAATCTCTAAAAGCTGTTGGTGTGGACTTACGAAAACCATGCTTTTCACATGGTCAATTGTACGTTGCATGTTCGCGTGTTGGAAGTAAAGAAAATCTGCACATATTATCTCCAAATGGAACAACTGTAAACGTTGTGTATCCCGAAGCCCTTTTAAATTGCACAAATGGGGAGGACTGATTACTTAAGAGCTTTTTCCCTGTGGACTCATGTTCAAAGATTTATATTAAAAACAAATAACCGACCATTTTTGACGGGCAATATCAATACACAAGAATTCTCTTATAAACTGTTGTAAATCGGAAACATTATTTTACCATCATGTAGTAATAAAAATAACCCCATTGCCCATGAAGAACTTATGACGACTGTATATTCAAATATAGAAGAAAACTTCAATGATCGTAATTGATAGTGTGAAAGAGTGAACTTTTTAATAATTTCCTTTTTTTTTTCCTTTTGTATATAAAACGATATAAAAACAGAAGGATTCTGTTTTTTAAAAAATAAAAAAGAGTAAAAATGTGTGAGTCCGGACAATTTCAGTATTTTTTTTTTTTTTTTATAAAGCTATATAGAAAAGAGTTTCTTTTACATATAGTGACCAGCGAAGCGGGCAAAGCCTGCTAGTATATATAATAAAATAAGATGTTTGTGTGTGTGTGTGTCATTGTGTATGGTTTCCAGAGCTTTTTAAGAAAACGGTTGATGGCTGAGCTACAAAAATTTGCATGGTGGTTCGTAATGACCTCTCCTGATGCACCTCGAAGCCCGATTTTCGAATTTTGTTTTAGTTTTCTTTTAATTAATTAAAATGTTAAAATAAAAACCTTCTAATCACTGATAAATTGGCCATTTAATTTTAATCCTTAATTTAATTGTTGCCAAAAAAAATTATCATTAATTTTTGGACAGAAAAAAAAAAAAAAAAAAAAAAAAAAAACGTGAACAATAAAAATTACATTTATTTAAAATATTTAATTTTATTCCATAGAATAATAATAAAGGAAGAAGGAGCATAAGTGTTTCTAATAAGCTGTTGTGTTGCCACAACAAACAGCGATATTATTATTATTCTATGGCCCTTCTTTAAGGTTTTGAGTAGCAAAAGTAGCTTTCGCTGGCATTTCACTAGAAGGGCTTTGTAAGCATTAAGAGTATTGGCATGCTCCTTCTTCCTAATTATTATTCTGTGTTTTATTCCTTAATTTAATCGTTGCCAAAAAAATTATCATTATTTTTTCGACAGAAAAAAAAAAAAAAAAAAACGTGAACAATAAAAATTGCATTTATTTAAAATGAGGAAAGTAAATTAAAAAAATTAGAAATATCAGTCGTATCCAACGAGATATATAAATTAGAGTGCTGATTCAATGGATGAAGGATTAACTTTCCGTGGTTCAAGATGAATCACGTGATATGCTCGAATAGGTTGCTGTGTTTGGCCTTTTATCGCTATTTTGGCATTTAAAATATCAGTTCGACAAATTATCATTATTATTAGGTAACATGACAGTCCTATGACTGAAATAAATTGCTTTTAAAATAATTTTACACATATTTCACATTATAACAAATAAAAAAATACCTTTCTTTTCATCGTTTCTCAACAAACTTTAAAAGTGTTTATAAAACAAAATTTAAACTTTTAAAGAGCTAAATTTAACAACAAATAATAATTTTTCAACTATTTTTAAGCATTTTATCGGTTAAAGTTCAACTACACGAAATAAAAAAGAAGTAAAATCAAAATCAAAATGGTTTAGAACAAAAGAATATTAAACTACGTAAAGTAAACAAAAACATTGAAACCGTTGCCATAGAAATGTACTGAAAATGAGCTGTTACCAAGGAAACCACCGAATACGCATGTGCAAGGAAAGCATGTCACATGACTCATCTTGGACCTTCTCAAGGGTTACCATTTATCACTCTACTTTATATATCTCGTTGGTCGTATCGTTACAAATAAGATACCAAATGAAAGATGCAAATTTTGTGAATCCAACGGATTAAACAGCTTATCGATCGGACAATTAGATTTTTTAAAATTAACTAATGTATGTATTTTAGGTGGCAAGAGAAGGAGATTGTATGGAAACCGTTTGGAAATTTTTTTTAAATGTGCTACTAATTAAGTCATGTTTTTTTTTAAAGTGGGATTAAAAATTGCAGTTTTGAATTTTTTTTAAATTTTCTTTCACAAACACAAACTTATAGTATACAGCCTGTACAACACTAAACCAAATTGAAGTCAATATTTAAATAAATAAATGAAAATAAAAACATGTTTAATGGGAAATATATATAACCATTAAAAGTTTAGTTGTCTAAAATATGGCAGAAATAGCGCTCATAGCATATTGTTACAAGGTATTAAGTCTTATTTTTACAAGGGATTAAATCTAAAATGGTGACAAAAATTCAAAAGTCGCCAAAGAGAGCTATATTAAGGCGGTACTATGATCATGCTTACAAACCATGAATTATATATAACCACAAAAAATTAATTGTCTCATGCAACAGACGTAGCCGGTCATAGCATATTATAATATTTAGCGTGAAATTGTTATCATTTTTATGGTTGATCGGGGATAAACAAAATAAACATAGGAAATAACGTAAAAGCAAATATTATGTGCACCACGTATAGTGTTGTTCATATGTAACTGGGATTCAAATATAAAGGGGATACTTCATTTTTTTTCGATACTATCTATTTCGAAACTGTTATCTAATAAGGACTTAATGGAAACCTATTGGTAAACCATTGTCTCAGGTAATAGGGACAAGCGCCCGAGTTTTAGCGGATGACCAAATCGCTACCGAAGATAGCAGGGATCCGAAGCGAGCTTTTGAGCAATTTTAGTATTTTATTTTATTTTTATAAAGCTATATAGAAAAGAGTTTCCTTTAAATTTAGTGACCAGCGAAGCGGGCAAAGCCTGCTAGTGATATAAATAAAATTAAATTATTATGCATCATTTAAAAAATATGTATAACATAATCTCTGAAAAAAAAGGGGAAACTTTATTTTTATAAAATGTCAGATTTATCTATAATAGTTATTATATTTATCTATAATATGCAATGATAGGATTAGAATGGATTACAATCATATAATGACACTGAAACCAGAATAAATGTGAATTTTCTAAAATATGGCAAGCAACATAACACATTTTCAAAATTAAATTACAACTCTGAAAAACACAAATTCTTTAAAAAACACATGTTTAGTTCCTTCTTCTGGATATTGTACCAGTACGGTATCAGGATCTGATACATTATCCTGAAAGAAGTGGGTAGGTGGGGGGAGGGGGGAGTATATGTGCTTATTTCTTATTCTACAGCAAAGAATAAATTCCCAGATTTAGCAAGGGGATATCCTTTTGCCAAAAGTGTGGGACAAAAAAAAAGGAATCCAGACTAATAAAGTCTAGATAATAATACCAACAAGCGTGAAAAAAGGTATTTTTTCTTTACCATTTCTCTTATTTCAAAAACGGCTTAGTTATATTTACATTTTTTTATAGTTTAATATAAAAGTAGCGACTAATTTTAAAACATTATTTACAGATTTGGTGCACCTCAAGTTTGGGTGCCCTGGGCTCGAGTCCCGTGTGCCCATTCCTTAATCTGACATATTGAACGAATAACCTTCGAAGTGATTAGGCAAGCATTATATTTAAAATTTAGTGGTGGGTATTGAATATAAACACTGCAAGAGGACTGAAATTAAATGAGACAGGCAAATGGTTAATACTCACAGGGTTGCTAGGAGCTGTATTCTTTTCCACAGCTCTTCCATCAGAATTTTTATTTATTTATTTATATTTTTACAGTGATCTTTTGTAACATCTTTCCTCGATCAATTAAGGGGGCTCTTCATGAATGGTCGAAGGCAGCCGAGTCCCATGTTATTCTATGGAAAAGTTTGGAACCCAAAGTTACTCATTACCTAATGTATATACAAGTAGATTGACCTCCGAAATTAGGGATACACCTTGATTTCCGCTTTCTTATTTAGCGCATAATTTTTAAACAAATGAACGTATGAACATAAAATGTAGATGCCATCTATATTAATAAAATCAGACTTTTGTCAATAAATTTGTCAGAATCAAAAATTTTTGTGATATCTTCACGTATCACACACCATGAAAGCCGAAAATGACTTAAGAAAATTTTGCCTGTGTGTGTGTGTCATCGTGTCTGTATGTCGCTATTTTCGTCCGGGCATCACTTGAGAACGGCTGAACTGAATTTAACGGCACTTGGCAGAAACTTAGATCTTTACCCAACTTAAAATTATATCTATCAACTTTTCAGAAATCCCCCCCCCGTTCCCCCGAAGGCGCAAAAGACAAAAACACGTTTATCCGGGTATCGCTTGAGAACGGCTGGACGGAATTCAGCGGCGCTTGGCAGGAATTTAGGCTTTTTCCCAACTTAAAATTATACCTATCAACTTTTCGGAATTTTCCTCCCCTGTTCCTCCCTGGGGGGCAAAAGACAAAAACATGTTTGTCCGGGTATCACTTGAGAACGGACAGACGAAATTCAAGTGCGCTTGGCAGGAATTTAGGTCTTTACCCAACTTAAAATTTTATCTATCAACTTTTCCGAAACCCCCCCCCTTTCCCCCTGCGGTGGGCAAAAGACAAAAACACGTTTGTAAGCATAACTCGGCTCCTAATTCCTTCACAATAAAGAAATTCCACATGGGGAGACTAGACATGAGTAAAAATAAAACATTATCTGCGATTTAGGAATTTTCGATTTTTAAGGGAAGGAAGGGAGAAAATCGATTTTTGGCGGGAAGTTTCGGAAATCCCTGATTTGAGTAGAACTCTACCAAAAATGGAACAAAGATGTTGAAAAAAGCGACTTCCCTAGGATATTTCCTAAAACACATTTTTAGTTTCTTGTGGTTTGCGTTTTTTTAGGGTGGGGGGGGGTTACGAGGGGGCAAAATCGGGACACCCCTTCTAGCGCTAAATTTGTCCTGAGAAATCAATGGGAGCTGCAGGCACGAATTTTGGTGCTTGGATTGTTTATATGTATCCGACATCTAAAGTAACGGGATTTATCAAAATTACCCCCGTTCCCCCTTGGGGGGACAGAAGGCAAAAACAACTTTGTAATCATAACTCGGCTCCAAATTACTTCACACTGAAGAAATTGCACATGGGGAGACTAGATATGAGTACAAATAATACAATATCTGCAATCTAGGAATTTTCGATTTTTAAGGAGAGGAAGGGGGAAAATCGATTTTTGGCGGGAAATTTCGAAGATTCCGGATTTTTGAGTAAAACTCTACCAAAAATGGAACAAAGATGTTGAAAAAACCTGTGCAACTTCCTTAGGATATTTCCAAAAAATGTTTTTGATTTTTTGTGATCTGCCTTTTTTTTTTTTTTTTTTTTTTTTTTGGGGGGGGGGGTATGTGTTATAAAGGGCAATATTTTTGAAAATTTAAAAAATTATGAAATTTATGAAAGCGAAACTTATGAGAGCTGCGGTCGCGAAGTTTGGTGCTTGGATTGTTTATATGCATCCGATACCTAAAGGAATGGGATTTATCGAAATACCCCCTTCCCCCCAGGCTAACAGGAAGCAAAAAAACGTTTGTAAGCACAACTCGGCCCCAAATTACTTCACGGTAAAGAAATTGCACATGATGAGACTAGACTTGAGTATAAATAGAACATTATGTACGATTTTAGACTTCTTGCTTCTTAAAGGAGAGAGGGAAATTTATTTTTTTTTCGGGTGGAGGGTTGGGGGGATTTCCGAAATTCCGCATTTTTTAGTAGAACTCTCCTAAAGATATTACAAAGGTATTGAAAATAACCATGGGTCTTCTTTAGAATATTTCCAAAAACACATTTTCGTGTTTTTGTGATTTTCGATTTTTTATTTTCGGTCTGCGGTCACGATATTTGGTGCGCAAATTGTATATATGTATTCGACACTTATTGCAACGGGATTTTGCGAAATTTGCTCCCTTACCCCCTTGGGGTCGGGTGGGGGGGGCAATAAACACACGTAAAAACACGTTATCCTGTTTGATTTCGCCTTACATTATCTTAGAATAATGAATTTTGGTGTGTGGATGTTGATTAGGTGTATGCATTATATACTTTGGTGAGATTTCGCAAAACTTCTAACTTAGCCGCTGGGGAAGGGGAAGTAAGAAGCGGGTAAGTTGCTGCCGAAAGCAGTGTGGACCCGGACTCTTCACGTTGCGAGCGGCAAAAACATCTACGGAACACAGAGAAACTTTAACTTTGGTTATTAATAATGATATGGGATTTTGACAACTCATTTAAGTATAGTGTCCAGCGAAGCGGGCAAAGCCAGCTAGTGTTTGTTATAAAATCTTAATCGAATTTTATATAACTTTGACATAAGTAATAATTTTTAAATGTATATTAATTACAATTTTTTGAAATGTAAGCTTTGGAAAAAAGGAAAAGCTTTTAAAATTTTAGAAAAAAAAAAAAAAGAGAGAGAGAGAGAGAGAGACATGGTATGTGAAGGGTG